>OY856187.1:291031022-291077769 GCA_963693315.1 Diogma glabrata | reverse complement strand
GATTAAATAGATTTTTGTTATGGATCCAAATATTGAATAATCTACGTGTGTTTCTAATGGCTGCCTTGGAAAACAAATATTTTTGTTGGGATTTCATTATTGAGAAGAGAACGAATTATTGATACCGATTTGAACGGCTTCATCGAAGTTTTGAGCAGAATCATTTAAAATCGTCAGTTTAGAAACAATGACGATCAAAAGGGAAACTTTGAAACTAAGTTCGGAGACCATTGGTGTCAAAACTCTAGTTTTTAGTACATCGGTTTTGGTAACTGATGTGATTAGACAGTTTTCAGAATTTCCAAAACAATTTCCAAACAAGTAACGCAAGGACACGATTATTTTGGAATGATTGGACCACGTTATGATAATCGGTTTTATTTTAAATTTTATTACTGTCAGTTTATTGTCGTATCTTGGTTACAAAAAAATTAAGTGGGGCCTACACAATTAAATTTTTTTTGTTGCATGAAATAGTTAAAAAAAATAATGCTAAACGGAAGTGACGAATCGGAAGTATATAGACAGAATTGTTCGGATTCTCGTAAAGAGTGTATATAACAAGTTTTATCAAAGCCTATCAATTATCTAATATATTTATATTTCAAAACTACTTGTGATTAAGAAATCACCCATCAGTTTTTCAATATTTTTCTAAATCTAATTCGTTTGTTACCGCACAATTTAAATCTTTTGTCAAAGTTTCATCAAACATGATTGATAGCCGAATGCTGTAGAAACAAATAGAAATAAAAAGCATGGTTTATAAAATCAGTATATTTGTATGATTGTCCTTGTGTCAGTTTGTTAAATACGTCGTAAAATCTTGCTCGGTGTTAGTACTTAGTACCTACGGTTTCATCAAACTTGATCAATTAATAACATAACATGAAATTATTAAAGTTTCAAATAAAAGCTGCTCTGACCAATGGTGACCAATTTTTAATTGAAGGTCAAAAGAATTGCAAATACTTGCTAATGAGCCTTTATATGCTAATGTAGCAATTGTATTTGATCAGCTTATTTTCTTCATTTAATGTTTTACAAGTATGACTATCAGTATGGTTTATAACGATATGGTTAGAGGCATATTTTGAAAACTGTAGATATACAAACCTGAAATATAATTTTCTAAACTAAAATTTTTATTTTGTGATTATAATTTTAAATTAATATGAAAAAGTTTTAAAAACACCAACATTGATTGATAAGTAGTGACGCTTCTGTTCCCCTAATTAACAACTGAAATTAAAATTAAAAAATTACTATAACTTAATCAAAATATTAAAAAAACTGTAATTGAATTTCTTTCATCAACAAAATTTTATTTCATTTCATTTTTCCTTCTATTTCCACCATTTCCTATTTATATCTCCAAAAGTTTTGTATTTCATTTACGTTTCTATATATATATTATATACATAAAACGAATATGAAAATAATTTGTGAGAGAGAAGGAAATAACCACTTCATTTTGATTTGATTGGATTTAGTTTAAAACTCAACAATTTTAGGAAAAAAATTATTTAAAAATATTTTTGTGTTGTCTTTCAAATATCCTTAAGGTAAATTTATAAAATTTTCTTGGTAAAAGTGAAAGTTCAAATTTATAATAAAAGCTTGAAATTATCAGCTGTGTTGTGTTACCACTAAATAAAATCATAAAGCTTAATAATAAATCTGAAACAGTCAATCCCAAACACATATATGTGAATTTGGACAATTTTATGAAATTCGTATTGCACAACATCAAATTTATGCAAGATTATCCTATTTCTGCATATACAACTGCGTTAACAATATTGTAAAACTCGTTTTTCGTAAAATCTTTATCTTTATTGTTTAATGTTATGCAATACCAACTTCACAAAATTGTTCAAATTCACATATATTTTATTGGGAATAAGGCCCCATGTTTTCAGTAGCTATTGACATACGAGTTAACGTTAATATCATATACCATTGGTAATAGCAGATGTCTTAGGGTGGGTGATCTTACGAAAGGTTTCTATTCAATCAATGGAAACTCAACTTGGTCAACTCCTAATCTTAAAATTTTCCTTTGTGAAATACGCCTGAATATTGTAGAAAATAATTATTGAGGAAAACATTTACATATAGTAGTATTTTTCACCAACGAATTTTTGATAGATAACACGCAAACAGAGATGAGAGAAATGTTCAATACCTAGTTCTTCGTACCATTAGTTTGATGTGACATTTGTTTACATAGTCATTATTTGTAGTGTCCTTATTTGTATTATAATTTTTTATATTTTTCAAAGTTTGGGTACACTAGCAACAAAATCATTTATATTTAACATAATGTCAATCTCTTGTTACTTTACGCAAATAATAATTATGTGCGTAAAGTAACAAGAGATTGAAATTATGTTATTTGAAAACTTACGCCAAGTGCCAACGGCAAACATGGTTAATTTCATTAATATTTGTTGGTTTTGGATGATTGAACTTCAATAGTAATTTTTTAATTTTTTGCTTTTTTTTCTCAAATTCAATGCGACCCCAGCCCAGCAGTTTTTTTATTATTTTAATTTTTAACGATCAATTCACGTATTCGCTGGTAAAAAATTACTACTAAATATACATGATTGTGGGATGTATAAAAACAAGATTATTGGAAACCTCATTTTTGTTTTGTTTACGAAATTATTTAAAAAATATGCACACTCAGTGTTGCCAGATCGCGGGATTTTTTTCCCGTTTGCGGACTATTTCATATAAAACGGGAAAGTGGGTAAAAACTTGGTAAGTGTGGGACATTTCACATTTAATAGAAGAAGCGTTTTCAAATAAAATTTATTTTGAAATGGTTGCGCCAACCAATTTTTTACCAGTCTTCAGAAAGATGTCGATGTCAAACCCCAAAGCACCACCATGTTATCTGAATTTCAGGAATATTTTGACCGTGTGAAACGAAAAATAAAATCACCTGGAACTACAAGTTGGCCCTCTATGCATCCATGCATTTTAAACATATTAAAATTTTTTGGATATTTGGCATCACTATTTTATTTCTAAGCAGTTGCTCTCGTTTCGAAAAAGAGCTATTTAAATTTTAAAATTTTTTGAAAATCATGAAATCAAAACATATTTACATCTTTTAAAAAATGTCCTTCTCAATTGTAATAGATTTAATGCTCCATTTTATAGCAATGCTATCTTATTCCACAAAGTTTTATGAAAATTCGAAACAATAGTAATTTATTGTGTAAGTGTTTAATGCAATATTTTATTATTCAAGGAGAAGTTTACGATGTGAAAGAGGCACGAGCGAGCATTAGAAATTTTTGAGAGAATGAAATTCATTAAACACGAACCCCGAACCCAATACAACGTTTTATACTTCCGATAGAGTAACATTCTTAATTTAAATTAAATTATTTTAAAATAAAGAGAAACAATGTATTTTATTATATTATTTTGAATAATTAATTTCAAACAATTAAATAAATTTGATTCAATTTCGATATCTATTTAAGTATTTGGTATTTTGAAAATGAAAAGACCAACAATGAAAGACATCAAACTTAATACTAATGAGAAACCAAAAAACAATATTTTGGAAATTTAGTTCAATTTAATCATAGTAGCCTTTGTCTTGTTTAATATTTGAGAGAGGGACATGCACATTTTTGTTTGAATTTACTGTTTTTTATATAACCAGAGCGAAAATGTTTGCTTTTGATTTTTTTTATAAAATGCAATCAAATTTTTATAAAATACAATCAAATTGATTTCAGCATTCAATACAATCAACTAAATTGTTTTATTGTGTTCCGCCACATTCGCGGTACAGAATAAAATTAACAGCTGTTTGTTTTATTCTATTAAGATTAATTTTTTTTTTTTTTTTTTTTTTTTTTTTTTTTTTTAAGGCGTTCATGCTCCGTGTAGGAGCGTTGCCAGGTTAATCAGCTTTGAATATTCACCACGGTCATTCGCAACAGCGACATAATTACCATGGCAGCCGAGTCTCCCATTGTAGTCGTGGTCTACCTCGCGGTCTACCACTCCCTGGGGTACTAACGTACATTTTTCTAATCATTCCAGACTGTGAATCGGCTCGTAGAACATGCCCAAACCAAGCAATCCTATTAGAACGGATACAACCTATTATATCAGGACCCTCAAGAAGGTCTCTGATCTCAAAGTTATACCGGGTTCTATACTCTCCATCGTCTGTCTTAAGTGGACCAAAAAAGTAGCGTAGGATCTTACGCTCAAATACAGATAAATGCGATTCGTCATTTTGTGTAAGGGTCCACGTTTGTGACCCATATATCACAACCGGTCTAATCAATGTCTTGTATAACTTGAGCTTGGTGTTAGTTGATACATACGGTGATCCAAGGAGAGGTTTAATTGAGTAGAAAGTTCGATTACCTGCAGCGATTCGAGCTTTAATATCTGTAAGTATGCTGTTGTTTGAGTCAAGCATTGATCCCAAATATTTAAAAGATTCAACTCCCTCAATTCGTTCATCGCCGCACATCAAATCTTTCTTCTCAGCCTCTCTTGAAACATTCATATGTTTGGTTTTATTGTAGTTAATTTGCAGACCCATTTTCCTAGCACCACTCTCAAGCGACTTGAAAGTCTCACTCATAACAGCTTCACTTCGGCCGAGGATGACAACATCATCAGCGTAAGCAATCATCTGTACTGAGTTTATTGACAAGATATTGTTATTAGTCGGTAGTTTCTTTTGACGGCACACATATTCCAAGGCTAGATTAAAAAGTATAGGAGAGATAGCATCACCTTGTCTTAAACCGGAGTCGACTTTAAAAAGCTTTGATATTTCGTTCTCTACTCGTACACAGCATTGAGAGTTCTGTACTGTCATTTTGCATAGTGATACCAGTTTACCAGGAATTCCCATTGACACCAGAGCAGACCATAGAGTCTCTCGTTCGAGAGAGTCGTAGGCCTGCCTGAAATCAATGAAAAGTTGGTGTACAGGTATGTTGAACTCTCGACACTTTTCCAAAATCATCCTTATCGAGAAAAGTGCATCGGTGGTACCTCGGCCCCGCCGGAAACCACACTGATATTCTCCAAACAGTTGTTCAGCAAAAGGATTGATTTTGGATAGCAAAATGTAGGAAAAGATCTTATATGCTGTGCAGAGGAGGGCGATTCCTCTGTAGTTTGCACATTGTAGGCGATTACCTTTTTTATGGATTGGTATCAGCATAGCTGTGTTCCAGTCCTGTGGCATGGTTTCAGTCCTCCAGATCATTTGAACAAGTTCAAACAATCTTAAGGATAGAGTTTCGCCACCATGTACAATCATTTCGGATGTTATATCGTCGATACCAGGTGCTTTATTGCATTTTAGTTTTGACAGCGCCGCATCGAATTCCTCTCTGGTGGGTTCTTCTACATGTACCTTTGACGCACGAATAAGCTTAGCTCGTCGCCCGACTTGTTGCTGGTCACTTAAGTTGAGAAGATTCTCAAAATAAGCGGCCCAAGTATCTAAAATATTTTTAAGGTCTACTTGTAGCTCCCCATCTTCGTTTTGAATAGCAGTCGATCTAGTTTGAGGGCCCTTCTTTAAGGTTTTAACCTGTTGAAAGAAGTTACGCGATTGATGTTCCTTATTGAAGCTTTCAATCTCCTCACACTGTCTCTTCCACCATTCTCTCTTCGTTCGTCTACATAGCTTTGTAACGGCTTGTCTTGCCAGTTTATAATTCTCCTTCGTGGACCTGGTGTTGCGTCCTTGTAGACACTTTAGATAGCAATCTCTTTTGTATTGAATAGCGTCAAAGTAAGCTTGATCCATCCATGGCTTCTGGGAGTGGTTCTGTGGTCGTCCAAGTATTCCCTCAGTTGTGCTTAAAACAACATCTTTGAGCAAATACCATGACTTATCGACGTCTCCATTAATGGTTTCTGATTTCTCCAATGTTTCGGCAATATGGATTTGATATCTCTCTTCTGTTTCAGCATTCTTTAATGATGAGATGTTAAAACGTTTCCGTTGATTGAATTTTGGAATGCCTGGATTTGGGAAGTGGAACCTTATCGTTGCACATACAAGGAAGTGGTCACTTCCAATGTATGCACCTCTAAAGGATCGCACATCCAGAACGCTCGAAAAGAAACGTGTTGTTACTAGAACGTGATCAATTTGATTTCGAGTATTTCCATTCGGTGAGACCCAAGTCTGCTTATGAATCGATCGATGCGGAAAGAACGTACTGGCAATTCTCAAATTATTTGATAATGCAAACTCGAGTCATTCTCTCACCATTATCATTCGAATTCAAATGCAGGCTGTTGGGACCCACCACATTTCCATAAAATATATCTCTTCCAACCTGTCCATTAAAGTCACCAAGAACCATAATGAAGTCGCGAGTGGGTGTTTGTTTCATAACCTCTTCCACTGCTATGTAGAAATTATCCTTCTCGTCGACGGTCTTAGCTTCAGTTGGTGCATGCACGGCAATAAGAGAAATATTGTTATATGTACCACGTACACGTAGGTAGCAGATCCTCTCACTGACCGGGATGAATTTCATCACGGCTTCTTGTATGCGTGCACCAACAAGAAAGCCAGTACCAAATTCTCTTCGAGAAGGATGACCACTACAGTATAGAGAGTGACTATCCAAATCTTGTTTTCCGATTATTGGCTGTCTAATTTCTTGTAGAGCAATAATATCCATCCTATACCTCTCAGCCTCTGTTTCTAGACTTATAAGAGCATCAGGAGCGCTCAGGCTGCGCACGTTCCACGTTCCGATTCGGTAGTCTGGTCCTTTTTCACGTCCAGGTAAAATTCTGTTGTTGTTTCCGGGTCTGTTTTTCTGTTTCTGATAACCAAATTTAACATATTAGTTTTTTTTCCGGGGTTAGGGTGTTAACCTTAGGCCCAACCCAAATTGTCGTGAATGGGTCCGTTCTGCATATTAAGGTCACCAGAAACAACCTTTTTACACGTTTATATAGCGAGCCGCTTGATTCAAGACAGACGCCCGCTCCAAGCCGCCCCTGACATGGAGAACAGACGCTTGAGTCGCATTGGTTGTAGAGCGCCAATTCGACGTGATGTAGCGTCATTGACTAAGCAGTTTTTACTCTGCTTGTTTCCAATACACCAACCTAATTCTGTCAGCATTACCCAGGCAGCACGGCGTGGACGTCGAATTTCGGATTTCGCTACCCAGACTAATAACGTACACAAATATAGTCGTAAAATAGAGAAATAAACCTATATTTATAGTTGTCGGAAGGATAAATATTGTTATAATTGTGGTGGTTTTTGAAGTTTTTAGAAAATATAATTGAATTTACATGTATATTTTTATTGAAAGCTTGATGGGAATTTCTGAGGAATTTTTTCCTTGAAGAAACAGGAAAAATCGGGTATTTTCGATACGTCAACGTGAAATTCATTTTTGAAAATCTGACAGTGGTGTACACTGTTTTTATTTGTTATATTTTATGATAAAATATTGGTATAAGTGATATTTTATTTCATGATATGGTTTATTGTATTAGTTATCCACTTAAAAAAAATGAAAAATTTAGCGTCCACACCGAGGTCTGAAACATATTATAATTTATACTGTACTTTGTATTAAAAAAAAATATACATGAGTTTGCAACTCAAATCTCGACTCAATCTTAACTTTAAACCAATAAACTGCAGTTGGATCCACGTACTTTATAAAGTTAGTGAGAAACGTCATCATTTTAGAATCTTAAAAAGTGTTTAATCGAGTTCGAACTTGACCAACAAGTTCGATGGTTATGGTTGTTATTCTAAAATCAGGATTATAATTCAAAGCTTTCTTGCTAATCAAGAGATTTCTGTCTACCTACACCAGTTTTTACCTGACTTCATATCACCTTAGGCTAGCATATAGCACATTTTGGTTTCCAACTTACCTTAATCTATAGAACTATTTAACAAAAATAGATAAATGCATCTATCCGAGGTATCCGCAATATATGCCAAAAACTTACACACAGTTAAAATGCCTATATTCGTCTATGAAGGAAGTATAGTAAAGTGTTGTTTAATTCGTCTGCGTTCTATATTTCTAAATTGGACCTTTGAACTATAGTCAAGAGTGAACTTTACGAATTTTAGATGCTCAAATTTTTGTTTTCTAACAACCATATAGTTTTTTCCCAAACGGTGACACAAATATATTGTCGCCAACGCTGTTCTCGTGAAAACGCGTAATAATTATTTAAATTGTAAACATGACTATGATAAAAGTAGTTGATAAAAGTAGGACAATCAATTAATTCAATAATGTGAAGTTCTTTCTTACTTCTGCTGATTAAGAATTAAACCAAAAAATTTATTTAAGACGCTCATCCATAGGCTAACTTCCCCACAGCTCTGGAAACAAAATGTTCTGGATATATAGTGAGCTAATATCCATAAAAAATTTCAATTAATGGCTAACCAATTTTATAGATCTCGCGTAGTTCTAATTATATCAATATTATAGAAAGCTGCAGTATCCCAACAAACATAAATTCTGTAGTAAGAAAAAGCAAAAATAAAATTTTAACGGCAATGACAAACCGGAAGTTGGGATGCAAAACTGTAAAAATTAAAAAAATAGTGGCACAATAAACAGGTGTTCGGGAGGCCCCTACAACTTATTCCAATATTATCTAGAAACTAATCAGTTCTTTGTCATTTAAGTCTCCATCTTTTTTCAATGTAAAATTGATTAATAAATGAAGTCTGTATGCTCCAACAAACTTTAAAAACAAAGTGTGAAAAGTCAGCAGTTGTATGGTGGACCCCCGCCACTTTGACCAATGTGTTCCAAAAGATGATAATTATGTTCTCACGGCAATTGAAACCTCTTTCATAAGTCAATTAATCACTTAATTATTGTAGGTTGTAGTGTGCATAAAGACACTGAAAAAACTTCAAAAAATTATTGCAAAAAATTTTTACCCGAAGTGAAAAACCGGAAGTTGGGATTCAGAACTGTTGTGAACCCTATTAAATGTTTATGTACCAAATTTATTTATTGTACCCAAACAGGTGCTTGGGGGACCCCCCACCAATCAGCTCCTTGCCATACATATTTGCATCTTTTTCCAAAGTGTATCAAAATTCTTTCACGAACAAATGTTAAGTGCTCCCAACAAACATAAAAAACATATTGGAAAAAACCACCTGTTGGTGGTTGGTCCACCATGGGGTGGACCCCTTAAAACTTTATTCAATGTGCTCCAAAAGCTGATAAAATCTTGCTCATGTTACTTGAAAGCTTTTACCAACGTTTCATGAAAATCGATGGGTAATTGTAGGCTATATAGGAGGGATAAGCAACTGGAAAAAAACTTGTTAACCGGAAGTGACAAACCGGAAGCTGGTACGCAGAAATATTGGAAACAATACTAAAATCTTATATATCAATTTTCCATAAGAGCATAAGCCGAGATTAGAAGTTATTGAAGATTTAAACTTAGAAGTGTTCGGGAGACCCCCGCCATTTTGTCCAAATGTGAAATGAATCCAGATCTTCTATTTTCAAATAAACCTGGATCATATGCCAAAGTTTCATTAAGATCCTATGCAGGAATGTCACCCACGACTTAACCCACCCCCCCGAAGGATGATCCAAAACAAAAGAAAAAACAAAATGAGGTATGAAAGGTTTGAAAGATTTTTTTTTCTCGATAGATTGCATTACTTCATGCAATTTAAAATTGTGGTGAAGTAAAATAACTACAGCGTGGTTTGATACTTTTTTATTTGTTGTTAAAATAATTTATAATAATTACTTCGGTCTGGAAGACCTGAGTATTACATTCATATGCCAAAAGTGAAATTCTTACCCCCACTTTTTTAGGTATTTCTCGATGTTTTAGGACCTACTGATTCTAAAAAAGCAACCAAAAAATGTATGTATGTCTGCCGGGCGTATGGCCGGCCTTCCGGCCGTCACAACCGACGAAATCTAGAAAACGGCTGAAGGTTTCTGAAAATAGGTTCAACCAATGGTAAGAGCCCAAAAAACAATGTGTTCGATAATTGTACCGGAAGTGTGTCAAAAAAAATCGGCTAGTGTGTCAAAACAAGAAAATATCCATATTTTTTCCTTAAAAAACGTTGATTTTAAGTGATAATGAGTAGGAACAACGAATGTGGAGAAATTGATGGTCGGGATTGGTATGTGAGATTAAAAACTAGATTATTGCATTAGAATTTTGTCAAAAAAAACTTGTCATATGGGTCAAAAGCAAGATTTTTATTTATTATTTTACCCAATCTTTTGAAAAAAATAGAACTAATTATTTGTATGACATGAAATTTTATTATTATGATAAATTATGGTATTATAAGGTTGTCAATAAAATAATTTCAAGTGTGTCAAAAGAATGATTTTCATTTATTTTTTTAGAAAAAAATAAAATTAGTAATTTGTATGAAATGAAATGTAATGAACATAAAATTGAGATTTTTAAATTAAATTTAAATTTAAATTTAAATTTAAATTTAAATTTAAATTTAAATTTAAATTTAAATTTAAATTTAAATTTAAATTTAAATTTAAATTTAAATTTAAATTTAAATTTAAATTTAAATTTAAATTTAAATTTAAATTTAAATTTAAATTTAAATTTAAATTTAAATTTAAATTTAAATTTAAATTTAAATTTAAATTTAAATTTAAATTTAAATTTAAATTTAAATTTAAATTTAAATTTAAATTTAAATTTAAATTTAAATTTAAATTTTAATTTTAATATTAATTTTAATATTAATTTTATTTAAATAAATTTAAATTATTGAGAATTTTATTGCATTATAAGTTTGTCAAAGAAAAGATTTCATTCATTTTTTAGCCAATTTTATGAAAAAAAAAAAATTTAGCCGTTTGTATGATATGACGTAAATTACATGAAATTACATGAAATTGGAAATTTGTTATAGTTTTTGAAGTATTTTTGGAATTTTGAAAAAAATTTGTATTATTGATTTTGTAATAATTTTTGCAATAATTTTAGAATTTTGGAAAAAGTTTTAATTTTTGATTTTGTTATAATTTTTGCAATGTTTTTAGAGTTTCGGAAAAAGTTTTAATTTTTAATTTGGTTATAATTTTCACAATAGTTCTAGAATTTTTAAAAACAGTTTCAATCTTTGATTTTGGAATAATTTTTGGAATATTTTTAGAATATTGAAAAAAGTTTGAATTTTTGATTTTGTAATAATTTTTACAATATTTTTGGAATTTTGAAAGAAATATGAATTTGTGATTTTGTAATATTTTCTCGAAACGCTAAATATCCATTGCTGATCAAAACTAAAAACAATGTCCTCATAAAAGTGTTTTGCCGAAAACTATATCCAAATCCTTAACCCAACCCGAAATCATGATATCTTAGAGCCTGGAGATTTCAGCCCCTGCATATTTTGTCAGAGCTTTCTTGATTTTGGAATATTAAATGGCGTAAATTTAATAAAATTTAAATTTCACGTTTACCATTTTCAAATAAGATAAATATTTTAAGTGTCTTGAATCAATTTTAAAAATATCAAATGAAAGCATATCAAATATTTTTGAGTAAATATATGTATGTTATCGAGTCAGGTGTTGACAGCCACAGTATGGTTTCTGATCCCCACCTTCTTGCTCTTTGTTGAAAGATGATCTCCTAATAGCAACTTAGGTTGAAAGAATATATAGACATGATCTACATATAAAAAAAATTACCAAAGATAATTAAACTCATCTTCCCTCCAAAAACATCATTTTTTCTGGAACATTTATTTCAATTGCAAATTTTGTCCGAAATCAGATTTTCGGTTTTTTTTCTAAATTAAGCATTTAACACCCATTTGATTCAATAAAACGTCATACTACTTACAATTTTATTTTGTATTTTTTTTTTCAAGTGTTAGACCTTCATGTTCTTATATTTAACTATCCATTACCAAGTTTAAGAAATAGTATATCATTTAATTAGGGGCTAAAGTGCTAAATTTTGTGTTGAGTCTTTAGTCTGGCGAACAATTATAGACAAAACACAAAAAACCCCTTTTGCTCCCTCCGAATTTAATCACTACTAGGAGGGCCCGGCGTGCTTCGCTACGCTTATAAATAAAGTTTTTGCGTAGACCACGCTTATAAATAAAGTTTTTGTGTAGACATTTTGTTGACGTAGAAGCAATGATTTCAAAAAGTGCTAATGAGAAATGCTAGCATATAATTTTTAATTTTTCTTTTTAAATATATGAATGAAAAATAATCAGAACTCTAGCTGATCAGTTCGGATATATGACAAATTAGCGATCAAATAAGTTAGAGATCAAATAAGCTTAATTGAAAACTTATTTGATCGCTAATTTGTCATATATCCGAACTGATCAGCTAGAGTTCTGATTATTTTTCATTCATATATTTAAAAAGAAAAATTAAAAATTATATGCTAGCATTTCTCATTACCACTTTTTGAAATCATTGCTTCTACGTCAACAAAATGTCTACGCAAAAACTTTATTTATAAGCGTGGTCTACGCAAAAACTTTATTTATAAGCGTAGCGAAGCACGCCGGGCCCTCCTAGTCAACATTATTACGCATATTACGCATATGATCTCTTTTATTCCGACGACTCGATCTACCACTCACATCCAATCGTTTACGACGTGGTCTTGGCATCGAAATAAATAAATATATCAAAAATATCAAACAAATAATATCAATTTTTATATCAATAAACAAAATATCTTTATATCAATATCAAATATCTTTATATCAATTATCAAATATCTTTATATCAATAAATAAAATAATCGAAATAATATCGAAAACCTTCCATTTACATAGACAAAAGACGACTGAAATGAAATACACTGAAATTTTATTAGAACGCATACAATACGTTTATTACTACCCACTACCAAAGAAAATATAAAAAAGAAAATATAAAAAAATAACACGATAACACGATCTAACTCAAAACCTATCACACGCATAAGAAAAACTTCGAAATGAAATTACGTATCGAAATGAAATAAATGTACGTTTATTCACTTCTAAATAAATAAATAAACTGAGATGAGAAAAAATAAATATAAAAAAGAAAATAAATTTTTAAGTTTCGTTTTTGTTGTTCGTTGTTCGATAGCTAATATATAAAAAAGAAAATATAAAAAAATAAAATAAATTTTTAATTTCGTTTTTGTATGTATGCAAACTTATAATGCATATGTATATAAAAAGTTTTTCGTATATAATAACTTTTTTATTTATGATCCGAAAAATCCCAATCCCAATCCCAGACCTAGGTTACAGTAATATCAGTTAGCACTGCAAATTTGAAATCAATCAAAATTCGAATAAAAAAGCCTTAGGCTCCACAAAATTTTGCGTTAGCGTATTAATATATAAGATTTTTTCGGCAAACGTCAAACCGTTTCGGCATACATCTAAATTTTTATGAATATAATAATAATATAATAATAATAATAATCTTTATTTCAATTAAAAACAAATAAAAATCATATGCAGTAATCTACAAAAATTTTTTATAAACACAAAATAATTAAATAAACAACTGCCAGATAATAATTAAATTTGTAATTGAAATGAAATAAGTAGGAGCTTTTTGAAGTGTAAGAAATACACACTTGTAGTAAAAGCTCCGTAAAAAATGGTAAAAAACATAAGAAAACAAAAACATAATTAAAAAAGTAACAAAGAAGCTAAATAACTAAAATGTACATTGTATAGTAAGTATACGAACAATACCATCCACGAAAATAATAAAAAAATATTAAAAGTAAAGTTCAATATTATTAACAGATAATAGCCAAAGTTTTAAGTTTTTCAAAAACTTATTTATAGGATGAAAAGACTTGATAGATACAGGTAGACAGTGGTATAAATAGGGAGCCTTGCAAACAAAAAAACGCCTACAATACTCCTTTCTCGTAAAATTCACTACGCAACGATTTTTGGTACGTAAATTATATTTAACAATTGTTTTGATTTTTTTATACCCAGAGATAGAGGAAGGGAAGAATATTTGACCTTTTAAAAAGTAGAAGCGAAGTTTAAGTTCGAGATTGGAAGTGTATGATACGCAGAGCAAACTTTTGGGCAGTCAATAAAGGTTTAATATTACTAAAATAGACACCACCCCAGCAAGCAATAGTATATTCTAAGCGAGAATTAAATAGAGAACAGTAAATTTGTTTCAGCAAATGACGGGGAAATATTTCACGTAAAATGTACAACTTCCGTATAGTTCCATATAACTCATTACCTATTTTCTCAATATGAGTGATAAAATTTAGTTTATTATCCAGAATTAACCCCAAATATTTGATATAGTTTACTTTTTTAATAGCAATGCAACTGCTATCACATGGAATAGATGAACATTTTATTGAATGACATATGAAGAAATCATCATTAGAAAAAGAGTTACTCTCATCAAAGAAATCAAACGTCATGTAACGTGTTTTAGAACTTAGAACCATGGAATGAATATTAAACCATTTTCTGAAATTAATCAAATCATGTTCAAAATATTGTTTGACATTCACCCACGAATCATAACAATATAAAAGAGCAGTATCATCAGCAAAAGCAATTGCGGAACCTTCGAAATTAAATTTACATAGAAAGTTAATATGGATGAAAAATAAAATTGGCCCAAGAACAGAACCAGGAACACCAGCAGATATAGTTTTATATTGACTAAAAGCACCATTAATTTTGACACATTGAACACGATTAGATAAATATGACCACAACCAATCTAGCACAATTCCTCTGAAACCAGCAGACCTTAATTTTTCAAATAATAAAATATAATCGACAGTATCAAAAGCTTTAGTAATATCAATAAATAATGCAGCTACCTTTTTACCTATATTTAATCCATCATATAGAGGGGACAAAAAGTCAATCAGAGCAGACTCAGAGCTTAAATATGATTTATTATCGTCATAGTTACTTTCAGAAAAGAAAAAAACATTAAAATTTGTATAGATTATAAATAAAATTTTTTATCAAAGCAACCCTTCAATTCATAATTTCATAATCCACTCAAAATGTTTGCTATTTTTTGTTGTCATAGTTATAAAATATTTCAATATTTCATAATCTAATTAAAATATTTATTTTTTGGTGCATAGTTAAATACAATTGAAAAATAGCAAATATTATTCATAATCTCATGTTATGTTACTTTTGCTGTCGCCGTAAAGATATGGAAAAAATGACGATACTTTTTCTGCCACCGTAAAAACATGGGTTACTCTTTCTGTCGCCATACGTCAAAAAAGTAAGACTTAGACCTTCCCTAGTTCAATTTTACAGCGGTTTGCCGAAAAAAGAAACTGTGATTTAATTTGTTTGTTTTGAACAATAGTATATTATGATGCAAGGACCTAAAGCAAAAATTTTGGATGTATGCGGATTTTTTTAATCGAGGCGCCAGCCAAGATTTGCACCCACATTATGTCCAAAATGCTTTACGTTCGTGCATCATAGACTATTTTTTATCCACCGCAAGCAAATATTAAAAAAAAATTTGTTTAATCTAAATCAAAATTAAAAATTTTATAAATTTTTATATACAAATATGTTGAACAAATAACCTTTGACCAAAATATTTGTTATTTTTACAAACCAATCGTATAACCATGACAACAAAAAATAACAAATATTTTGATTGGATTATGAGAGCATGCTTTGACAAAAATGTCTACTTTTTATATAATTTAAACAAAATCAAATGTTTTTTACTTTTTTGGACGTAACTATGATAACAAAATATATGATCAAAAAGTGAACTTTAAGCCTTAAGGCCGGAAATCACAGTAATAAAGAAACACTTTAAGATGTAGGCGAATAAAAAAATATTAAATTTGCTCCTTTCCTTATGAAAGTAAGTGTATATCAGTTTTTGGACTGCCTTTGTTATTGTGTTGTTTTGTGAATTACCATGAATTATTTTTATATGTATTAACTGTAGGTTTATTTGTTTAGTTGCTTCTTTCATTTTTCGTCCCAGATCCTCTTTAACGTCTTCAACACCTTTACTGTTTCACAAAAACAGACAAACGATACAGACAAATTATTCCTATCTAGAATATTCTTGCAATAGCTTCAGACGGTTGATTGTAGAAATTTCCATTTCATTAGGGTTCCGTTTTTTAAACGGAATACTGTTAGTGAGACTTTGATGTGTTTTTGTATAAAAATCGATGAACCTGAAATATAAAGTGCGTATAAAACTTTGCTGTCCTCTGAAGATGACGGATATAAAAAAAAAATAAAGTTGTTTCCGTTTGTGGTATGGGGCTGCGATGTAAGGCCTTTAAGAAAATACTTTTTTTACCAAGTCAAGTAGGGTATCATATGAAAGGGCTTGAATTCAGTATCCCTTAAAAATGTATTTTAGAATTTTTCTTTACACAGTTTTTTTTGAATAATATTGAATAATAACGTTTTTTCATGTTTTCTTTTCCGCACTTAGTTCCAAACCTATTTATTTAAAAAGCTTTAAAAGTCTTTGAAAATATAGAAAAAGTGGTCACTGATGAAAAATACGAACGAAAAATATAGCGAGGTGTAAAATACTCATAATCGTTTTTATTAAGGGGGTGGGAATCAGAAGGGGGAAAACACCATTTAAAACCCAGGAATGTGAGATATCATGTAATTTTTTTACTCTCTAAACTTGAATTAGTGGAATTTTCACTGATTAAATTAGTGAAAAATTTTTCACTGTAAAAATAGTGATATTGGCAAATCATTCAGTGAATTGATCACTGATTCATTTAGTAATAAAATATTTAATATTACGAATTTATTTATTTCACTGATTAGAACAGTAAATATTCACTGATTCCAAGTGGTATACTTGAAACTGTGTTAAACAGTGTATATGTACTGTGAATCAGTGAAAATCCACTATTTCATTTTTAGAGAGTAGAATTTTGCAATTCACAGTTTTTAAATTATTGACAAAAAAGTGGAACAAAAGGTGGGTCCCCCCCCCCCTTGGGTTTCGAGCTTAATTGGCAGACATACAAATTTGAAAAATTCACAGAGAGAGGTTTGATAAACTCTAAACAAAAACTATAGTGAAGTTTCACATAATTATTTTTCCGTATTTTGAGGGGGTGAGATTGGGAAAGGGTGAACAGTATCTTTTTTGACCCAAACTTTTTTGGGTGTCATATGCAAGAGCACGTAATTTAAGAAACATTATAACTTTTTTTTAGAATTTTGCAGTGCACAGCATATGAGTTATTGTCAAAAAAGTGCAATCGTCCCCCTCCCCTACGTTTCTTTTTTTGATTGACAGAGAAATTTTAAAAAACTCATAGAGACAGGAGATTTGATAAACCCTTAACGAAAAATATAGCGAAGTCTTAAATAATATTATTTCCATATATTTAGGGGATGGGAGTGGGGAAGGGTGAAAAAAAGGTTTTTTGACCCAAATGAGTGGGGTGTCATATGAAAGAACGCTGAATTTCAGAAACATTGTGATTTTTTTAAGAATTTTTCATTAGACAGTTTTAGAATTATTGTCAAAAGAGTGCAACAAAAAGTTGCCCCCCCCCCTACGTTTTGACATCGATTGACAGAAAAATTTGAAAAAATTTATGGTCTTAGCTCCATTGCTAACCTTGAACGAAAACTATAGCGAAGTGTCACATAATTATTTTTCTGTATTTTGAGAGGGTGAGATTGGGGAAGGGTGAAAAAAATGTTGATTAAAAGGAGTGGGGTGTCATATGAAAGAAGACAAAATTTAAGGAACATTGTAATTTTTTTTAGAATTTTGGAGTGCACGGTTTTTCAATTATGGTCAAAAAAGTGCAACTTATGGTTGGTTTTCCCCCCTACATTTAGACGTTGATCGACGGACAAATTTGAAAAAACTCACAGTGATAGGAAATTTGATAAACTCTGAACTTAAACTACAATGAAGTGTCACATAATTATTTTTCTCTATTTTGAGAGGTTGAGAGTGAGGAAGGGTGAAAAAAGCTATTTTGACCCAAATTAAAGGTATGTCGTATGAAAGAGCACCTTTAAGAAATGCTGCAATTTTTTTCAAAATTTTGCGATGCATAGTTTTTGAATTATTGTTGAATTATTATTTGAATTTTTAATGTTTATTTTCCAATATAAGCCATTTACAAGTTGGTTTAACTAAATCTCTATTAAGTTACCCTAAACTGCTTTGACTAATATTTAACGAAATGTAGCATTTTGTTTATAATTTGGATCAATTTTCAAGTGGTGTTGCTACTGACATTTAAGAGGAAAAAATCATTTTTATGTGCCTATGGTCTGGCAATATAAAAACTCTACGACACACTTTTATGTAAACTAGTTTTGTCAGTTTGCTCTTCTACATTCACGGAACCCTCGGCGAATTTTATTCGCACTTGACCGACTTTTGTTTTTGTTATATTTATATAGTTGTTGAAAAACTTAATTAAGTTACTATTATTTTAGATTAAATAACTTGATAATGCCTATGTGACTAAATATTGTTACATTACAAGTATAAACAAGAAAAAAAAATTAAATATTTTTATGATATTAGAATTATTTTATAATTTCAATATTTTTACTGGGTGAAAAAGGTGCAAATAGTCAATTATTTCAACTCAAAACAGCCTTTACTCAAGTTAATGTTAAAAAGCAATAAAAATTTAAAAAAAAAAACGTTCAAAAGCTTATTCAAAACAAAACTGATGAAAACCTTAAGTTAAACCGAATAGAAAGAAATTTATGTAGAAAATTAATAGATGCAGAGAAACATCTTTTTATTAGAACAAAAGCAAATAAATTTGCTGAGCACCCTACTGGTCACGAAATTTTTATAAAGCCGCCAAGGCTATACAAGGAAATTTTTGGGTTTTAAAGACGAAAAAAAGCATATTTTTGTGATTTTTTTGCGGTGACATGAACAATATAATTTTATTAAATTTAATTACATATTATTGTACAACTTTTGAAGTATGTCAGAAAAAGTTTTCAATGAAAAATATTGATAAATAAGCCGGTGACGTTGAATCTCCAGAGACGCCTTGAAAAAAAGTGGTTTTAGGTGAACATTATAACTCGTTACCGGATCATCTGAATCAACAAAATTGATATGCATTTTAAAGGTGATGTATTTCTCGAGGTAATCAGGAAGAGTTTTTTTTTCCATTTTTTGCAGCACTTGGAAGTGAAAAACGCGATTTTAGCTAAAAAAATCGCGGCTAATTTGTTATTAAAAAATAGAAAAAAATGGAAAAAAACTCTTCCTGATTACCCGTTGATTTATGTGAAGAAGTAATGTTCAAATTTTCAAAAGGATCGGTTCAGTAGATTTTGATTGACTCGGATTGACTTAAAATTTGTAAACAATATTCTCGACATATTGTTCATTCAGAAAAAAAAATAAAAACAATGCAAAAATAGTATATTAAGAAACTAGTTTCATAATCGACGATTTTATCGCACGCAATCTGTTTAGAAAACGACCCGCGCAGCGGGGAGTTTTCTAAAGGATAAGTGCGATAAAACGTCTTATGAAACGAGTTTTTTATACTATTTTTTCTATTTTGCATTTTTTGTCTTGAAATTTTAAAAAATATTTTTATATCTTAATGTTTTAAAGAAAATTTCTAAAAATTTCAATTCAAAATAGTAAGCTCTGCGTTTCATCATATTTCTATATATTTTTTTGTTGCAAAACTAGCGTTCATAAAATGTGTATTTTATTAAAATTTGTCAATTTGATATTTTGTTATTATTACTAATTATTTTAATTAATTAAAATATTTAACACTAATTTAGATTATTTTTTAATAATAAGATTAATTAATAAGAATAATTTTATTTATATAATTATTCGTTTTAACTTTCACTGACGTTTGTATGACCAATGTGACCAACCTTGAAAAATAAAACTTTGCGTATCTTAATGAAGGCCATTTCGATACGCATTTGGGTATCGAAATGACTTTATTTTAGACGCAAAATAGAAAAAAATAATTTTAAAACCATACCATATCATTTGAAACGCTGTAACTCCGTTAGTCTTACTCGGATTTACTTAAAATTTGTACACAATATTCTCGACATATTGTTCATTCAGAAAAAAAAAATGCAAAAAAAATAATTTTAAAGCCATACTCCCCAAAAAGTAACTGTAGTAGTATCAGTTACTTCGTAGCGACTGAAAATAAGATAGCCGAAACACTTCACATTTATATATACGGTTGTAATGATACACAATATTATATATATGTAGTTAACATTTCTTTTTTCTTAAACTAAAACCAATTTCCAAAATTTTTAATTTTTACTTACTTGTTTAATTGGGTTGGGAGCGCTCTTTATTGTCGTATAACTAATATTATATTGATTATTACTATTAAATAAATAAGGTACAGTCGCCAAATAACGTCCCCTTTTTGTAAAAAAAATAATTTTGAAAAAAATATCAGGAGTGAAGTAATAAATAAAAGTTCAAAGTTTAGGTACAATATTTCTTTATTTATTTAAATAATCAAAAATTTAATAAATTTTAAGCAATTTTAATTCTCCAAACAAATTGCACAGATAAAATTCTGGTTGGCGAAACGACAAGTTAGGATGGCGAGCCATAAATAACTTCATACATTTTTTGCCTGCTTTTTTTTAGTTTGTGAATATAAGTGTCGAATATTATTTTTGATGGCTAATTGAAAACCCATTCGTTTTAAATCACAAGCGGTGACACCATAGTAATTCTTTTCCATTTGCAAGCAATAGTTTACCAACTCCTCTTCTAATTCAATTGGCAAAACTGGTTTTCGTCCCATTTTTCCAGAAACTATATCTTCTATAGATTTATCAGAATTTTTTACGTAATCTTTCAAAGTAGCTCTTGGAACATTAAATAACTTAGCTGCTTTTTTATAACCCATATCTTTATTTCGGACAGCTTCAACGGCTTTTTTCATTGCTTCCGGATTTCACAACTTTCTTTATGGCATCTAAAAATTAAATATATAAATATTAAAAACAGTGCTCAACAAATGACAAAGTGATCTAAATATCGTCCCCGGGGCGATATTACGCTCACGTTAGGGAACGATATTAAGAATTTTCCAATTGTTTTGGTAACCTCTATTTAACAAAAAACACATGACATAACCTAAATGAACTTACAATCGATTTAATTATAAGCGACAACAACAAATTTTACCAAAATTTCGTTTCAATAAGTCAAACACCGTTCAATATTTAAACAATATCGATAATATTTCAAAAAAAAACTCATTTTTAACAGTTTTTTCTTTTTTTAAATATCGTAACATAGGAGCGACGTTTCACCGCCAAACTTTTAAATGTCTGACTGACATAAGTAACTTTAAATTACAAGTATAAAAACTAAATGGCGCTATTCAGGAAAAAAGAAACCGATGGGGACGTAATTACGTTCGGGGACGAAATTTGGCGACCCTACCTTAATGTTGTTGATTTTGTGTATCACACAGTTACTTTCGAAGTTCTCACCATATACCGTTTGTAACGACCTTGATTAATACTTGGCCGTTATCAGAATCTCTAGCAGCGATATTTGATGACGCAGCACATTTGCGAGGCTATGACTCAGAGAGAAGGTGGGGTGGTCCTTGTCATCAAAACTGCTTAGAGCTAGATTGTGCTGCATATGAAGATCGTATTTCATACGATAATAGTAAAAGAAGTAATATCAAGATTATGTGAACCTTTTTTACTCTTCATAACACCAAAAAAAACAGAACCTATTGAACAGCAAATTCAAATTGACTTCCCAGAACAACACTAACATGCCACGAACATTAAAGTAGTGGACTTAATCCCACCTCGTGCATCATGTTTTATTGCACGCCCAGCGTGGTATGTCGATATCAACCAGGCACTATCCTATTTACAACATCATATTACAAACATTGACTATTCGCAAGATCAAGAATACATGCGCGTATAGATTGATAAGAAAAAGAACTAAATTTAGGATAATCAAATCACAGTATTTATTTCATAAAAGTTAAAGAAAAACAAAGCAAAAACAAAATTATTCTACAAAAAAACCATTATTCGCATTACCGATACTGGTACTATAGATTGGTGACGTACAGACATACTATATAATGCGTTATATATTTTACAACTATATAAATTTGTATAATTAAATTATTTTAACACATATATTTAATAATACGGTTCTCTAATAACAGAAAAATTCTCTGTGATATTATTTAATATTTTAGATAAAAATAAATATTTAATAAGAATAAATCTTTAATAAGAATAAACATTGAATTTAAATGTGTATATAAATGAACGAAATAAGGAAAATAAACTTACATTAACATTACTAAAGCTGTGAATCCCAAAACCATGGCTTTGTTTTCCAGGCGATTGTATTTTGTTGTACCTATTAAATTTTTAAATTAGCACAAACACAAACACAAAAACTAAACTCGTAAACTTTGAACGAGTTAACCCATCACAACACAATAATTTTTCTTCTTAAGAACTCCCTTATTTGTTGATTTCTTTCCCGAATATCAAATTTTCTTTTCCAATAAAAAACTGCATTCGTACGCCAACCAAATATATCACCAAGTATATACTTATACAATTAACAATGCCGGTATTGCGGCTGTAATGTTTGCAGTTAAATTCCGGTGGATTAGCAAATTGATTTTAGTAATAGTTTTACACAGCTAATCCACGATAAACTTAACCCGCCAATTTTAACTACCAGATTTTTTTTTCTTCAGATGATCTCTTTCAAGTTAATTTAAACTTTATTTTTTTTATAAGAAGTTAGATTTAAATTTAATTATTTAATTTCAATTTTAAATATTTCTTATCACTTGCACAATTGATCTGCGAATGATTTTTATTTTAATAACAACATTAACGATTATAACAATTAATCACCCACACGCAAACAATTATGTACAAATTACACAGACAGGATTAAGCCGTTATAACAATGTAATAAAAAAACCCTACCAAATTGGACAGTGGCGTAGCTATATCGATTAAAGGCATATTGGAACAAATCAGTTTGTTACACGTTTTATAAACAAAACTATCAACAAACACCTAAAGAGTAAATTTAATAAATAGTTTTCCAAATTGAAATGTTTTTATTTTAATTTCACAACATAACTTCTCTACATTAACTCAAAGTCTCTTTATATGCAAATAAAATATTTATTTTGTAAAAATCAACTAAAATTTTTTAAGCTCATACAGGCATAATTTAACTTTTTATAATTTACCTGAACAAAAGTATGTACAAAAAAAATAAATATAAATAACAAACTTGTGTTATTTTAAGATTTTATTTTTTAACATTTGCGTTTTGTATTTGTAAACATATTTTTATAATTCAAATTTATTTCGGCAAATATATTAATGTTTTACTCAAAATTCTGTGTTGAATACGTAATGAACAAAAAACTGAATTTGATGCATTCAAAAACTTTTTAATTTTAAACAACGTTTTTAACTCTAGTCGATATATGATGGTTTAAGCTTATATTTATATTAAATTGTTAGCATTGTTCATTTAGCTTATAATAGATGATAACATATTGTTACAATTACAGAAAAATGATTACAGACGATTACAGTGACTTCCAGAAAAATCAAATCACAACAACCAATTAATGAAATGAATAGTGTTCTTGTTGTATTTCGTGGAATTTGGGTCAACAATAAATAAAATTGAATGATTTTATGAATCAAATCAGCATAACGTAAAGTAATCGAATATTCTACTATTTTCTCAAGGTTTCTAAAAAGTGACCTCGAATTATTTAGAAATTAAGCTAAATAGAATATGAGCAAATCTCAGGAACTTTTAAATTTTGATGATAAAAATGAAAATCTCTCAATTGTGGGGCACACCCATGAAATTTTAGGTAAAGTCTCCTCATCAACTCTAAAAATGAATAAAACTTTGTTCCTCATTTTTTATAGTATGTTCCAAAAGTTATTGGGGACTTGCTGGCAAATTCGTATTAAATACGTATTAAATTTCATTTTGTCGTGAAAAATCGCCCCGTTGACAGTCTTGCAGTTCTAGATAACGCTTGAAATTTTAGTATGTGTTTATCAACACTTTTGTCTAAATGCATATAAAATTTAAGACCTTCATAGCACGTCTGTGAGGAGATACGAACTCTTAAAGACGTACGCGGCAAAAATCGAGATCCATATATTACCGTTATTTTCCCTTAAGGAGCACATAAAAGAGCATATATGTTTTTGAAAGAACATGTCAAAAAATGAATGTCCGTAAAATTTCAAGTCATTTGAAGTTATGTTCCAAAAGTAATAGCCGAACCTAGATTTTTAAAAAGTTTTCGCAGCATCTCTTATTTTTTGTGCTTCTATTGCGAACCCAAAAAGAGGAGCACATAAAATTATACGACATAAATTTTTTGTTTTTGTACGTACTTTAATGTAAAAATATTGTTTTTACGATTTGAGGAATGTTCCATGCTCAAAAAACGAAAACTAAAAAATGTTCATCAACAAAAATGTAGGGACACCAATTTGGCGCGCCACCGTTATTTTTCCATAAAGAGCACATGAAAAAACATATATGTTTTTGAAAGAACATGTAAAAAAGTAAATAGCCATAAAATTTCAAGTCATTTGGAGTTATGTTCCAAAAGTTAAGCCGAACCTAAATTTTTAAAAAAGTTTTCGAAGCATCTCTTACTTACTTTTTGTGCTTCTATTGCGACCCCAATAAGAGGGGCACATAAAATTGCAGTACATATGTTTTTTTGTTTTTGTGTGTACTTTAACGAAAAAATATTGTTTTTACGATTTAAGGAATGTTTCATGATCAAAAAACACAAAAAAAAAATGTTCATCAACAAAAATGTAGAGACCCCGATTTGACGCGCCACTGTTATTTTTCCTTAAGGAGGACATAATAATCATATATGTTTTGAAAGAACATATCAAAAATCGAATATTCGTAGAATTTCAAGTCATTTGGAAGAAGAACTGTTAATAAGACATAAAAATTTAAAAACTTTGGGAATTTTTTTAATGTCTAGAAGTGTCAAATCCAGTTAACGAGGTACCATTATCTTTTAAACATTAAATTCTACGAGGAACAATGATTTTGGGTGATTTTCAATTAAAATTGAAGATGTGCTAGTTAAAAACCTAGATTTTTACAAAAGTTTTCGCAGCATTTCTTACTTTTTGTGCTTCTATTACGAGCTCAATATAAGGAGCATATAAAATTACAGTACATAGATTTTTTCGTTTTTGTGCGTACTTTAACGAAAAAATATTGTTTTTACGATTTGAGGAATGTTCCAAGCGCAAAAAAAACAAAATATAAAAAAATTTGAAATCGATAAAAAGTGGAAGACACCGATTCTAGTCGCCACCGTTATTTTCCCTTAAGGAGCATATATGTTTTTGAAAAAACATGGCAAACTCAAGATTTCTGTAAAATTTCAAGTCATTTGGAGTAATGTTCCAAAAGTTATAACCTGATACAGAAACGAAATTTGGAAAAATACATCTCAATTTTAGCGTTTTTGCTACTTTTTTTCGCTTTTATGTCCTCTAATTTTTTAAAATAATATTGTGAATAGTGTTTGCAATCTTGGTATCCGGGTACCCGGATACCCGGGTATTTAGGAAGATTTTTCGGGTATTTAATATCCGGGTATTTTGGTCGAGTACCCGAACAACAAAAGGTCCAGTTTTTTCTCAATAAAATTTACAAAATAAAATTCAGCTCATTCTCTTTTTGCAAATTTGTATTATTCTTTATGCTAGTTGTTGACAAATGATTCTATTCTAACCATACAAATTGCAATATGTCCATAAACATTAAACCATAAACATTAAACCAACCACATCCGTAAACATTAAACTGCCCTCTAGTTAATTATTATAGTTTGGATTACGAAAACAACAGAAAAACGACGAAGAACACATAACAAAATTTATGGAATTGTAGTTCTTTTTAAAATTAAAATTAAGTCATACAAAATTAAGGATTTTCATTGGTTATTTGTTTATATTTAGTTTAAAATAGAAACGGTAAATATATTATGATAAGTTTTTATTTAAGATTTAAGCTAATAATTAAAATAAGTGTCATCGAAATGTCATCGAAAGTTTGGGACCAGTTCAAGAAAATGTCATCAGATAAATCTCGGTGCCACGTAGTTGGATGCGCACGAATAATTTTAACTAAATGGGGAAATACGTCAGCAATGAAAAATCAAATCGGATAATGATGCGGCTAATTATAATATTGAAAATTTACAACTACAAAAATGTATTGCTGTCTACACAAGATCTACTATAGATAACAGTAGTACTACAGTTGATAAAGAGCTGAAAATGTTGTATGTAAATAAAGGAAAGCGAAAAAAATGTTGGAAAATTTAAATCAATCGTTATTGACCGTGAAGCCAACATCCACTTTATCGGAGCGGGTTTTTCTATTGCAGGAATTTGAAAAAAAATACGAAATCGGATGAGTACAGCTACCCTAAAGGCTTTAATATTTCTGAAATATTATTTTACAGTTAAAAAATGATCAATTTTTAGTTTACTACTGTGAGGTTTTTTTTATTGTTTTTCATCTTTTAATTTTTTTATAACTACCCGGGTTATCCGGGTAATCCGGGTAATTTGGAAAATACTAATCGAGTAACCGGGTAATTTGAAATCGGGTAATTTGCAATCACTAATTGTGAACCCTCAAACTTTTATTTGTCATTCACATTAACATTCAATAAGCAAATATAATATTTAAGATTGTGGAAAACTGAGTAGGATTATATATAAAAAATTTTGGCAGGACAGAAAATTTAAAAGTTCTAGAGATTTGCTCATATATATAAGAGCAATTTTACGCAAGTTCAGCAAATTTTTGGGAAATTTTGACTTGACCCCTTTTAATTTTGATTATTTTTTGTTTATAGATAGTCTTTTATTAATAAAAAATACGAGTTCTCTTAGAATTTTTTTTTTTCGACCAGGGGTCTTCACAGGGTGGCCCTCAATTTTTTGTTATTTTGTGATGTGAGTGCATCTTGACGAGCGATTGTAGAAAAACTACTGAATCGATTTTCATAAATGATATGTCGTTAAATAGGTATTAAATCAAAGTTTTTAAAAATGTACACTGTTAATTTTTTGAAATAATTTTTAACGGTGTAACATAAGAAAAAAGCGGTGTAATTGAAAAAATGAGGCCTAGCCTTTTTTTTTTTTCAAACTAAATTGAAGCTTATTTTATATCTAACCACTTGTGAATGTTTAGGACACGCGTTATTATTTGTTTTAAAGATTAAATTCGTTGTGCATATAACTGTCGGGAATCAGTTTTTTTTGTTCTGAAGGAAAATTATAAAAATGGCGATTTTTAGATTCAGATTTTTTTTTATGTTAAATATCAAATATTTTATTATTAAATGATCTTTTTTAAAAGGAATTTCAGTCAAGCTCAGCAAAATTTTGCGACATTTTGACTCGACCCTTTTGAATTGGGTTTATTTTTAGTTTATAGATAGCCTTTGATAAATGAAAAATACGACTTCAAGTAGAATTTTTTTTAAATAGAATAATATAAATTATTATATTTTTAAATATAATAATATAATTATAATAACAAATAATATAAATTAATATAAATTATTATATTTTTAAATATAATAATATAATTATAATAACAATATAAATGATTAACTTAGAGCGTGATGTGCTAATTAATAATTTAAACGAACATATTGTGCCGCATGTATCGAATCATCTTTCACTTCTTAAAATAAATATGTGTGGCAGTCTCGACTACAGAAAACAAAAAGCCGTACAAATAAATAAGCCTATTCAGGAACGTTTGACTGAAGAAGTATTATAGTTGTCTGAAAATGCAAAAAAAGGCAACGTTATGAAGAAATTATTAGAAACCTAAAGATACATTTCGACAATGGGGATTATGCTGAAAACAAAAAATGTTGTCAATTTTACCGTAAGAAATGAAAATGTATGAGATTCAAGATATATTTGGAAGTAATGCTATACGTCATTTGGTTTAAAAAAGTAAAACTCTACATGAAAATAATTTTCAGCATTCATCTGCGACGGATAAAAGAGGTGTATCCACAACAGATATAAATGTTGTGGAGCAGTTCTATAAAAGTGATGATATCAGTAGATTATTGCCAGGCAAACGAGATGCAATATCTTTTAAAAAAGGAGATAAGCGCATAAAAACACAAAAGCTATAAAATAAAATAAAAATACAAGTACATTAAATGAACTTATGTGGAGTTTAAAAATTAGTTTCCTGATGTGAAAATAGGATTTACTAAATTCACGTCCCTTCGACCACAAGAATGTATAAAATTATCCCAAGGAGTTCATAATGTGTGCGTGTGTACCATACATCAAAATATGAAACTAATGATTCAACACTCTAAGATGTCTTGGATTACTGATGCTGATTATAAAACATTAATTGGCTTTGTTTCATGTGGTGAATTAACAGAAGATTGTCATACTTTGAAGTGCAACGAATGCTAAAAAATTTTCAACAACTGGAAGAAAAATTACTAAATGATTTTGACGTTAAAGGAATCCTTCAAGTCAAATATCAACAATGGAATACCAGTGATCGATGCAATTTGGATACTTTAATAGAAACTGTAGAAGAATTTATGAAAAAATTTATACACCGTTTACAAATTGTTGATACCACACAACTTTATAGCAAAACAGCAATCTACATTCATTGAGGAAAAAAAATTAGAAGCAGGAGAGTGCTTCGTTCAAGGGGATTTTTCTGAAAACTACGGCTTCATAATTCAGGATGCGGTTCAAGGCTATTATTATAATAATTCACAAGCTACTATTCATCCATTTGTCATTTATTTTAAAAGTGCCGCAAGTGAATATATACAGCACCGAAGTTTTATACTCATTTCGGATATAAACGATCACAACAGTATTACAGTCCATCTTTTCTTTACAAAACTTATTGAATTCATCAAAACGCGTATAAATTCTAATATTACGAAAATAATTTATAACACTGACGGTGCACCTTCTCAATACAAAAATAAACATAGCCTAATTAACTCATGCCACCATAAAAAAGACTTTAAGGTTGATGCAGAATGGCATTTTCATGCTACCAGCCATGGAAAGGGACCTTGCGATGGAATTGGTGGTACACTGAAGCGTGCTGCACACCGTTATAGTATGGTGGGCAAAGATATTATTGATACACCAAAAAAACTTTTCCAATGGGCTTTAAAATGGGAAACTACCATGAACTTTGGATACGCCGATAAAAATGAATATCAATTAACAAAAAAAATTACAAAATCGATATAAAAATGCGATTACTATAAGTGGAACTCAAAAATTTAATTTTTTTGTACCAATAAATACTAAGACAATAAATGCAAAAATGTTTTCCAACTCAAAGGAAACTTTTAAATGTAAAATAAGTAAATAATTTTTAATAACTATATTTATTTTCTTTAACCTACATACATAATTTGTATGATACTTTAAAAAGTTTATTCAATAATAAAATATTTGTAATTTAATGTTAAAATACAATCTTTTACTTTATGACCATAATAACATAATACGAACATAATACTTCTCCAGTCAAAAGTTCCTAAATAGATTTTGTTATTTATACGGCTTTTTTGTTTGCAGTCGAGACTGTCAAATTATTTTTTATAAGATTGACAAGTGATTACTAAAAGTGACAAATAAACATTTCATTTTTTTATGCCATCTAATACAAAGAAAATAATTGCAGAAGTGTTTTCCTATTCAAAAGAAACTTCTGTTTGTAAAATAAGTAAATCATTTTTAACAATTGTATTTATTTTATTTATTGTACTTTATTATAATATTTTAAAAAGTTCAACTAATAATAAAATATTTAATATTTAACATAAAAAAACATCTCTTAGTTTATAACACCATTTTTATAATTTTCCTTCAGAACAAAAAAAACTGATTCCCGATAGTCATATGCACAACGAATTTTATCTTTAAAACAAATAATAACGCGTGTCCTAAACTTTCACAAGGGGTTAGATATCAAATAAGCTTCAATTTAGTTTAAAAAAAAAAAAAGACTGTGCAATTTTTTTTTTCAATTACACCGTTTTTTTCTTATGTTACACCGTTAAAAATTATTTCAAAAAATAACAGTGTACATTTTTAAAAACTTTGTTCCAATACCTATTCAACGACATATCATTTATGAAAATCGATTCATTAGTTTTTCTACAATCGCTCGTCAAAATGCACTCACATCACAAAATAACAAAAAATTGAGGGCCACCCTGTGAAGACCCCTAGTCGAAAAAAAAACTCTAAGAGAACTAGCATTTTTTATTAATGAAAGACTATCTATAAACAAAAAATAATCAAAATTAAAAGGGGTCAAGAATAGATCTTGAAGGGGTCTTGAATAATCAAAATTAGAGGGGGAATAGGTATTAGAACAAAGTTTTTAAAAATGTACACTGTTAATTTTTTGAAATAATTTTTAACGGTGTAACATAAGAAAAAAACGGTATAATTGAAAAAAAGGTGGCATAGCCTTTTTTTTTTTATACTAAATTGAAGCTTATTTTATATCTAACCACTTGTGAAAGTTTAGGACTTGCGTTATTTTTTGTTTTAAAGATAAAATTCGTTGTGCATATGACTGTCGGGAATCAGTTTTTTTTGTTCTGAAGGAAAATTATAAAAATGGCGATTTTTAGATTAAGATTTTTTTTTTTATGTTAATTATCAAACATTTTATTATTAAATGAACTTTTTAAAAAGCAATTTCTGCCAAGTTCAGCAAAATTTTGCGACATTTTGACTCGACCCTTTTTAATTCGGTTTATTTTTAGTTTATAGATAGCCTTTGATAAATGAAAAATACGACTTCAAGTAGAATTTTTTTTAAATATAATAATATAAATTATTATATTTTTAAATATAATAATATAATTATAATAACAATATAATTATAATAACAAACAAAAGTAATGCTACGCATCATTTGGTTTAAAAAAGTAAAACTCTACATGAAAATAATTTTCAGCATTCATCTGCGACGGATAAAAGAGGTGTATCCACAACAGATATAAATGTTGTGGAGCATGCCAGGCATACGAGATGCAATATCTCTAAAAAGGAGATGAGTGCATAAAAACACAAAAGCGCTTATTGCTATGTACATTAAATGAAGCTTATGTGGAGTTTAAAAATAAGTTTCCTGATGTGAAAATAGGATTTACTAATATCACGTCCCGTCGACCACAAGAATGTATAAAATTATCCCAAGAGTTTATAATGTGTGCGTGTGTACCATACATCAAAATATGAAACTAATGATTCAACACTCTAAGATGTCTTGAATTACTGATGCTGCTTTCCAGAATTATAAAACATTAATTGACTTTGTTTCATGTGGTGAATTAACAGAAGATTGTCATACTTTGAAGTGCAATGAATGTTCAAAAAAACTTCAACAACTGGAAGAAAAATTACTAAATGATTTCCAAAGGAATCCTTCAAGTCAAATATCAACAATGGAATACCACTGATCGATGCAATTTGGATACTTTAATAGAAACTGTAGACGAATTTATGAAAAAATTTATTTACCGCTTACAAATGTTGATACCACACAACTTTATAGTAAAACAGCAATCTACATTCATTGAGAAAAAAAAATTAGAAGCAGGAAGTGCTTTTTTAGGGGAAGCGGATTTTTCTGAAAACTACGGCTTCATAATTCAGGATGCGGTTCAAGACTATTATTATAATAATTCACAAGCTACTATTCATCCTATTGTCATTTATTTTAAAAGTGCTGCAAGTGAATATATCAGGGTTGTAACGTATAATACGGTAACGTATAAAACACGTATTACACGTGCGTATAAAACGTATAAAACGTACAGTATAAAACACACAATTAGTTACGTTTTATACCGTATAAAAGTAAAATCCTTAATAAATAAAAATACATTTATGTAACATTATCGCGGGCGTATTATTCATCGTACTCGTGATATTTAATATTTATAAAGCCTATATTTCGGGACTAATAGGAACAGCTGCTTTAGAAAATATAGCGTCGTCATGATAATTTCTTACCCAACTGTTCCTATGAGTTCAGAAAACTTCGACATTTAACGTAAATGCTTCTTTTCAAAATATAATTATTTATTTTCAAAACAAATTTAGTCTGCAATAAGTTGACATTTCGAACCATACCTATTATTCATCAATGAGCAAAATTTAATTTACTCAATAAACTTCTCACTAAATTTTTTCGTTTGACGTAAATACATATTTTAACTGTATACTGTCTTGTATTCTCTTGCGTTCCCCTTGTATTAAAAATAAAAATAAATGAAAACCAAAGAAATATTTTATATTTTAACTATTACAACTTTTGTATAAAAAGAAGATTTGATCTGCAAGAGCCTGTTATTTTCAAACTGTGTCTATTAATTGGAAGTGGTGCAACCCGGCTTCACACAACAATTTTTTTTTTAAAACATCTCTCTAATAATCTCTAATAATTTTCCTAACTGCTATGAAAAAAACGACATTTATTCTGCAACAACATAATACTTCCCAGCTATTCTTATTAGATGGGAGGAGCTGAAGTTGAATTGAACCATATTTTATATATTCAATAACATTTCATGATGCCAAATAATTAAGTTCATGAGCCAAATGTTTCTAATCCAAAATGTTTCCCATTAAGTAAATGTTGGAATCAAAATGAAAGAAAATCATATAGTATACCTACGTGTTAAAAAATTCAAAAATAATTTAATTGCTTGAGTTGATGTGCTCAAAAATATCTCTAATATATAATTCAAAATTTTCAATATTCAAATCTAGTGAATTAAAGATTATTAACCAGTTTAATGTACAGTAACATAGTCTTTCGTATAAAGTATAAAAATTTACATTCAAATAACATCTAGAATTTAAATAGTTTTTGTTATAAATTATAAAATATATAAATAATTTATAGCTACGTAATAATATTTTTACTAAGATATATATTTTTACTAAAAATATAATTATTATCTGAAGTAAGAAGCATTTTTAATTTTTTATGAATGAATTTAAAAAACAAAATCATATTATACGTTTTATACGTTACATACAATTTATACGTTTTATACGTTACGTATATTAACAACCCTGGAATATATACAGCACCGAAGTTTTATACTCATTTCGGATATAAACGATCACAACAGTACTACAGTCCATCTTTTCATTACAAAACTTATTGAATTCTTCAAAACGCATATAAATTCTAATATTACGAAAATAATTTATAACGCTGACGGTGCACCTTCTCAATACAAAAATAAACATAACCTAATTAACTTATGCAACCATAAAAAAGATTTTAAGGTTGATGCAGAATGACATTTTCATGCTACCAGCCATGGAAAGGGACCTTGCGATGGGATTGGTGGTACACTGAAGCGTGCTGCACACCGTTATAGTATGGGGAGCAGAGATATTATTGATACACCAAAAAAACTTTTCCAATGGGCTTTAAAATGGGAAACTACCATGAACTTTGGATACGCCGATAAAAATGAATATCAATTAACAAAAAAAATTACAAAATCGATATAAAAAATGTGATTACTATAAGTAGAACTCAAAAATTTCTTTCTTTTGTACCATTAGATACTAAGACAATAAATGCAAAAATGTTTTCCAACTCAAAAGAAACTTTTAAATGTAAAATAAGTAAATAATTTTTTATAACTATATTTATTTTTTTAACCTACATATATAATTTTTAACCTACATATATAATTACAAATATTTTATTATTGAATAAACTTTAAAAAGTTTATTCAATAATAAAATATTTGTAATTTAATGTTAAAATACAATCTTTTACTTTATGACCATAATAACATAATACGAACATAATACTTCTCCAGTCAAAAGTTCCTAAATAGATTTTGTTATTTATACGGCTTTTTTGTTTGCAGTCGAGACTGTCAAATTATTTTTTATAAGATTGACAAGTGATTACTAAAAGTGACAAATAAACATTTCATTTTTTTATGCCATCTAATACAAAGAAAATAATTGCAGAAGTGTTTTCCTATTCAAAAGAAACTTCTGTTTGTAAAATAAGTAAATCATTTTTAACAATTGTATTTATTTTATTTATTGTACTACATATATAATTTTTATGATATTTTAAAAAATTCATCTAATAATAAAATATTTGATATTTAACATAAAAAAAAATCTAAATCTAAAAATCGCCATTTTTATAATTTTTCTTCAGAACAAAAAAAAACTGATTCCCGACAGTCATGTGCACAACGAATTTTATCTTTAAAACAAATATTAACGCGTGTCCTAAACTTTCACAAGTGGTTAGATATAAAATAAGCTTCAATTTTGTTTAAAAAAAAAAAAGGCTAGGCCATCTTTTTTTCAATTACACCGTTTTTTTCTCATGATACACCGTTAAAAATTATTTCAAAAAATTAACAGTGTACATTTTAAAAACTTTGTTCTAATACCTATTCAACGACATATCATTTATGAAAATCGATTCAGTAGTAATTCAATTTTTTGTTTATGGATAGTCTTTCATAAATAAAAAATACAAGTTCTCTTAGAATTTTATTTTTCGACCAGGGGTCTTCACAGGGTGCCCCTCAATTTTTTGTTATTTTGTGATGCATTTTGACGAGCGATTGTAGAAAAACTACTGAATCGATTTTCATAAATGATATGTCGTTGAATAGGTAGTAGAACAAAGTTTTTAAAAATGTACACTGTTAATTTTTTGAAATAATTTTTAACGGTGTAACATAAGAAAAAAACGGTGTAATTCAGAAAAAAGATGGCATAGCCTTTTTTTTTAACTAAATTGAAGCTTATTTTATACCTAACCACTTGTGAAACTTTGGGACTTTCGTTATTTTTTGTTTTAAAGATAAAATTTGTTGTGCATATGACTGTCGGGAATCAGTTTTTTTTGTTCTGAAGGAAAATTATAAAAATGGCGATTTTTAGATTAAGATTTTTTTTTTTATGTTAATTATCAAACATTTTATTATTAAATGAACTTTTTAAAAAGCAATTTCTGCCAAGTTCAGCAAAATTTTGCGACATTTTGACTCGACCCTTTTTAATTTGGTTTATTTTTAGTTTATAGATAGCCTTTGATAAATGAAAAATACGACTTCAAGTAGAATTTTTTTTAAATATAATAATATAAATTATTATATTTTTAAATATAATAATATAATTATAATAACAATATAATTATAATAACAAACAACAGTAATGCTACGCGTCATTTGGTTGAAAAAAGTAAACTCTACATAAAAATAATTTTCAGCATTCATCTGCGACGGATAAAAGAGGTGTATCCACAACAGATATAAATGTTGTGGAGCAGTTCTATAAAAGTGATGAAATCAGTAGATTATTGCCAGGCAAACGAGATGCAATATTTTTTAAAAAAGGAGATGAGCGCATAAAAACACAAAAGCGCTTATTGCTATGTACATTAAATGAAGCTTATGTGGAGTTTAAAAATAAGTTTCCTGATGTGAAAATAGGATTTACTAAATTCACGTCCCTTCGACCACAAGAATGTATAAAATTATGCCAAGGAGTTCATAATGTGTGCGTGTGTACCATACATCAAAGTATAAAACTAATGATTCAACACTCTAAGATGTCTTGGATTACTGATGCTGCTTTCCAGAATTATAAAACATTAATTGACTTTGTTTCATGTGGTGAATTAACAGAAGATTGTCATACTTTGAAGTGCAATGAATGTTCAAAAAAACTTCAACAACTGAAAGAAAAATTACTAAATGATTTTGACGTTAAAGGAATCCTTCAAGTCAAATATCAACAATGGAATACCACTGATCGATGCAATTTGGATACTTTAATAGAAACTGTAGAAGAATTTATGAAAAAATTTATACACCGTTTACAAATTGTTGATACCACACAACTATATAGCAAAACAGCAATCTACATTCATTGAGGAAAAAAAATTAGAAGCAGGAAGTGATTCGTTCAAGGGGATTTTTCTGAAAACTACGGCTTCATAATTCAGGATGCGGTTCAAGGCTATTATTATAATAATTCACAAGCTACTATTCATCCATTTGTCATTTATTTTAAAAGTGCCGCAAGTGAATATATACAGCACCGAAGTTTTATACTCATTTCGGATATAAACGATCACAACAGTACTACAGTCTATCTTTTCATTACAAAACTTATTGAATTCATCAAAACGCATATAAATTCTAATATTAAGAAAAAAATTTATAACACTGACAGTGCACCTTCTCAGTACAAAAATAAACATTACCTAATTAACTTATGCCACCACAAAAAAGACTTTAAGGTTGATGCAGAATGGCATTTTCATGCTACCAGCCATGGAAAGGGACCTTGTGATGGAATTGGTGGTACACTGAAGCGTGCTGCACACCGTTATAGTATAGGGAGCAAAGATATTATTGCAACACCAAAAAAACTTTTCGAATGGGCTTTAAAATAGGAATCTACCATGAACTTTAGATACGCCGATAAAAATAAATATCAATTAACAAAAAAAAACAAAATCGTTTTGTAATTTAATGTTAAAATACAATATTTTACTCTATGACCATAATAACATAATACGAACATAATACTTCTCCAGTCAAAAGTTCCTAAATAGATTTTGTTATATATACGGTTTTTTTGTTTGCAGTCGAGACTGTCAAATTATTTTTTATAAGAGTGACAAGTGATTACTAAAAGTGACAAATAATCATTCCATTTTTTATGCCATCTAATACAAAGAAAATAATTGCAGAAGTGTTTTCCTATTCAAAAGAAACTTCTGTTTGTAAAATAAGTAAATCATTTTTAACAATTGTATTTATTTTATTTATTGTACTACTTATATAATTTTTATAATGTTTTAAAAAGTTCATCTAATAATAAAATATTTGATATTTAACATAAAAAAAAATCTCTTAGCTTATAACGCCATTTTTATAATTTTCCTTCAGTACAAAAAAAACTGATTCCCGACAGTCATATGCAAAACGAATTTTATCTTTAAAACAATAAATAACGAAAGTCCCAAACTTTCACAAGGGGTTTGATATAAAATAAGCTTCAATTTAGTTTAAAAAAAAAAAAAGGGCTATGCCATCTTTTTTTCAATTACACCGTTTTTTTCTTATGTTACACCGTTAAAAATTATTTCAAAAAATTAACAGTGTACATTTTTAAAAACTTTGTTCTAATACCTATTCAACGACATATCATTTATGAAAATCGATTCAGTAGTTTTTCTACAATCGCTCGTCAAAATGCACTCACATCACAAAATAACAAAAACTTGAGGGGCACCCTGTGAAGACCCCTGGTCGAAAAAAAAATTCTAAGAGAACTTGTATTTTTTATTTATCAATAAACAAAAAATAATCAAAATTAAAAGGGGTCAAGTCAAAACGTTGTTGAATCTGCGTGAAATTAATCATATATATATATATATATATATATATATATATATATATATATATATATATATATATATATATATATATATATATATATATATATATATATATATATATATATATATATATATATATATATATATATATATATATATATATTTATATATATATATATATATATATATATATATATATATATATATATATATATATATATATATATATATATATATATATATATATATATATATATATATATATACATATATATATATATATATATATATATATATATATATATATATATATATATATATATATATACATATATATATATATATATATATATATATATATATATATATATATATATATATATATATATATATATATATATATATATATATATATATATATATATATATATATATATATATATATGTATATATATATATATATATATATATATATATATATATATATATATATATATATATATATATATATATATATATATATATATATATATATATATATATATATATATATATATATAATATATATATATATATATATATATATATATATATATATATATATATATATATATATATATATATATATATATATATATATGAGCAATTTCACGCAAGCTCAGCAAATTTTTGGGAAATTTTGACTTGACCCCTTTTAATTTTGGTTATTTTTGGTTTATAGATAGTCTTTCATAAATAAAAAATACGAGTTCTCTTAGAATTTTTTTTTCGACCAGGGGTCTTCACAGGGTGCCCCTCAATTTTTTGTTATTTTGTGATGTGAGTGCATTTTGACGAGCGATTGTAGAAAAACTACTGAATCGATTTTCATAAATGATATGTCGTTGAATAGGTATTAAAACAAAGTTTTTAAAAATGTACACTGTTAATTTTTTGAAATAATTTTTAACGGTGTAACATAAGAAAAAAACGGTGTAATTGAAAAAAAGATGGCATAGCCATTTTTTTTTTTTTTTTTTAAACAAAATTGAAGCTTATTTTATATCTAACAACTTGTGAAAGTTGAGGACTAGCCTCATTTTTCGTTTTAGAAATAAAATTCGTTGTGCATATGACTGTCGGGAATCAGTTTTTTTTGTTCTGAAGGAAAATTATTTTTAGATTCAGGCTTTTTTTTTATGTTAAATATCAAATATTTTATTATTAAATGAACTTTTTAAAAAGCAATTTCAGTCAAGTTCAGCAAAATTTTGCGACATTTTAATCGAAACACAATAATCGAAATATCTTTGGCAAACTCGGTCGTTGATCTGGCAACAATCAATTGTCATGTTTTGGTTGAGTTAAAATTGAACATATTTCAGTCACCCCAATTGGAAACTTTCAGGCTATCATTTACATTTATGGCAGAGTCTCTCCGGGCGGGCTTTATTCGTTCATGCCTTTTCCCTTTAAAGATAGGAAAATAAATGACTTGTACAGTGTACTATCATGTATAAATGTATAAAATTATCCCAAGGAGTTCATAATGTGTGCGTGTGTACCATACATCAAAATATGAAACTAATGATTCAACACTCTAAGATGTCTTGGATTACTGATGCTGCTTTCCAGAATTATAAAACATTAATTGAATTTGTTTCAGGTGGTAAATTAACAGAAGATTGTCATAATTTGAAGTGCAATGAATGTTCAAAAAAACTTCAACAACTGAAAGAAAAATTACTAAATGATTTTGACGTTAAAGGAATCCTTCAAGTCAAATATCAACAATGGAATACCACTGATCGATGCAATTTGCATACTTTAATAGAAACTGTAGAAGAATTTAGAAGAATTTAGAAGAATTTAGGTTTACAAATTGTTGATACCACACAACTTTATAGCAAAACAACAATCTACATTCATTGAGGAAAAAAAAAAATTTAGAAGCAGGAGAGTGCTTCGTTCAAGTGGATTTTTCTGAAAACTACGGCTTCATAATTCAGAATGCGGTTCAAGGCTTTTGTTATAATAATTCACAAGCTACTATTCATCCATTTGTCATTTATTTTAAAAGTGCCACAAGTGAATATATACAGCACCGAAGTTTTATACTCATTTCGGATATAAACGATCACAACAGTACTACAGTCCATCTTTTCATTAAAAAACTTATTGAATTCATCAAAACGCATATAAATTCTAATATTACAAAAATAATTTATAACACTGACGGTGCACCTTCTCAATACAAAAATAAACATAACCTAATTAACTTATGCCACCATAAAGAAGACTTTAAGGTTGACGCTGAATGGCATTTTCATGCTACCAGCCATGGAAAGGGACCTTCTGATGGAATTGGTGGTACACTGAAGCGTGCTGCACACCGTTATAGTATGGCGAGCGAAGATAATATTATTGATACACCAAAAAAACTTTTCGAATGGGCTTTAAAATGGGAATCTACCATGAACTTTGGATACGCCGATAAAAATAAATATCAATTAACAAAAGAAAAATTACAAAATCGATATAAAAATGCCATTACTATAAGTGGAACTCAAAAATTTCATTCTTTTGTACCAGTAGATACTAAGACAATAAATGCAAAAATGTTTTCCAACTCAAAGGAAACTTTTGAATGTAAAATAAGTAAATAATTTTTAATAACTATATTTATTTTCACATATATAATTTGTATGATATTTTAAAAAGTTTATTCAATAATAAAATATTTGTACTTTAATGTTGAAAAACAATCCTTTACTTTATGATTCCATAATAACATAATACGAACATAATACTTCTCCAGTCAAAAGTTCCTAAATAGATTTAGTTGTTTATACGGCTTTTTTGTTTGCAGTCAAGACTGTGAAATTATTTTTTATAAGAGTGACAAGTGATTACTAAAAGTGACAAATAAACATTTCATTTTTTATGCCATCTAATACAAAGAAAATAATTGCAGAAGTGCTTTCCTATTCAAAAGAAACTTCTGTTTGTAAAATAAGTAAATCATTTTTAACAATTGTATTTATTTTATTTATTGTACTACATATATAATTTTTATAATATTTTAAAAAGTTCATCTAATAATAAAATATTTGATATTTAACATAAAAAAAAATCTCTTAGTTTATAACGCCATTTTTATAATTTTCCTTCAGAACAAAAAAAACTGATTCCCGACAGTCATATGCACAACGAATTTTATCTTTAAAACAAAAAATGAGGCTTGTCCTAAACTTTCACAAGTTGTTAGATATAAAATAAGCTTCAATTTTGTTTAAAAAAAAAAAAAAAAAAAGAGGCTATGCCATCTTTTTTTCAATTACACCGTTTTTTTCTTATGTTACACCGTTAAAAATTATTTCAAAAAATTAACAGTGTACATTTTTAAAAACTTTGTTCTAATACCTATTCAACGACATATCATTTATGAAAATCGATTCAGTAGTTTTTCTACAATCGCTCGTCAAAATGCACTCACATCACAAAATAACAAAAAATTGAGGGGTACCCTGTGAAGACCCCTGGTCGAAAAAAAAAATTCTAAGAGAACTCGTATTTTTTATTTATCCAAGACTATCCATAAACAAAAAATAATCAAAATTAAAAGGGGTCAAGTCAAAACGATGTTGAATCTTCGTGAAATTGCTCATATATATATATATTATTATTAATTTAATTTTGTGTAGTGTATTATTATTATTTTTAACAAAGAATGAAGAAAAGAATAAAAAAAGAGAGCGAAAAAGAAAAAAACTTTTTTTGTTTTATAGAAAACGCTCTAAGGGCCGGTTGTATAATAGCAGTTTAGCTAAAGCTTAGAAGAACCCGATAGGAGCTTAGGTTAGGTCAGTGGCGTAGCTAGCATGGGTGGCACCCGGGGCGGATATTGTGGTGTCACCCCAAAAATAAAAACTGTCAATAATAATAAAAATCCGATAAACGTAATTTATAATTTTTTTTATTTAATACAAATGAGCATTATTATTATAAGCCCGCAAGTAATTTTTAACTAATTTTAATTTGCTGAAACTCCTCTCACACGAAGCCACTAATACGCAAATAGTCATAAATAACTTTAGTGCGACCGTAAGATTCGGAAGAAATTCTAAAAAATCCCATTCTACGATGAATTTCAAAAAGTCTAGGTACACCCAGTTAGAAACTGTAACATTGGCCGCTTTTAAATGCCTCCTCACCCTTTGTATCTCTATGAGGAGTTCTGTTGCCAATACCGCATCATAAAAACCAGTAAATTTTGAAACCGATAATTTTAACTCTCCACTGTTCGCCAAAAGCTAAGTGTTTGTCTGCACAACCTCGAACAATGAAGCTAAATCTTGAACTGACTTCAATCTAGTTCGGAGTTCAACACTGAATCGGTCAAGACATTCCAACATGTCCTTTTTAAGTTGAGCTCTCAGTGTCAGTCCAACATCAGGTGCAAACTCACCACCCGTTCGTTTTTTGCGTTTTTATGACGAATTCGGCTTTCCATTGGAATGTCATAGTCCTTCGATTTTTTCGCAGCAAGATCTATTGCCTCTTCTACAATGTGACTTCGTTATGAATTGACTCTATTTTTGTAGCTAATTGATCAATATTCAAGCCCGTGCTTTGCAATCCAATCCGAGCACAGATATTTTTTCTCTTAGAATATCATTCCAAAACAAAAGATAGCAAAGAAACGAAAAATCACATGCTGCATTGCTAAGGTTCTGTGCAGCGCCTCTAGTGTCTACATTTTCTTGTTGATCACTTAACTTCTCAATTTCAGCCACAATCCCATCAAAGTTTTCGGCCAATACTTTTACTGCAGCATAATGAGCACTCCAATGCGCTGTTAAGAGTATTTTAACAGTTGCTTTGTTGTGTTTAGCAAGTACTTCCCAGCGGCTAGTCGAAGCAGAAAAACATGTAAAAATGGCTTCCACTGACGAGTGTTGGCCGTATAAATTAATTGAATGATCTTTGCAGCCCACAAAAATTGCTTTGTTATTTTTTGCTTTAATAATAGCTTGCACTTCTCCATGTATACTACTCATAACAGCTGCATTATCATAACCTTTGGGAGCGACAATTCATAACATCTATACCAGCATTTTCAAGATTTTACACTGAAAAAAACATGTCCTATTTCCAATCGAAATGCAGTTGTCTCAACCTCACCGTGCGGGCAGATATGGCGAATCGAAATACGAGATTGATTCAACAACCGTACAATGATAAGCCGATGCAGTTGAGACAATCACATGAAATATTTATGTGAAAATAAAATATAGTTCAATTAATCTCAAATACTTAAATTTTAAAATGAAAAATTCATGATATAAGGCCAAAGAAATATGTTTTCATGGAAATAGTTATTAACTTTATTCAACTACTGTTATATTGGATAGCACTTTATATTTTAATTACACCTCATTCTGTTATCAGGAAAAAGTTACTGAGTACTGAGTAGTTGTCCCAATCACGGTGAAATTGTTTGTAAATATCTTTTCTTTGCATGAATAATAAACTGCCATCTTCGAGATGAGGTTATCATTACTTCAATTTTTTTTTCAGTGTAAGAATTTCATCGCTTAAATCAGCGGCTTTTTTCTTACGTAAAGGAAAAAATCCAAGGAATACTTCCTTGATTTCCACTTTACTACCATCAATTTTCACATAACGAATCACTTCTGACATTTGATCAATATGTGAAATGTCAGGTGTGCTATCAAACATAATTAAAAAATATTTAACCGATTTAATTTCGTTGACAAGCTTAAACTTTACGTGGATCGCTAAAACATTTATGAACTCATTTTGTATATCTGGTGACAAATATGATACTTTTGGTGATTTACCATGCTCCAAATTCAAAATGTGTTCTTTTAACACTACTACATCATACTTTGACGATAGTTTGGTTAGTTCTAAGAAATTGCCTTTATTTAAAGAACTTTGTCCTTCATCATGTCCACGAAATGCTGGGTTTTGTTTAGATAAAAACAAAGTTATATCCAATAATCTTGATAAAAGATGTTTCCACTTCTGTTTTTTATTATATATTAATTGCAAGGCTGCGTCTCGTATCGTTTTATGAATTTTTAACCTCATTTCCAAAGTTTTCCACTTTTCAAAATTCTCCAGATGTTCATTTGAAGTTTCATGCTCGGCCACTTTGGGATTTAGTTTCCACCGCTTTTGATATCCAGTAGTAAATGTTGATTTTGTATTATTATTATTGGTGACAGCAAATACACGACAACAGAAGCAATACAGGACGCAAGTTATTATTTACAGGAGAATAAACAATCCATGGCCGTAGAATTTTTTCACCATTATTCATCATTTTATAAAACCATTCTTTAGAAAGATGGCGAACATCACCTTTTATGTCTAACCCGTGTCTAGATACAGTAACAAACGACCCTTCTCTATTTTGAAAATGTTCACTTTCTTTTTTTATGATTTCAATGCGAACATTACCAGAGACGAGTATATTCCAATGTGATACATCTCTTAAGTCCTGAAGTGATTCACCCATGAGTATTTGCATGGGTCTTCGATAGTAGAAGCATTAGCGGCATTATCACTGTCATTTTCATTATTCCTTTCTAATTCGTCATCATAGGTTATCATTATTAATTCTGTATTATTGCTGTTACTTTCCGAAGATGAGCCAATATTCTCTGAAACATTCGTTGCATCAACGTGATAATCAGTTTCTTTTGATGAACCTTGGATATCATCGGGTTTTGTAACATATTTATAGATTTGGTCTTTCTCTGCTGGAACCAACTTTTTCTTTAAAAAGTATGAACTCCTCGTGGCATATTTATTTTTTGGGATATTTGCTAAACGAAATCTAAAAAAATATTTTTAATTATAGTATAGGTATCAGCAAAGCATTAATTCTAAATATATTTGTAGGATACATAATAGGTACATAGTTCATAATAAGTACACTGTGTTAACGACTAAATACACCGCAAGAAAATTAATTTATTTAAATTTCCTTGTAACAACTTATATTAAATAATATTTGACAAAATGGAATGTACAAATCATAGCCTAATATTATAAGGAACTATTTAAAAAAATATAAGTATGAAATCCTAAAAGATATTTTATATAAAGAATTGAAACCAAAATTAAATATCCAATTAGAATCATGCTCAATAATTTACAAAATTGAATGTGATTTTTGTGAAAAATTTTACATCGGGAAAACAGGGAAAATGTTTTAAAGACTGATTTAAGGAATACCTGCCTAAGAAGAAAAATAAACAAAATTTAAAGTTTATTTTTGCAAACCATTTACATAGTTAATAACAATAGCTACACCACTTTTAAAAAAAAATTGAAGGCTTTACATTTATGTAGCCAAGGATCTTTAAAAGAATCACTTGATGAGTTTGAAATTTCCAAGGGATTTAAAACCCAACAAAATGTAATTTTAAATGATAAACTTTCATTTAATTCAAATATATAAATATATAAAACTGAAAACAAACAGTATGAACCTACAAAAATTTGCAAAACTGCAGTAATTGCATAACTGCCATTTTATTCTACAGTAATTATTTTTGTGTCCATTGAAAAACGATCTATTTCAATATATTCTTTGAGTTTCAAGATAAAGGAAAAAAAATTATTTTGAGATCATTTAAAAACACGGTAATTTGATTGTTTGTTAGTTTCCTTAAGTGTTTGCAATTAATTTGTTTGAAATGTAAAACATATATTAGGTAGTAAGGTTAAGCGGATATTTTAGAAATAATTTTGGAATAGAGACATTGTAACTCAAGGGTGCCACCCTATCGACAAAGGGTGCCACATTATCGACGAAAACCACTTTTCCTAAACATTATTCAGCATATGTGTTTTCAGACCTGGTCATTAAATAATCATGCTTGCATACTAAATAATATATCGTAAAAAACGGTCAATATGGTATCTATATAGGAATATTCAAAGCTATTGAGTAATTGTGGTGATGGGATTCAATGCTCAACATGTTGATTCGATTAATATTGTTAAAATTTTATTTTACGTAATTACTCAAAAATTTTAAAAAGTAGAATAGATTCTTTTTGAACCAATAACACATTTATAGGACACATTTATAAGTTATCACAATTTATAAATTAAAATTATATGGATAACCTGGTTAAAATGGTTTCTGAGTGATTTATCGTTGAAAACATGTGATGGTTTGTTTAAGTTTTTTACGTTCGGGTGTCACCCAAAACGGTTTCGAAGTGATTTATCGTTGAAAACATGTGATGGTTTGTTTAAGTTTTTTACGTTCGGGTGTCACCCCAAAACGGTTTCGAAGTGATTTATCGTTGAAAACATTGTGATGATTTGTTTAAGTTGTTTACGTTCGGATGTCAAACCCAAAACGGTTTCGAAGTGATTTATCGTTGAAAACATTGTGATAGTTTGTTTAAGTTTTTTACGTTCGGGTGTCACCCCAAAACGGTTTCGAAGTGATTTATCGTTGAAAACATTGTGATGGTTTGTTTAAGATGTTTACGTTCGGGTGTCACCCCAAAACGGTTTCGAAGTGATTTATCATTGAAAACATTGTGATGGTTTGTTTAAGTTGTTTACGTTCGGGTGTCACCCCAAAACGGTTTCGAAGTGATTTATCGTTGAAAACATTGTGATGGTTTGTTTATGTTTTTTACGTTCGGGTGTCACCCCAAAACGGTTTCAAAGTGATTTATCATTGAAAACATTGTGATGGTTTGTTTAAGTTGTTTACGTTCGGGTGTCACCCCAAAACGGTTTCGAAGTGATTTATCGTTGAAAACATTGTGATGGTTTGTTTAAGTTGTTTACGTTCGGGTGTCACCCCAAAACGGTTTCGAAGTGATTTATCATTGAAAACATTGTGATGGTTTGTTTAAGTTGTTTACGTTCGGGTGTCACCCCAAAACGGTTTCGAAGTGATTTATCATTGAAAACATTGTGATGATTTGTTTAAGTTGTTTACGTTCGGGTGTCACCCCAAAACGGTTTCGAAGTGATTTATCGTTGAAAACATTGTGATGGTTTGTTTATGTTTTTTACGTTCGGGTGTCACCCCAAAACGGTTTCAAAGTGATTTATCATTGAAAACATTGTGATGG
>OY856187.1:290986034-291030822 GCA_963693315.1 Diogma glabrata | reverse complement strand
TTTATTACGTCAATCACATTCAAAAACCCACCATTCACATTTGCTGTCTATACTGCGACTCATTATCATTTGTTGAAAAAAAAATTGTAAGCAATGAGGTAAGTAGTAATCATTTTATTGATGAAATTGTAACGCAGGAATTTCTGTAACGCCCGTCACAAAATGCATAGAAAAGTTCATCCTACATGAGGCTGACTAGCTTTTATTTTGTATTGACCTTACAAAAATAAGGTTATAGGATTAAACAATCCTTGAACAATATTCTTGTGAATTAAAATAGACCTTGCGTTAAAATATAAGCTGATTTATTTGTGTAACACCCGTCACACCTTACACCCGTTACAATTTTCTTTACTAATGTTTTAATTTTTTAAGTGCACAATAGGAATATAATACGTTCCTCTATGTGTTCCTCTATGTGTGTCTATGTGGTCCACATATCCAATATACCTGTGTGAAAAAATTGATAGCTTTTTCAGACGGATGCTCAGTTCAAAAACCAATTTACTATTTCCAGTGTCTATTACAGCGAGAGACTGGTGAGTGGGCTTTCATTGCCACTAGTTATGGTATAAGGGCGCTGTCGACGGCTGTGTGCAACTGCGACGGATAGACTTTGGCGGGCAATAAAGTCTCGGTGAACTTTTATCAACATATTCTGGTATTATTATGAATATTTGTCTTCAAATCCAAAGGGCGCGTGTTAAATATCATTTCGTCAATGAAAACGACATTCAAGATCTTTAGTAAGTAGAGTACCGATTAGAGAAGTACCGAAGTAGAGTACTCGAGTAAGAGAACCGATGGAATAATGGAATACTTTAAAGATGCTACCTCATCTGCAAAAACAACACTATTTCAGATACTTGACTAGAAATTCCATTTCATATGGTCTTAAAGGGAGTTCAAACTCCCAAAAAAGTCTTTTGTTTAGAGACACAAATAATCATAAAAGTCCAAAATAATAAAGAAAGTCTCAAAATTTGCTTAAGAATTTGTTTAATTTACACTTGTAACACCCGTCACAAATCTTTTAACACCCGTCACAAGCTTTTTTTGTAAAAGAAAAATATAAAAAGCAATATATAAACAAAATACTTAGAGTATAGGAACGGACGATTCTTTAACTCACAACCTAGCTATTAGTTTTGCAACAAAAATTTCTAGTTTAGCTAAACTCTAATGATTGGTCAACAAGATATCATATTTTGTAAGAGTACTCGTAACACCCGTCACAGAGCTTAAATCTAATATTACATGTAAACGCTTGAATAATTCTAAATGTGTTTTTGTTTTACTTTAAAAAATCACTGAAATGAATTGAATTATATTCAAAACAAAGAGATTTTTGTTCTAATTTGGAAATTATATCAGTTTAAATGCGTACAAATGTAACACCCGTCACTGCGGAATGGCCGATATATATATATATATATATATATATATATATATATATATATATATATATATATATATATATATATATATATATATATTTATATATATATATATATATATATATATATATATATATATATATATATATATATATATATATATATATATATATATATATATATATATATATATATATATATATATATATATATATATGTATATACATATATATATATATATATATATATATATATATATATATATATATATATATATATATATATATATATATATATATATATATATATATATATATATATATATATATATATATATATATATATATATATATATATATATATATATATATATATACTAGCGGGACCCGGCGTGCTTTGCTACGCCTATACAAAAGTTTGTGCGCGTACATTTTGTTGAAATATCAAAAATAATTTCAAAGAGTCGGAATAAGAATAGAAAGCGTATTTTTTAATTTTTCCGTTTGGGAAATATGAATAACAGAGAGCATTAGCATTCTAGCTGATCAATCTAGATGGATTGAGAATCGAACGGCATGTCAAAATTTGAAAGTGATTGGTAAAGAGTTTTGGAGAAATTTTTAAGCTTGTTGTCGAATTTCCAATTCGGTTTGCATTCGCACTATTAATAAGTCACAAGGCCAAACAATGTCAATTTGTGGGCTGGACCTAGAAACCTCATGCTTTTCGCATGGTCAATTATATGTTTTATCGTATATGCCCCTGAAAATATTGCAAAAATTATAACAATATCAAAATTTGAAACTTTTTACAAAATTTCAAAAAATTATAAAAAAATCAAAAATTCAAACTTCTTCAAATTCTAAAAATATTCCAAAAATTCTTACAAAATCAAAAATTGAAGCTTTTTCAAGATTCTAAAAATATTTATAAAATTCAAAATTCATAAATTCAAAAATTCAATTTGTTTTCAAAATTATAAAAAAATTAGCAAAATTAAAAATACAAACTTTTTTCAAAATTCCAAAAATTATAATAAAAACAAAAATTTAAACTTTTTCAAAATTCTAAAAACATTCCGTAAATTCTTACAAAATTGAAACTTTTTTCAAAATTCCAAAAATATTGAAAAAATTTAAAATTCACAAATTCAAATTGCATGTTCAATCACATTTCACGACATACAAATAATTAATTTTATTTTTTTCCAAAAAATTGGGTAAAAATTAAATGAAACATTCTTTTGACACACTGACAATATTTTTTTGACAAACTTATAATGAAATAATCTACTTTTTGATCTCACATACGAACCCCGACTATCAAGATTTCTTTAAACTCAAGGTTACTACTCATTATCACCTAAAACTACCGTTTTTAAGCAAAAAATATGAATATTTCCTTGTTTTGACACTCTTGACGATTTTTTTGAAACACTTCTGGTACAGTTATCGAACATATCGTCCTGACGGCTATTTTAATTGAGTGTACCTGTTTTTAGAAATAAAAATTTTTGAAATCCTTTCAGCGGTTTTCTAGATTTCGTAGGTGGTGACGGACGACCGACCGGCAGACAGATATACATTTTTTTTGCTGTTTTAAAATCGTTATGACCTGAAACGTTGAGAAATGCCCTAAAAAGTGGGGGTAGGAATTGCATTTTTGGCTCAAGAATGTAATACTTATGCCTTTCAAACCGAAGTAATTGAAAAAAATTGTATTCCCGAATGTAGTTTCGTTTAATAGCCAAAAAATTCAAGTTATACAATACAACCACTATTATTGATCTCAATGAATTGGAGGTAGAATGTCGATCAGAATTGATAACCGCTGACAAATGTTATCTACAAATATATTGTAGGTGGTACGAAGTTCACCGAGTGGGTCTTCTAGTAAAAATTTGTAATTTTAATTTAAATCAGTGCTAATCGGTGTACAATATTTTTAGTTGGCCTGTTTTTTGCTAATACAATAAGATTGGCTGATTTACCCACACGTGAGCATGCAACATATAGTTTCCCATAGGAGAAACATGGATTTGCCAAGTCCAAGCCACATATGAACATTGTTTGTCCTTGAGACTTATTTATGGTCATGGCGAAAGCCAAACGAATAGGAAATTGAAGTTTTTTGAATGGTATTGGAGAATCTGATGGTATCAATGGAGAATCTGATGGTATCAATTTTTTATTATTCTTTTTTAATATCAGCACAATGCTTTAAACTGTAGCTAGCTTCATTCTTTATTGATCATGAGGAAAAAGTTAAGAAATTTTAAACTTTTTCATTGAGAAAAATATATTTCAAAAATAAATTTTTTTCCTCACAATAAATTTTCATACAAACTTGGTAAAAGTAATTTCATTGTGCAGGCACTGTAATGTTTTTGGGGCTTAAACTGTTTCTAAACGTTAAAGGCTTAAAATAGCTAAATCGTTTTTATGCCTTTTTGGACAATTTATTAACCTTTCAAAAACGTCCATGAAATAAGGACTGTCCATGAAATAATGATTTTAAGCGGCGTTTAAAAGTAATATTAGAAAAGAAGTAATAAATTATGTGCAATACCCTAATAAACTATTGTTTTAATACAGATTAAGTGACAATACAAATTAGTTATCATCATTATAGCATTTACTGTTTTTTGTCAAACCGAATTTGAAATTTTCCACCTCCGTGATTTTGAATCTAAAATATAAATAAAAACCAAAAAAAGCAAAAAAAAAACGGAACGATGTGACTTGATTCGTACTCGAAACTTTTTGGTTGATAGCTCATGTTATTGGCCATTACGTTATCTAGACGTATTTACTACTAACCGTAATTTTGGGTATTTATAAAGAAATTATTAAAATTAATAAACTTTAAAGTCGTGTTGTCAAAATTCTAATGATTTCTAATGAATTTTAATGTTTTTAAGACGTTCGGTAAAGTAGATTTTTTCTGTATTATTTGCCGTGACTCATTTCTCAAAAATGCCGATGAAATTGAAATTTAGTCGTTTTTCGCAGAAATATTATTTTTTGTTTTGCTTTATCTTCTTCTAAAAAAATTAGATTACGAAAAAACAAATATTGAAAAACAAATATTACATGAATTTCAACACCAAAATCTGGCAAAATTTATTCAAATGCGATAGCAGAGTAAATTGAAATTTTTGAGTCAATTTGCAGATTCATTTTCAATTTCATCGATAATGGGCCACGGCAATTATTATTTTAAATACAATTATTATTTTTAAACAAATTTATTAGTACTTACACAATTTTAATTTATTCTTGTAAAAAACTTATTATTTTGTAGTTAAAAATAATAATAATTAAATGATACACAACACAATTCAAAAAATATAATTCACAAAATAGAAAGAGCTATGCGTTAAACTTCAAAACTGTATCATTATAACAAAAAGTTGAAACCAACAGTTTTTTCGGGGCCTACGCTGATGATTTAAAAAGTCCATGATGAAGTTGTGTCACTTACGTTAAATGTGTTTACGAAATACATTTAACATTCAATTCGCAATAAAAATATATTAAAACTTTTAATTGAGATAAAAACTATCCTATCGAGGAACTAAACTATCGTAATATATAAAATATTATTCTTAAGTCGCTCAAACATGAAAATTGCCAAAATTTCCCATATAAACTTGTATGAAAAATTTAACCTTTTTTCGTATTTCTTTTACGGACAGAAGAAAATAAAATATTTTATATATTATGCTCAATATTGTCAGTAATTGTCAGTAATAGTTCATAAAGAAACTTAAATAGAAAGTAAAATGAGAAATTTCATAGATAATTTTTAAAATTATTCAAGTTGTGTTTTGAATGAAATCCCATATAAATTTTATTGAATTTATTCTCTTTTCCCCCTTTTGCAGCGCCAAAAGATATTTAAATTATTTAATGGTAGCAAAATGAGAAATTTCATAGATAATTTTTAAAATTATTCAAGTTGTGTATTGTATGAAATCCCATATAAATTTTATTGAATTTCGTTTCTTTTCCCCCTTTTGCAGTGCCATTGCAGCAAACACCGGAACAAAATAATCGCTCAAAAACATATTTGATAGTCTATATGGAATTTCACTAATAATTGAAACATAAAAATTTATAAATATAAATAGAATTCTGGTTGATCCTGCCAGTAGTTATATGCTTGTCTCAAAGATTAAGCCATGCATGTCTAAGTACACACCCTTGTAAGGTCAAACCGCAGAAGGCTCACAGTAAATTAATTAATTTACGCCGCCATCTGAAAGTTTGCTTATGAACTATCCATATTTAACATTTAATTCGTAATTAAAAAATATTTAGGCGTTTAATCAAAATAAAAACTATCCTATCTCTCAAGTTGGACCATTATACACACACTGAACACAATTTTGTTAAGATTGGTTACGTTGTTGCGGAGTTTATCGCGGACAAACATCGTGACACGTGATTTTTATATATATAAGAAGATATATATCCACAGACATCCTCTCCGACCCCCTTGCCAAATTTTGAAAATAGCTCATATTTTCCATATTCAAATAAACCCAAATGCGTTTCCGGCTCATTTGAATTCAAAAGTTTCATTAAGATCTCATGGATTTGCGTAACGAAAATAACACATATTTTTCAAATTTTCTTAAAAAACTCAAAAAGTAAGATAGCAATTGTTTATACAAATTTTATTATAAATGGTTGACATGATGACAACAAACATGTTCTTTAATAGGATATTTGAAGAGCAAATGGATGGGACGTTTCTGAAGTTAGTGTTTATCGATTGTACTTTGCACACGATGCAAGAATGTTTTCAATTTATCTTAAGGACGCATGATGGAAGTTCTATTTCATTTTACATTGTGAATCTTCATTGATAGAATTAAATAATAAATTTTTATTATTTGTGGCTGTTACACGAGGTTGAAGCTTAGCAGAAATGTTTGAGAGGCATGCAATGTTCGTCAATAAAACAACGTCAATGTCGTCAGTAAAATTGTAGATTCCCGGTGCGGTGTGAAAATGTTGACAGTAATACAATTTAAATAAATATGAAGTTGACGAACTGTAAGAAAACTATGAATCCTTGAAGCAGTAAGATCATTTTTGTCATAAGATTTTAATATAGCTATAACATTTGTAAATTTTGAAAATTTATCGCATGGCATTAAGTAAAATTTTGTCTCATCCGGCGAGTTTGTTGTCAAACCCTTAGTCCGGAAATTAAAAGGAAACGCCTTACTCGGAGACGGCAAGTCAAACCCGGCGATGTGGTTACCCTAGTTAAAACCCAGCATAAAGCTTTGAAATTAAAGTTTGAAATTTTTTCTAGTTATCATAAAATTTTTGAAATTCAATCTAATTCAATTCATATTAAAAATTAAAAATGATTTACATCATCACTTACAACACACAAAATTTCAAATTTCTGTCATCAAAATCATAACAAAAAACGTAAATTTATATTCTTTCAACATAATGTTCCTTAATTAATTTTCTCGCATCAACAATCACTGTTATTCTAATATCATTACTATTATCGTGATAACCATTATCGAATAATTTCATTTATGTTCATTGTGTTCTATCTGAGATAAAATGTCGCTTAAATTCAATGTTTTATTCAAAATATGACATGAAAATGGAAATAAGAAAAAATAATTTAATTTACATTTTCCCTGTTAACACGAATATTAAGAAAAACAATTTTCATTGAAAAAAAGAGATAATGTTTAAATTAAAATAAATTGTAAGTCTTAAATGTATTTGTTTATTTGTCGATGATGCAAATTATTTTGTGTTGATGATCAACTATTCTTCTTTGGCGAAGATCAATAAAATAGTTGAATAATTCATGTGTTTATTTGCATGTGTTATGTACCTTACGGTAAGCACTCTCACAACCTCCAACCCTTTGTCCAATGGACTCAAAAGCTTATAAAATTTTTCTCAAATCTTTTGAATTAACTTTTATCAACTTTTCATGAAAATCGATTTGTAACAGTAGACAATAGTATAGGGATAAACACCTTAAAAAAATTAAAAAAAAACTTTTTTGCCGGAAGTGAAAAACCAGAAGTTGGTACACAGAAATATTGAAAACAGTACTAAAACCTTATATACCAAGTCTCAATAAGATTAAAATCCAGAATCAGGAGTAATTGAGGTTGCAAAGCTAGAAAAATCAAAATATCCGCCTTCTATTCTCATTACAACTCTTTGAAATTATTGTTACTAATTCAACAAAATGTACGCGCACAAACTTTTTATAGGCGTAGCAATGCACGCCGGGTCCTGCTAGTATTGTATATAAAAAGATATCCGCTTTAGAATTAAATCAACCTAGTTTTAGCTCTGCTTTGAATTTAAGTCTGCAAGTCTAAGCAAAACTGCTAGTTTTGAGAAATCAAATTGATATTTCACGCAAGTAGGTTTGTCTAAAATGGTTTTTTTGCTTTATATTTAATAGTCGAGTAATATTAGGTTTTTACTTCTAAGTCCTCAGCGACAGCTCCGATTTTGATGATTTTTTTTAAAATGTGTGTTTTTATATATTATTTGAAATCAGAAACATTACAATGTGCGCAATTAAATATTTATATTGTTTAAATAATAAAAACATAATTTATGGAGAGAAAAAATTTTGTCACGGTATTTATTAACTTTTAAATAGTATAAATTAAAAAATTTGTTTTTTTTTCTTTTCTAATTTTTAAAAGCTTTAAATTATATGAATATTGTAAGAAAAAAATTGTAAACAATTATAAATGATTTTGTATTTATTTTACATTTAAATATGATAATATATAATTCTAAGTTCAGGAAATTTGATAATTTTAATTCGATGATTAAAGTGCAAAGAAGTCCCCATATAATGAATAAGCATTTCCATAATCCCACAAAAAAAAATAAAGTCCTATTTTCATCTAATTTAAATTATATGAGTTGAACATGTGTGATTCATAGAAACCTAACTCTCTCAATTTTAAAGTTACAACTTCCATTAAAAGCTCGATTTATAGGTACTTTCAAGGCTATAAGATGATATATATTCCAACATGCCTAAACCCTTTACCTTCAAATTGTTAAGGGTTGAACGATTTGAAAGGAGTGATCCGTGCACTATAACGCAAAATTGAAACAATTATATCTTTGGTATTTTTTATCCCTCAGAAAACGAAATAAAACCAATTTTTGGTTAAGAAAAAACCTACGTCTTTGTCTGGAGTAGTATTTTACGTATATTTGTTAGTTTTAGAATTATTTTGAACAGAAGGTACTTTCTTAGGACTTTTGAAAATTCATTTTTCATTATTATCAAACTTTTTTCGGAAAATACGTATTCTAATCTAGCAAAACTTCTGGATCACATAGGTAACACTAAAATACAGCTAGTTGTAAAGGGGCTATGGTCAATATAAATTCTATTGGGAATGACCGAGATTTTAACGCTGAGTTTTTATTTTGAGTTCGAGATGCCCGCATCGTGACTAGTTTTTTTTTTAATGCAATCGACTTGAACTAGTGACCATTTTAAAGGTCTTTCCAATCATTACAAAAAAGTATGGCAGTTTTGTCCGAAAAATGCATTGCTTTTCCGTTATTTAACGTTGAATTCTTCGAACCAAGTCGTTAAAAAAATGTCTCGTCATTGAGCCATAACTTGCTTCATTTTGGACCTACAACCCTCATAAAAACAATATCACTTCGTTTTTTTAAGTTTCATTTTTGTTGATTACCAAATATTTGATAGAACGCTAAGTTTAAGAGTTATTTTCGAAAAACTATCAAAAACCATGCATTTTTCAACGAACAATAAATGTTTTCAATCGCGGATAACTCAAAAAATATCGATCTATCGAAAAAATCTTATACAACAGTTTAAGCTTCAAATGTGTCCTTTTATCTATTTTTGGGGTTACTTTGAGTGAAAAATATTCCGCCCTCGAGAAGTGGTGGAATTCACCCCAGAATAAAAGAGCACATCAGCGCTGTGGCACTTTCGTTCCTTGAGCCATTCCTAAACTACTCGCCAAATTTCATGTTAATCGGACAATGTTCAAAGAATTCGGAGCGGGAAACGTGTCTGTTCGTAAAACTCAGCAAAGTCTCTATATTAATGACAAATGTATACAGAAGTTAGACATAGCGTGTACATATTTTGCTACTCTTATAATACCATATTTTTTATGTTATTATTAAATGAAATTTTCTATAAATTTGAACTTAACAGTTCTTTTATTGCATAAATTTTGTTAAAAAAATAATTTGTTCATAAATTTTGTTTATATTGTTCATACAATATAAATATTTAATTGCGCACATTGTAATGTTTCTGATTTCAAATAATATATAAAAACACACATTTAAAAAAAATCATCAAAATCGGAGCTGTCCCTGAGGACTTAGAAGTTTTACGGATTTTGAAGCTAATTTTACTCGACTATAACTACTTATCTCTGAATAATCGTTAAACAGTATCTGTATTGAGAGAAATTATTGATTAAATTCAAAAGGATTTTTTTTATGAATTAGTTGGACATGTTTAGCACAATACGCATAAGCGTTTTATAATATACACTTTGAATATTCAAAAATACCGCATATCAACTACTAACGAATAATTTGTGAAGATTATTTGTTAAATTATTTTGTATTTATTTATTTTTGCAGGAAATCGAACACTGTTACTATCACGGGACAGTGAAAGATTATCCAGGTGCTAGTGCTGCCTTTCATACATGTAATGGTGTCAGTGGTGTCATACATGTAGGTAACGAAACTTTTGTTATACATCCGTTTTATGGGGGTGATTTATCGGTAAGTCCATTTAGTTTCATATATCATATAACAATATGATTATTTTATTTCGTCATTGTTTATAAATTCATTCAATTTCGACATTGCCCAACTGTGTTTTGTTCTATAAAGTAAACATCCAAAACAAAGGTGAGTTAAGCATAAATATGATTTGGTTTTTCATAGAAACATTTTTAAACAACAGTAGTTTGTATAACGAAAAATTTTATAAAAAAATTAATTCCTTCCATGCAATACATTCAAATCTTTTTATTTTTTTCATTGTTTATTATAACGAAGTTATGAAGTACTAAAATGTAAGACATGTTTTTGTTTGGTACAAAAAGGTTTTTGTTGAAGCCGATTGCTAAGGAACCTCTCACAGCAGAAGTCTATATTTTAAAGTTATTGATAGTAATATTACCAAAGATTCTAATTTGATAGTTTTTTCCTTTAAATTTTGATCCAAACGACCAATATAACGATTTTAAAAATTAAGTTTTGAAGTGCAACTTCTTTAAGCGCGATTTAACAAGTAACTCAAATCTTTTTTCGGACTAAAGTAACGTTTTCAAACGGAAATGACGTTCACTAAAATAAATTATAATCAAACCATATATAATTATCTCTATCATACTACACTCTGATTTTAAATCTTAAGCATGCAACAGACCATACAATCAATTTGTCAATCAATCGAAAACGAAAATAAACGAAATAAAATTTAGGGTAAAAATCCCCTAAATTTTATTTCGTTTATTTTCGTTTTCAATTGATTGACAAATTGATTGTAGGTCTGTAGCATGCTTTAAACACATATTTAAACACAGTTACATCACCATAATAAAAAAATAAGATAAAGATGAAATTAAAACAACAATGTAATAATAAAGGCAAACAAATATTATTTTCGGCAAGTATACGAAACAATTATGTGTCATTATTTTTTTGGGATGAAGTTTTAATAGTTTATGTATATTATTTTTATCAGTCTCGTGTTAAATATTATATGAGTTGGACGTGTCGATTTTAGTTAATTAATTATTGAGTTTCGTTATATTTTAAATTTATATTTTTTTCTTCTTCATACAAAGAATAAGAAAAAGTTTGTGTTGATACTGTGGCAGATATTACTACAAAGATTAAATATAAAATAAATATGTTATATTGAAATTAAGAGTAGCATTTATTGAAAATATAATTTATATCATGTGTAATAAAAAGTCATATTTACATAATGTATTACAAAGTCAATTCAATTACATATTATCAAAATTGAAATATGAAATTAGATGTTTATGATAACTAAAGTGAGAAACATAAAATTTGCTTTGCAAATTTGCTAAATTTCTTGAAAAACTCGCATCAATTGTTGTACCAAATCTTATTGTTGAATTAAATGGACATGTATTCATCGTGAAATTTAATTTGTAACACTTTGTAAGACTTTGTAATACATTATGTAAATATGCTTTTTTATTACACATGTTGTAAATTATATTATCAATACATAATACTCTAAATTTCAATATGACATATTTATTTTACATTTAATCTTTTTAAGTAATTCCTGCCACAGTCGGCCTAATAAGTTTTACTTCAACCGCGAGTAAAGATCACCTCACTTTTTTTATTAAAAACCTCTTTTTCTTAACTTTATGTTGGATTTTCTAATTGATGTACTTGAACAAGATAGAAATAGAATAAAATACTTATTTCCATAATTTTTTTTGACCAACGAATGTGACTGGGAGTCGGGTTTCTTTTATTACCTTTGTTATCTGCTTAAAAATTTGTTCCGGGTTTCATATATTTCAAATCTCACACTGATCCTTCCCTTCAATTTTTTAGAAAATCTAATATTCGTCCGTTACATAAATATGACTTAAACATTTTAACAAACTAAAAATTACTTAAAATATAAACAGATTCCTCTTCCATACGCAGATGTTACTATTTCTTTGCTGGTAGTAATTACAAAGAGTAATTAAATAGTGACATGAGTATTAGTTTACTAGGTGGTGGCTCTGACAAATATTTAAATGATCGAGACATTAAACTCTTTTCCTTTACATAGCGCCCAGTTTCAAACAACCTTTGTCCAACATTGTTTACCAAAATTGAATTGTTTTTCAACAAATACACAAAGGATTATGCCAAATCCTAAATTTTAAATAAGATTTGTCTGAGCCAGATCAAAGTGTTTAAACGCTTCATTGATGTGGGTTAAGTTTACCTCATTAAACAACGTCGTTATGCGGTACAACTTGCTATCGAAAAAGAGATTTATGCAGCGCTTGATAGGATTGCATGGACAAAATAAATGCTGTTCACCAATTGCACTGGTTCAAAAAGCCAATGCACTAGGTTTTGCCATGACGTGAGTGAGCTTAACTATGTAACTACAAAAGATGCTTATCCTCTGCGGTTGATGGATGTATTACCGATATAGATATAGATGGATATGTGCAACCAAAGTACCGAAATTCAACTCGTTATACTTTTGGAAACACATGGTGAAGCTTAGTAAGAAATATATTCTAAATTGGGACGGTTGTAAAATGTCCCAGGCAATCAATTTTAAGAACAAACCTCATATGGGTTGTTTTATAGATAATATAAAATATAATTTAATATAAAAGAACAACTGAGCTACGCTCGTCTAGTAATTAACATTTCATATTTATAACACATTTTTTGGGGTGTAACCCATTGGTTAGTCCCATTTACATTATTTTATTAAGTATGCTTTTGATTATAAAATCAAATCTAGTGGCTTCGTTCTTTTAAGCCTTCTGTCAGCAACGGGCACATCCATTAGCTTGCGTATTTCAATATTTTCATGTACGCGTATACGCGTGGTGTGTTTAATTGCATATTTTTTTTATTTCATCCTTCACAAACTCTATCTTTAGGTCCCTATGGATGTCTTCATTTCTGATGTACCACGGGGCAATAACAATGCAACGCAGCACTTTGTTTTGGAACAACTGGATGATTTTCGCGTTCGATTTCTTAGTGCAGCCCCATAGTTGGATGCCATACGTCTACAGATGTAAAGGTAATATTACCCATGGTAAGATTACCGGTAAAATCGGTAATATTACGTAATATTACCCAGGCTTGGTAAAATTGGTAAAATTGCAGTAAAATTTTATTAACCTTTGTTTAATAAAAATCAAAGTTTGTGCTTTTTTGTGGAATTATAGAATATTTATTACAACAACAAGAATATTTATCACAACAAGATGCCTCTGAAAACCTAGATCTTAGTCCAAAATGCATCTCAGGTATTGAACACTTTTTAAACAGCTGTAGATTGAGGCCATCCAAGGTTATTGATTCCAGCAAATCATTTCATTGCAGATGATATGCAGTTTGGTTCAGCAGTATGTCTTTGTATATTTGGAAATAATTTGAAATTAATTTGATTCGCGTTGCAATTTTACTTTACACGAAGCACCAACAGCAGATCGATGGTATTCTCAAACGGTTAAGAACACATAACGCAACGAAACATTATCAGCCCTTCATTGTAAATTTTTGTTTCGAGTTTGAGAAAAAAATTTTTTTAGCCTTTTCTCTTTTATATTTTTGCCATGAATGAAATAATGCACGAATTAGATGTTGATTGTTGACCGGGTAATTAATGTATCAACACGTCACACGTTTACTACCGTTGACAATTATCAATGCTGAAAAAACGTTGAACTGGGCTCATTTTCCAACCACATGCGATCAAAGTAGCATCTATCTAGATCGGGATGCATCGCATATAGTTTGAACATATATTAAGTTTCAATGAATATGCTTGGTTTTCTGTAGACTCACTTTTTGAATTTGTGCCGTTAAAATGTTTTTATATTTCCATTCCATGTGTAATACTAATTCGTAAACATTTTCGAATATAGTATTGTCCTTACAAACGCATAACTTCGACATAACAGTGAAGAATGCAGTCATCGTTGTAGCCAGTTGGTCCAGGATTTGTTCCATTTTTGCAGATATGCAAACAACGTGTTGTCAGATCATTTTCAAGATGTATTGCTAAGTGTAAACAACAGCCGATTATCGTATATTTAACCCCATAAAAATATATTTGATTTGCATCTAATGTTTTTATAAACTATAGAAATGATTGTGATATAGTCGTACATTTTGAATTAATTAAAAATGCAACCATAATTTAATTTTTTGATCCAGTTTTATATTTTACCTATTTTACCAATTTTACCAATCTTACCGGTAATTTTACGGTAAAATTACCATAAAAATATTTTACCGGTAAATTTACATCTGTACATACGTCCACACTGGTTTCAGTATTTGACGATACAGAAGTAGTTTGTTTTGAATAGATAGTACTGAGTTTCTACCAAGTAACTAGTACATCTTTCTAAATTTCAAATTCAGTTCTTCTTTTTTATTTTTAACATGTTCCTATCATCTCAGTTTAGCATCCAGAGTCATACCTAGATATTTTGCTGTGTTTGCATAAGCAACTTGTGTTGAGTTGATTTTCGGAGGTATTTGGCTTACTTTTTGGTTAGTGAAGTAAACATGAGATTCGCTTCATGAGATTCGCTTAATTCGCCATCTTTTTGTCCAGTTGTGGATTTTATTAGTAGCGTATTGCAGTTTGCTAGTTTCTTATTCTACGGTTTTTCCGGTGGTCAAAATTGCGGTATCATCTGCAAAGTTTGCAATGGTTGTTTTGCTTAAGCCAGGCAAATCTCTTGTATATAGCAGGTATAGTACCGGTCCTAGGACGCTACCCTTCGGTACTCCTGTATCAATCTTTTTCAATGTTGAATAACTATCATCATATTTGACTCTAAAGTGGCGGTCATCCAGATAAGAGTTTAAAATTTCATAAAACTGTTTAGGCAGATCTCTATGCAATTTATACTTTAAGGCATGATGCCAAAATTTATCAAAAGCTTGAGCGACATCAAGAAAGACTGCGGAGTATACCCTTTTGGCTTCAATCGTTTCTTCAATAATATTCGTGATCCTGTGCACTTGTTCAACGGTAGGGTGGTTTTCTCTGAAAGCAAACTGATGCGAAGGTATGAAGTTTCTATTTTCTATAATAGGCTTAAGTCTTTTAAGAAAAAGTTTTTCAAAAAGCTTCGATATCGTTGGGAGTAATGATATCGGTCTATACGAGTTTTTGTCATTTGGTGATTTATTCGGTTTTACGATCATAATCACTTCTGCTACTTTCCATTGCATAGGTACATACCTTAATCGGAATGCAGCATTAATAATATAAAGTATTTTGCGCATTCCTTTATCAGGTAGCATTTTGGCAACTTCACTGGTGATTAAATCGTAGCCTGGGACCTTTTTTGGAACCAAACTGGTACATATTTCTTCTTTAAGTTCATGTAATGTGAAAACATATGAGATTTCTAGTGAATCGGTTTTGTTCGCTTTCGTTATGTTTTTGCTTCTTTAATAGCTGTCTTTACTTGTATGCACAGATTATTTAAAATAGTTTTGTGTTCTGGAGATCGAGCTGTCTGCCAGATTTTACGTGCCTTGCGCTTTGATTTTATGAATTCTCTGAATTCCATGGGAAAGTTTGCGGTAAGAATACGATTAGGATGCGGTGCTGGAGTACTTGTCGTTGCTGCAAAGTGTACAGCTTCAATCAGCCTTTCTAGCTCTGTTTCTAGCTGTTCTGGGTTTCTAATTGGTATTTGTAGATCTATTTTCTCTTCTATACACTCACAAAAAACATTCCAATTAGTGTTTTACCTGTTAGTTTAGGTGCATATGTCCGCTTGATTACGTTTTCACTAACTGTCATTATAACAGGAGAGTGATCTGATGACATCCCTTCGTTATTTTCGATATCTACGTAGTTTTTTTTACATATTCGTTGTAATAAAGAAGTCTATTAAATCAGGTACCTTACCAAGGTTGGTTGGCCAGTAGGTCGGAGAACTCAGAATGAAAATCACACTTTTTATCTGCCCTGCTTCGTACAGTTCTTTACCTTTTGTTGTGGTGATTCTTGATCCCCAATATGTGTTTTTTGAGTTGAAATCTCCACCAATGATACATTTACTGCCTAGTTCATTGAAGAGTTTGGAGTAATCATTTTTTTCAAATTATGTTTTGGTGGACAGTATATAACGGCTACAACAAGGTTTTTATTTTTAGTAATAACTGTTATCGACGTCACGTGCATTACTTCTTCTTCGATTTTAATACCTTCATGGTGCTTTATGTTATCCATGAGTAGTATTGCTGATCCTCCCCTCGCTTTTTCTGCTGGATGAATTGCGTAATAAAGTTTATACCCAGGTATTTTTATATATGATGATTTAACAAAGTGAGTCTCTGATACTAGAAAAATATCTGTTTTTTCTAACTTCAAGAACATTTCAACTTATGTGGTGTGGTTGTTTAAACCGTTTGCATTCCAGGTTATAGTGTAAGCATTTTGTTGTAGTGTAAGCATTTTAATCTTTCTAACTTTTTAGCTTAATTTCACTATCACTATCTTGCACCATTTCACTATCACTATCTTACACTAAAAGTCAACCAATAATTAATTTGCTTACAAATTATACGCAACAATCAAACAAACATCTTTGTAAAATAGTTCTTTCTAAGAGACATAGACGCTGTAATAAGAATTAAACCACAATTTTTTTATTCATAATCGATATTATCATAATTTTTATTGTAAAAATAGGTAGTTTAGAATATTGATAACTAATAACTAATTCTACTAGAATAATTGATTATCATTGTTCTTTTCGTTAGATATATGTACAAGTTTAAATTGAATATTAGTTTGATTACCGTCATGAAACGTAGTTGTAAATCACAACCACGCGTTATCAAAATTATGCTGAATAACAACTTTGATTTATTCCTAATAATTTGAATTTCTAAATATTTACATAAAAAAATAAAATCAGCAAACCTATCAAACTCCACATCAAAAACAGATCTTACAAATATCTGATAAAACTTTCAATTAGATGTTTTCACAAATAAAAAGTTCTATTCAATCATAAGCGCAAAGACTTCTCAACACAAATTTTCAAGTATTTATTATGTTCGTTTTGTTTTCTTTTCTGAACCATAATCTGAAGACGAAAAGAAAGAATATTATATAATTCGAATGAAATTTCACCAAATCTCTAAAATTTAATTTTAAACACAAGTACCGCATTTATTTCAATTACAAAAATAGCAAACAAAATGAAAAAATTATCCCTCATTCAATAAGATAATCTGAAAACAAAAATTTTCTCAAAGATTTGTTCCCATAAAATATGTTTTTCGGCAAACGGCTGTAAAATTTAATTTTACTGCCGCTGGAGAGTAGCTAAAGTCTTACTTTTTAGCTGGCGGCTGCAAAAGTAACGCCATTTGTATTTTATCTGCCGGCGGCTGTAAAGTAACTTTTGTATTTTTACGGCGGCTGTAAAGTAATTTTCATATTTTTACGGCGGCAGTAAATTAATTTTCATATTTTTACGGCGGCAGTAAAGTAAAATAACATGATATTATTAATTTGTTCAAAACGGAATGCATTTCAATTCATTTTAATGAATTAAAATCAATAAAAATTAATTTCAGAAAATTTATTACCTAAAACATATTTATAAAAAATTTGATGCATTAATTTCATATTTTTAAACAAATTTAAACGTTTGCCGAAAAAATTGTGTATTGAATTCGGAGCTAAAGTGACTTTTTGTGTTTCGTCTATAATTGTCGGCGTTTCTACGGTCGGCTGCCAAACTATAGACTCAACACAAAAAGTACCACTTTAGCTCCTCATTCAATAATATACTATTTTCGGCAAACGGCTGTAAAGTTTAACTTTACTGCCGCTAGGGAGTTTGTTAAAGTCTTACTTTTTTGAGTGCGGCTGCAAAAGTAACGCCATTTTTATTTTATACTACGGCGGCTGTAAAGTAGCATTTGTTATTTGTTATTTTGTTATTTTTTTTCAAATAAACTGTATAACTATGACAACAAAAAATAAGTTGATTCTCATTGGATTATGATCTTTTGAATTATTGTATGTTACTATGACAACAAAACATAACAAACAGTTTCATTGGATAGTGAAATTTTGAATTATTGTATAACTATGACAACAAAATAACAACTATTTCAATTGGATTATGAAATTTTGAAAAGACTGCTTTGATAAAAAATTTTATTCATACAAACTTAAATCTTTTTTTCTCTTTTTTGGAAGTAATTATGACGATAAAAATTCATAGTTATAAAAATTTTGATGTATTAATTTCATATTTATAAAAAATTTAAACGTTGGCCGAAAAAATAGAGTTTTTAATTCGGAGCTAAAGTGACTTTTTGTGTATCGTCTATAATTGTCGGCCTTCTTACGGTCGGCCGTCAAACTATAGACTCCAAAAGTATCACTTTAGCTCCTAATTAAATAATGTACTATTTTTATTCTATTTTTCATGTTGATGCAAATATAAAAAAAAATTGAATATAAAAAATAAATGAAAATAACATTCAGGGGTTTGTTGACGTTTCCATTTTAATTTTTTTTACATGTATCTACAGTTTCCATGTACGTTTCAACAAATGTCGAACAATTTGTTTCTAATTTTATTAAAAGCTTTCATAGGCTAGATTTATTTTGATTCACCTGTATTTGTTATTGGTTCATCAATCAAAGAATGAAAATCTTTTCCATAGAAAATTTATTGATTTATCGTAAAACATTAAATTGAATTAATAAGATGAATAGGATCAGGTTCTTGTGTTTGGATTTATAGAATTTACAATTTCGATGTTAATAAAATCAGCTAGTTAAAAAATCTTTGTTATTTACAGTATGTAAATTGTTTACAAACGTCTCAATTTTTTTTTTAACTAACCTATGTATATACTTTATTTGCACTCAATGCTTAAAAGTTTGCTTTCTCAACTCAATCAAAACAGGATCAAAGTTTTGTTGAACCGTGGGCTTTTTACAAATAAAATAATAAAAAACCTATTTGTTTGTCAAAACTAAGTGTGTGCAAGCAAATTTATAAAGAATTAAAGTTTCAGATTATAACCGCACAGTGTCGACTAGTATCGCGAAAAAATATCGATAAATATCGATATTTATCGCACAACGATATCGGAAGGATAAAACGTCGATGTATCGATACTTATCGATACGTCGATACTTATCGATACTTTGAAACTTAACTTATCGACATATTTTTTTAATTTATAACTTGACCTTATTGGTACTTACAGATATATCGATTTATTTTTAATATCGATATTTTCTACAAGTTTCTTAATATCACCCAGCCCTAGTAGCAGTAACAAAATAAAGGCTAACACATCCTCTTTACGTGACAAATACCATGCCAATGATATTGATAAAAATGCAACAGAAATATCAAAGATGGCTGTTGATATTACAAAATAACATACTGATATATTTTGACAGATTTAAACATCGTTTTTGTTTGTTTGTAAAACTTTAACTTCTTCCTTGTTTTCTTCCATAATTTTATTATGACTATGTATTCAAAAACATTCTACGAATTTTAAATATAAATTATAAATAATATATAAAATATGCTTTGAATTTTAAATGTTTGAAGATAAACAAAATCAAATCGCCATTTTTTATCTACAATTCTTGTAGAAAAAAATATCATGAAAAATGTTATGACATTAATAGAAGTTGTCTTCACGTGTGATTTCTTGTATAACTCGATTGTAGATGTTACGTGAAGACCCACAGTAAATTATTGATATATGTAAAATTATAATTTTTATGCTGTACAATGATATAAAGTTGTTATAATGTCTAGAATACGCAATATATAAACACATTCATAAAAACCGGGTCGTTATGAGAGGGCATTATGAATTCATAACACCCGCTATTAAGACGCTAAAAAACTAATTAAAATTATTTTTACTGTGGTTTTGTCTACACAATGTAAATAATTCTTATTCAATATAAGCTATTAAAAGATTTTGACATTTGCTTAAAAATGTTTAGCAACATTTTAGTTATTAATTGTTCATATAGTTTTCCAAAACTATCAAATTATTTTAAACGTCATACAATGTTTTTGTCATACGCTACAAAATTTAGGAGAATTTGTTTACATAGCAACGTTCAAACAACGGATGTTTATTTTAAACTTCAAAATAGTTATTTTCTTGGCATACTACGATACATTTGTATTTGTTTGCATATCAATATAGATTAACAAATTAAATTCTTTCTTAGTTTTTAGCTTATTAAGTGAAGCATAAAATCTTGTATGCACCACTGGCGTTACTGGGTATTACGCCCATCAAGCGACATCCATCCCTCGGGCCAGAGACCCTCGGGCTAGATTGCGTCGCTTTCTGGGCACAATAACCTACATAACGCCCTAGGTACATAAATAGCTATTAAACTTGATTTCTGGACAAGCAAAACGTTTTGAGATATTATATATTTTTTTTTTGATAGAAAGATTTTTTGTAATCAATTTCCAAAATATTGCGTCAGATATTTATTTAGGGATGTAAAATATATATGCTTTAGGCCAAAATCTTCTTCAACTTACTAAATGTAGTAATTTAGTGTTATGAACTCTTAAAATCACCACCAGTCAAAGTCGGTCGGTTTACATTTTTATGTGCAAATTACTACTTTAACGTGTAGTTAATGTATATGAGATAACGAATTGCTAAGATTCATTACCCTTACGGAAAAATGTTTTTGTTCGGTTTTTCAAAATATGACGGAGGCCAAATTATTCATAATATGACATGGGCCAATATTTCATGATAGGATAGAAAAAATAAAATTAAATAAAAGGTTAATCGCAAATTTGTATTAACAATTTGCAGGAGCAAAACTAAATTGTGATTGCCAATAATCCAGCTAGTGGCATATTCCTTGATCTTGCTACGCACTTCCTTCCTTATTGATTAAAAACCATACATATGAAGACTCAACTCTTCGAATAAGCAATAACGGGGCATCACCAAGGAATACTCTATATTAAAATGCAATATTTAAAAATATACTTTTTACTGTTTAATTTTAATTTTATTTTATTAATAATAATATACTTCCTTATAGTAACAATTTGATTTATTTTTAATTTACAGAATATCGATTTTGACTTACGTCATCCTCAGTTCTTAAATTATTATGTGGAATGGAATAATAATTTAATAATGGAATAATAATTTAAGAACTGAGGATGACGTAAGTCGAAATCGATATTCTGTAAATTAAAAATAAATCAAATTGTTACTATAAGGAAGTATATTATTATTAATAAAATAAAATTAAAAATAAACAGTAAAAAGTATATTTTTAAATATTGCATTTTAATTCAAAAGTGACAAAAGCACACGAACAGTGAATAATATGGATAACCATAATAACACATATAATACTCTATAGATAAGATTGAGGGTGCGACCGTTGATTGAATAGAGTTTATCCTCCAGCACCCTTAGAATATCACTTTAGCTAGTGATATCTAACTGCTATTGCTAGTAGTATGTGATGTCTCACAATAGCTCGTATGGCAATAGCAGGGACTGCAGTACGCGAGGTTTTCACACCCGTAGATCAAAAGTAAAAAAAATGTACAAATAAAAAAAAATAGATCCCTCCATGCGGAAGATTGCTTTAAACCTGTGGACATCTCTATGATACTTTAAAGAGAAAATATTAAAAAGTCCCAGGTAGGTTTTCGTCAGATTTTTGCCAAGTAGGTAGAAATGTTTTGTTTTATAATAAATCAGACTACATTAGAGGTTCAGCGACATGATTTCATTCTTCTGTGGTTACTATTTTAGGAGATATAAACTATCCAATCTATTCCGCCAAAAAAATGGTGTTCAATCTAACAACAGATGATGTTCAAAAACAGTTGATTAGAGTTTATAAATAATTCTATTTTTATTAATAAAAGCTTTTAATTTAAAATACCTCTGAAAAATGATGTCTGGTACATTTTCAATAGTTAATAAAAAGTTACATATTATATTTAGAAATGTCTGTTTTTCCTCTGGTGATGGTAATGTTACATCAAAACAAGTATTAGTATTAGGCAAATCAGATAAATCTATTATTCTTCAAAATGTTTATTAATGTCAGTGTGGCTTTTTGTTTATGATATGGAAGTATATCATAAATCTGATCAAGTTAAGTATTATTTATACTGTCTTTTGGTAATTTTTATATTGAAAAAATACCTATAAGCATTAGATCATACTTTTTAACTGTGTTCAGTTTCTTTTATTAATCACATATTTCGAGGATTTTTGTCCTCTTCTTCAGTGATCTACAAAAAAAATCTATATTGTTTATTGTCAGACTAAACCAACTGAAATACTTAACTAATAATATAAGAAATTAAATAATTAAATTAGTTTGCCTTACTTTAAAAAACATATATTATAAATTGGTCCTAATATGGCAACATCTAATCAACACATTAAATATAAACTTCACAAATAATTTTATCTAATATTAATTGAAATTGGTAAAAAATTGTTAGAAAACAAGTTAAAAATTGTAAAAATATTAACAAATTTTTAAAAAATTTCAAAGAATCTCAAGAAGCTACATTACGTTCTAATTTAAAAATGAAATTATTATTAATCACAAAATCCCACCAATCTTTTGATTACTATTATTGTATTTTGATTATTGTTTATGTCAATGTTATATGTGGATGTTGTTTTTTGTTATTTTATTGTTATTTGTTATAACTCGAAAATAATCGATGTTTAATACGTTGAGAATTTTTTAAGTTGGTTATTGTCCATGATGTTTTACCGATGATTGCGGTATTATTATTTAAAAAAATAAAAAAAAAACAATTTTTTATTCTATTCAATTGAATAGAATAAAGTGACTTATAATTATTAACTACATAATGGTTAGATCCATTGCTATCGTACAGATAAAAATCTTAATAAAATCTTGAATTTAAATTGGTTAATGGCCATTCTATACTAGTTGGGATTTGTATCCCATATTCGTAGATCCATAATGTTCTTCATTCAATGTCAACTATGATGAAGTTTGAAGAACGGTACAACGTGTTCGTAGAATAAATAAAAAATAAGACAAAAATTGACACTAAAAATGAATTAAAATAATTGTGATGCTAAGTCGATCGTCCAAAATCAAATTTTTATCCCGTCGCTGGTCGAGTTGGTTAAATGGTCAACCATCAATTCTGATCAGAAGGATGCCGGTTCGATCTCCGAACCGACCGGAATTGAGATAAAACTTTTGTTACGGATCTTTCGCTTTTCAAACCAATTTTTCATTCTATTCAATTAAATACATTCATTTCTAGTGACTTATAATTCTTGAAAATTTAGATAAAAATGGATGATATTGACATTTTGTTTGAAAATGAATTATTTTTATTATAACTCAAATAAAAATGGATGACATTTTTTTTTTGAATGAAATTATTTTTGTAATGGTTATTTGTTTAATCCAAATTATAAAATAATTAAAACTATTAATGTTAATAAAAAAATTTTTGGGAAAAGATTATCAGTAAAGTGGTATGTAATTTGAACTTAAATTTTAATTTAGACATAAACGTTTTTACAGGCAACGATTCAATTATTTTCTTCTATCATTCAATTAAAATGACAGTTTTTCTTTAAATTGCGACAACTTTTCATTATAAATATTTCATAATACGTAAGAACACGACCTGTCATTTTTACAAAAATCCTGCACGTCAAATACTTAAAAATTCTGCACATCTATGTGAGATGCAGATATGCACGCAGCACTGCGTGAAGAATTTCTGCACATGTGTTTTGAATATAAGGTCAAACAAATTTTTCTTCATGGAAATAGTTATTAACATACAACTACTGTTATATTGGATGTAACACTTTTTATTTTAAATAAACCTTCTTCTGTTGTCAGGAAAACAGGTGAGGTTGATTTTTTTTTTCAGAGTATGTTAAAAATATCTTCGCCCTTGAATGTGAGAAAGAAACTTATTCCATTTAGTGGCTGCCTCCATGTTCACATCGGCACTTTCACCTTACAAAATTTGAAATCAAATAGTGCGTTTTTTTCTAAGTTTGGTTATCCAACCATCATTTGTACAAAAGCCCGTAACATTCAATTTTCGTCTTTTTTTTTTTTTAATTTTTTTGCTTCAGTCACCAATGGAACGTTAGACGATCTTGCCTCTTTAATAAAAACCATAACTGCCTTTTCCAGTGGTTCATTTTTACAATGCCCAGTGCAATGCTTAATACTTAATACTTCGCTATGATTCTTTTTCTCTGTTATAAAATCGCATTCAAGGTAGTGGGTAAGTGGTAATTTGAATTCACGGACAAGGTGTATTTTCCAATTTCCAGTCTCAAATTGTGATATAATATTAAATTTTTCATTAATTGTTACTAGTTTTAATTTTTATTTTCCATTTTGAAATAAAGGTTTACTTGTCTTTACTTTTCAACGGCATTTTAACATTTTAGGTTTATTTTGGTTGATATAGAAAGGATTCCGAGATTGAGCGATTTTGAGATATAGAGATTTGACACTTCTGCTTTTAAAAATATAGTAAGGGGATCCAATCTCTTAAAATATTATTTTACTTGCCCATATATAAAGGAGTCTATCTTTCAGGTAAGAACTACAAAAAGCAGAACCCTGGGCCACGACCTAACAATTTGAAAATTATATTCAAAATTAATCAAATATTGTAGGTATTTTGTTACAACTACTAGCGCTGGGCGATATTAAAAAAGTTATAGAAAATGTCGATATAAAAAATACGGATAATGTCGAAAAAATCGATAGCTTTTGAAATGTATCAAAATATATCGGTAAGTATCGATTTATCGCTATTTACCACCTATATATCGATATCTATCGATATATCAATTTATCGATATTTATCGATATATCGATATTTGTTGGTGTATCAATTTTATCGATAATTTTTTTTATCGATATTTTCTATATCTTATTTAATGTTGCTTAGAATTAGTCATCACGCAAATTTGTCACGTATTACGTTTTACTGAAGAGATTTCATTTTGTATACAAGTAAAATTGAAATTTAATAGAAAAATTTTAGTTTAATATAAAAAAATATGGCACACCGTGAAAAACACAATGTGCATCCTAGTTCTTTGTGAAATAAAAATGACGGTTGGATAACACGTTTATCTCAACATCGTATGTAAATGGAATAATTTTCTGAGTGGTTGGCTTTCAGTGGTCATAATATATTTTTTATGTTTCAAAAATATTACACTGGACGTTTAATTATTAAAAATTAAAATAAAAAACAACCTTTGTTACATTTAAAAGATTGTGGAAGTACAATAATTAAATCATCATAAAAAGGTAACAAAATTATGAATAATTTAGGTAAAGGATGATTGTAAATGAAATAAAATAAGTACATAAAACAATCAGCAAAAAAGGTTTCATTAGGGGTTGCAAGCAAAATTATTTTTAAAGAAAAAGCTTATTCAATTAAAAATTATTTGTATTATTTTTTGTTATGCAAGAAATAGGCTAAGAAATTTTGTAGTAAAAATAATGAGATAACTAAAGAACTTTTAATTGAAAAAATAATGAAGATTGTATGAAGTCTATTAATAACTTAATGTAACAACCTTGAATAGGTAGGTAAACGAGGATCAGTGACTCTAATTTTTTAATTAATTTACGAACAGAAAAAAAATAATTTTCCAAAAGCTTAGATTAAGAAGAAACTTAGTATAGAGTATTTCCATACTTTTTTAAAATTTGGCGGACCTCACCAACCCGACTAGCATTAAATAAGGGCTCAGATCTGGGCCGGATACGGATTTCCTTACCACTGATAGGTACCGATAAATCACACTGTACATGGCCTGATCCATAATGTAGCGTCACAAACTATCTAAACCGGATCAGGCAGCTCTACTAGAACCAAACCAGGACAGGATCAATTTAAATAGGGCATTTAGTATTTATCACTACATAAATTAGAAAATGTATAATTTTTGTCAATACATTATTTTCAAAATATCCAATAAATTCATATATAAAAATATCCTAACTGTATATCCTAACTGTATAACTAAAGTATTTCTGAAATTTCGCAAACTATGTTTATCTTGAATGGATATTACTCTAGTGAATTTTAGCCAAACGAAATTTATGCGATAACATAGAGTAAAACAACGTCTTTTTTCACTTCAAAAACTTTTTATTATAACACCAAATATTTTCTGTCTCTAAGAGACTTTCTTCATGGGTTAATTGTTTTCTAAACAGTTTAAAAAACAATTAACCCATGAAGAAGGTATCTTAGAGACAGAAAATATTTGGTGTTGTAATAAAAAGACTTTAAAGTGGAAAAAGACGTTGTTTTACTCTATATTATTGCAATCACTTTAAGTAGTTCACACAAGAAAATTATATAATGAAATTTATTCAAATGAAATAGAACTCAGATCAGGACAAATAAGGCATACCTTAATTGGAAAATCAAATATGATTCTGATCGGGCCTGTGCCGCTATTTACCACTAGAAGTGAGATAGGTCGTCGCAGTCCAGGCCAGATCAGGACAAATAAGATATGATTCCTCATAGGGGCTGGAATGCTTGAACAAAATGCTAGTCGGGAATTTATAAAAATACCCTTTTGTTTATGTAAGTAGCTTTTATGAAAAATAAGTTGAACGTTTAATACGTTTAACTTTGCAGGTACGGTAATATTTTTAAAATTTCAATAGTGTATCAAAATTTTTGTAAAATATGAAAGTTGCTTACTTAGGCTTCGTACAGAGTGAAAATTGTGAGCGGTGCTGTGCGCAAAGCGGCGCTGAAAGCGAAGCCAGCTACAAGACTGCACGCGTATAATCAAATGAGAGTGTTCACAGTAAGCGAAGCTGTTTGCTGCGCGTGAGAATATTCGCAAGCGGTTTGCTTTGCAACTGTTCTGTACAGTTTTTGAAGCTGAATAGCATGCGTTTTGATTTTTTTTTGTGTGAATTAAAATATAATAAAATGTTCCTTTAGACATTCTAGTCTATTTAAAAAATTTTGTTTTATCCTCCCGAAGTTGAGGATATAATTGATGAAATTCACCTTTGATTTTAAGGTCTAAATTGATGTTATGTATACCAATTTTTGTTCTTAAAATTGTTAACCGTAAAAAAAGACATTCATTTAAGAATAACTCATCTAATGATGCATTTTGAAAAATGGCCAATAAAATAAAATTTTCGTGTAAGCATATAGCTTCCCATTAAGCATTACTGTGCACACTCAATCGCTTTGCTCCAGCAAGAAACAGCACCGCTTTGTGCACAGCAATGCTCACACTCTTCCACTTTGTACGTTTATAGCCTTATATGAATTTCTATGAGACACTACTTGACGATCTAAATATATAATACATTATTAGATTAGTAAGTAAGCTAGACTAAAAAAACATTTAAAAATGTTTGTGAGTTGTTGCACTATTAAAAAAATTTAATATATTTTTCTATGTGTATTAAATTGCTTGTGTATGGTATGAATATTGTTTGAATCGGTAAAATTAAATAAGGTGAATTTAATTTTTTCATGTTACATGAAAACACATTTTCTGCGTATCAAAGTCCCGAGGTTGTCATCGATTTCCATGAAACGAATGTAAAAGGTTTCAATCAATATGAGAAAAATTTTATTAGCTTTTGGGATACATTGGACAGAAGGTGGGAGGGTCCACCATACAACAGGTGGTTTTCTTCACTTTTTTTTTTTTAAAGTTTGTTGGGATGCTCCCTTGTTCGTGAATAAATTTTGATGACACTTTAAAAAGAGATTCTAATATATATATAACAAAGAGATGATTAGTGTTTAAGCGATATTCACCACAGTGGGCCTTGTAGTACAACCAATTACGTGTTTTACCCCAACAACTTCCCAAAAACACCTAAAAACTAATATTTTGCTAACATTCTAATACAACGAACATTTCCCAATATCCAAATCAATTAATAACATTTCCCAATGTCCAAATTATAAACAAAAAGCCCAACAAAAACGCAACACTGACCTCAATTCTAGTTTTTCTTTCAATCGATTACAATTGTATATCAAAATTTCACAACAGCTTTTTCGCAAATCTTACATTTATTTCGAGTTTATTATATTTTCACGTTTCCCAAATAACCTAAATCTTTATTAAAATAAAATTAAAATAAACCTTAAATTCGCTAAATTACATTAAGTAATTTTTAAATAGCATAAAATAAAATCAAAACAAAAAACTAAAGTTTGGTCAGTGGGTCGATTTTATTGCAATATCAGTTAATAAAAGGTCCAACGCGTAATCGTTTTTTTTAATTATATAAATAATATTTTCATTAGTAAAGAGAGTCGAGTCAGTTTTTTCACGCAAATCAATAAGGTCGGTCGCTTGAAACAAAACCATAAAATCAGTCATTTTCCATTTAAGCGGTCGTTTCAAATAATTCAATCAAGTCAGTTCGTTTCAAGTAAAAATCAATAAAAACAGTGAGTCGTTACAATTAAATCAAACTAGTCAGTCAGTCAGTCAGAGAGTCGGTCTGTCAAAATTTAACAAAAAACACAAGCAATAATAAGTCAGTCTTTTCTGTCATTACATTTAAAAATCGATCGTTTCAAATAAATCAGTTTGTTGAGAATAAATCGTTATCGTTAAGAAAAATATAAATACAAACTATAAGTTAAAACAAAATAAATATAAACTAAAACTTTGTATTATTGTTCTTGTCTATCAAATAAAAGTGGTGTTATTTGAAGTTGTATTTAAACTTGTGCAAGCTAACCAAAGCTCAAGAGTTTCCCTAATTTCTTTGGGAAATAAAAACGTTTCGGTTGGAGATTGAGTCAAGTCAATCAATCATTTCAGTTATTTAAAAGCATTGCATCTTCCTCCCGCGGAAGCCTTCGAAAGCACTACATTGTGACTCTGTAATAAATACTACAAAATATTGACAATACAAATCATCATATACTACACGGAAAAATATTATTTTCGATTTTTCAAGATTTCGAAATTTTAAATATCAATCATTAATCAAGTACTGCATTTTCATAAAAAAATCTTGATTCAATACATTTTTCAATGAAATCAAAAAATATGGAGGGGCTGAAATCTCACAGCTCTGAGATATCAAGACTTCGGTCTGGGCTAAGGATTTTGATATAGTTTTCGGCAAAAATCTTTTATGAGGACATGGTTTTTAGTTTTGGGCAGCGATGTATATCAAACATAACTCTTTGTTAAAGTACAAGTATTTTTTTATCTCTGTTTAAAAATTTATTACAAAACTAACACGAAACATCAATACGCTGCCGGAAAATTATAATCAAAATTCCAAAAATATTGTTAAATTAAATAAAATCAAACTTTTTCAAAATTCCAAAAATATTCCAAAAATTAGAATAAAATCAAATATTTAAATTTTTTCTAAATTCCAATAATATTTCAAAAATTCTTAAAAATTCAAACTTTTTCCAAAATTCTACAAATATTGCAAAAATTATTACAAAATCAAAAATTGAAAATTTTCTCAAAATTCCAAAAATTATAATAATATCAAAAATTAAAAATTTTTCAAAATTCTAAAAATATTCCAAAAATTCTTACAAAATCAAAAATTAAAACTTTTGCCGAAATTCTAAAAATATTGCAAAAATTATTACAAAATCAAAAATACAAACTTTTTCAAAATTCCAAAAATATTTCAAAAACTATAACAAATTCAAAAATTTCCATGTCCAATTTCATTTTAAATTACATTTACGTCATAAAAACAGCTACATTTTTTTCCAAAAAATTGGTTAAAAAAACAAATGAAATCATTTTTCGACACACTTGACATTATTTTTTGACAAACTTATAATGCCATAATTCTCAATAATAATAATTAAATATCATGTCATACAAACTATAAATTTTATTTTTTTTTTTAAAATTGGGTAAAAAATAAATAAAAACCTTTCTTTTGACACACTTGACAACAATTTTTTGACAAACTTATAATGCCATAATTCTCAATAATAATAATAAAATTTCATTTCAAACAAACCATTTTGTTTTTTTCAAAAAATTGGGTAAAAAATAAATTAAAATCTTTCTTTTGACACACTTGACAACATTTTTTTGACAAACTAATAATGCCATAATTCTCAATAATAATAATAAAACTTCATTTCAAACAAACAATTAAGTTTATTATTTTTCCAAAAAATTAGGTAAAAAAATAAATAAAAATCTTTCTTTTGACACACTTGACAACATTTTTTTGACAAACTTATAATGCAATAATTCTCAATAATAATAATAAAATCTCATTTCAAACAAACAATTAATTTAATTTTTTTTCCAAAAAATTAGGTAAAAAAATAAATTAAAATCTTTCTTTTGACACACTTGACAACATTTTTTTGACAAACTTATAATGCAATAATCTAGATTTTGATCTCACATACCAATCCCTACCATCAAGATTTCTCCAAATTTAATGTTCCTACTCGTAATCACTTAAAATGAACGTTTTTTAAGCCAAAAATATGAAAATTTGCTATTTTTGACACACCTAATGATTTTTTTGACACACTTCCGGTACAGTTATCGAACACAGCGTCCTTTCGGACCTGTGCCTTGTGAATACCTATTTTTAGAAAAAAACAATTTTGAAATCCCTCCAGCGGTTTTCCCTGGAGCGTAGGTAATGACGGCGGACGGCCGACCGGCAGACAGACGTACATTTTTTTTTTTTTGCTTTTTTAGAATCAGGAGGTCCTAAAACGTCGAGAAATGTCAAAAAAAGTAGGGGTAAGAATTTCACTTTGAGCTCATGAATGTAATACTTAGGTCTTTCAGACCGAAGTAAATATTCCCCTATGATTTAAAACACCAAGAGCATAATATTATTTTGAGACAAAAATGCTTTAATTTAAGAAAATCGTGCTTTAATTCGCATTAAAATTAATTGGATTCAAAATGTTTTATGAAATAGTATTTCAAAAGCGAAAACATTTGAATCAAAGTGTTATTTAACGTTTTTAAAGTTTTGAGCCAAGAATGTTTTGTTTAAATTCAAAACTATTATTACTTTATCTAAAATAATTACCAAAAAAATCTTCAAATCCTTATTAAATACTCTAATTCAAAACTATGTTTTCTTAACTAAAATTTATAAAAAAAATTTGGCAAACAAAAATAAATGAGTCAAAGTATTTTGTTTTGGTGGAAATTTATTTATATTAATTGTGTAAACTATTGGTTTAGTGCTTTTAATTCAAAATACTAAATTTTGAAATTGGATATATTTTGCAAAATTTTGACAGATAACAGTTTTCTGAAAGCAGATTATCAAGACGTGTTTTAGTGATTCGTGTTTAATTAGTGTTTAAATAATTAAATTATTGTTATTAAAATTATCCAAATTAAAAGCAAGTAAGTAAAGATTTGAAGAGGAAGGAAAACAGAAAGTGCCATATATATGTGTATACAACAATTAGATTAAACACCAGACGTCAATATTTAATTGAATAATGTCATAAATTAATTCTAAAATAAATTTATTTTTAATTTTTTCAATAGATGTTTTGATTCGTGCTTTATTCACTATGATAAACGCTGCTCTTGTTCCAACTGCTGAAAAAACTAATAAATATAAACAAATTTTGGAAGACAACTATCTCTGCTGATGCTCAATATTCATTAATGAAGCCTGTTAAAAAGTCATCCGACATAAATCATATATCAAAATATAGCAAACAAAAATATTTAGCGCATGGTATGTCTACGCAACCTATAATGTTCACATCAAATTCAAATAATACTAACACTGGGTTCCAAATAGCTGCTAAATTGTACTAAACTGCTAAATCTAAATTTGATTTAACAAAATCGCCCAATTTTAATTTAAATTTATATAATTTAAGTGATCTGATATTGATAAAAACATGAATTTCTTTATAATCATTTAAAAACAAAATATTGATTTAGTCAAATAAAAAGTTGACTAAATTGAATTAGCACATTTAGTACAATTTAGCAGGAATTGGAACGCAGTCTAACCTATACTATTAATTTATTTTTGATATTATATTATTCTTATTTAGTAATATTTTGCCTTATAATATATAATAAATAATTCATTATAAAGTAATTTCTAATAATTCGTTATAAAGTAATAAATAATTCAAAATTTGCTATATTTCAAATTAAAGGGTTTTATTTCAATATATACCCCCTTCCCAAATAAAATCAAAACAGCTTCTATTTTGAAATAAAATTTAATTATTTTGATTTAAAACACACCGATTTAAAAACAAAACAGGTATATTTAATTTTCAAAATATTAAAATTTTAAATCAAGTTATATGGATTTTGAATCAAAATTTTAATTGTTTGGACCAAAATTTCAAATTTCAATTCAAAGCTTATATGATTAAAATCAATATAGAGATATTTGTTTAGATTTTGAATGAAATCAAAATTATTTAAAATCAAGACAAAAAGTTTTCAAACAAGATCATAAATTTCGATAGAAATTGGCGAGTTTTTTAATACAACAAAAAAATTACTCAAAAAAAAAACTCAATTTAAAATTTTGACGAGCCCTTATCTTACAGCTAACCATGAAAAAATCCAATTTCGAATTTCTTTATTTCACCATTGTAATAATATTATAGTCATTATATGGCTCAAAGCATATAAATATTCTTTAAATCTGAAATTGTAACATATTTTAAAACTAAAAAACTGAAAAAACAACGAAAAACAGAAATAATTTAATATATATGGAATGCGATTTTATTTTCACTTAAAAATTCGTCGTAACTACGACGGTAATTTTTAATAGAGATGGCATTGATTTCCTTTTTTCGAAATACGTTCCTACTTTCCGAAACTACCTTACCTACTTTCCTATTTGAAAATTTTGACAGCTAATTTGTATTTTGAAAACATTCATAAATATTATTTCTTCCAAATCAAGGTTACGTTTGTTATTTTTAATATAATTATTATCTTAAATTACTATAGTTAACTGAAAAGAAAAAGTTAAGTTAAACTTAAATGATTAATAATTATTAATTATTAAACTTATTTGATTAATAATTGTTATATAGTATCAAGTATGTGTGGAATTATGTTTTATTTCCTAGTTTGTAACAAGTGCGACGTATTTCTTCAAATTAATAGTGAATCAGCAAACTCTAATAAGCTACCATCTGTTAAAAATTATATTCTGTGTCTGGAATTCCAACTTTAGCTTTGTTAGAACGTTTGCTTAAGTTTTGTTTATTTATAAGATCAGTAGATCTATAATATCACGGTCTGTACAACATCTACTCTCCGAAACACACATACTAGATATTAGATAACAATAATTGATCAAATAAATTTCTAATTGTGTAACTTGTTAATTATATTTAATTTAACTTTTTCTTTTTAGTTATTTTAATTTTGACCGTTGAACCCGGTTTTGGTGGTCAAAAATTTATGAGTGAAACTCATATGATGGTATCGAACCCAGATCAGTGGATAGAACCAATGGCCGATGCTGGTGTTGATCAATATACTTTTCATGTTGAACCGGTTCAAACAATTGTTGCAGAAGTTTCAAGGAAAGTTAAAGACGCTGGAATGAAGGTTTTAGCTTTAAAACCATGCATTCCGGTTGAGCTTGTGAAAGAGTACATTCCCTTAGCTGATATGATTTTAATTATGACCGTTGAACCCGGTTTCGGGGGTCAAAATTTATGAGTGATATGATGCCAAAAGTGGAATGGCCACGTTAAAATTACCCCAACATCAGATTTAGAGGTTGATGGAGGAGTTGGACCAGAAACAATTAATGAGTGTGCTAAAGCTGGAGCAAATATGATTGTTGCTGGTACAGCAATTATTCGGGCTACTGTAATATCGCTTTTAAAAACTCTTCAGTAGTTTACACTGGTAGTCTCATAAATATGTTATTGTTCCTAATTTTAAGATGATTTGTTAACTTGGGCTGGATATGGATTTAGATATGGATATGGATGTGGATATGGATATTGATATAGGTATGGAAATGGATATGAATATGGATGTGGATGTGGATATAGATAAAGATATAGATATGGATATGGATGAGGATATGGATGGGACTTCGTATGGATATGACATGGACATGAATTGGATATGGATTGGATATGTATTAAATACAGATTGGATATTGATTTGATATGGGTTGAATATGGGATTGTATATGAATTGGATATGGATTGGATATGGATTGGCTATGGATTGGGTATGAATTGGATATGGATTGGATATTAATTGAGTATGGATTGGAGATGTATTGGATATGGATTGGATATGGATTGGATATGGATTAGATATGAATTGAATATGGAATGGATATGCATTGGATATGGATTGGATATGAATTGGATATGGAGTAGATATGGATTGGATATAGATTGGGTATGAATTGGATATGGATTGGATATGGATTGGATATGGATTGGATATGAATTGAATATGGATTGGATATGGATTGGATATGGATTGGATATGGATTAGATATGGAATGGATGTGGATTGGATAATAATTGAAAAGGGATTAGTAATGGATTAAAAATTGGATATTGATGTTATATTTTTTTTATATAGACCAACAAAAAGAAACGATATCAACGAAAAAACATTAAAAATGTAAATTCAGCAGTTTTTTTTAAGATGTATAATACACAATGTACGAAAACAAAACAAACAAAAAGAAATGATATCTTAGCGGAAAAAAACATCAAAAATGTAAATACAGCAGTTTTTTAGAGAGATTAGGTACACAACGTAAAAAAACAAATAAAAAGCAATGATATCTTATCACACGCACATTTCAGCGGTAAGAACGTCAAATGAACCAAATCAGGAGTTTGTTTTTAGGGTTTAATACACAACATAAAAGTACCAAACCAAAGAAATGATACATTTTGATAAGCAAATTGGATACTGCGACAGTAAAAACATTTCATGTAACTATTCAAGCTAAAATTTTCAATAAACATACCAAGCTACAAAAATGTATGTACATTTTATGTTTTAAAACTTAAAAATAAAAAATATATAAATAAATAGTCCCGATGGTCGACACAATTAAGTTTACAAAGTATAAATTTATTTTTCTTCGAATTCTAAATGTACAATGCATTATTTGAAAGTTAATCTGAAACGAGAGAAGTACAAGCCAAACGCAAAAATTCTTTGAAGGCACACAGTAATTTATTTTTGAAAGCCCTAATTTTGGGCGTTTAATGACAAGAGATCCCTTACACTTCAAAGAATTTTTGCGTTTGGCTTGTACTTCTCTCGTTTCAGATTAACTTTCAAATAATGCATTGTACATTTAGAATTCGAAGAAAAATAAATTTATACTTTGTAAACTTAATTGTGTCGACCATCGGGACTATTTATTTATATATTTTTTATTTTTAAGATTTAGTTCATAAAATGTACATACATTTTTGTAGCTTGGTATGTTTATTGAAAATTTTAGCTTGAATAGTTACATGAAATGTTTTTACTGTCGCAGTATCCAATTTGCTTATCAAAATGTATCATTTCTTTGGTTTGGTACTTTTATGTTGTGTATTAAACCCTAAAAACAAACTCCTGATTTGGTTCCTTTGACGTTCTTACCGCTGAAATGTGCGTGTGATAAGATATCATTGCTTTTTATTTGTTTTTTTACGTTGTGTATAATGTTTTACACACTGATTTTAAATACGTAATCTTGAATTGGTAGCTAAGAAAACACGGGCGAGTATTTGTACATTAAAAATTCTTGATTCAATGCAAATAATTTTAATAGAAGAAAATATTTTTTTCCGTGTAGTGTTGAAAACATTTTGGCACTACAATTTGGCATAGCCGGTGGCATACTAAACAACAGTTGCACTACAAATTAGTTACATAGTAGTGTTAAGGGAAACCTTTTTGCACTACAATCCTGAAAGGTCTCCTGAGCGCCTGTTTTTTGAAAGCTTAATAACATCTGTACCTGATAATCGAGTCAGATGAAACTTGGTACATAAGTATTTAATACGGTTCCCAACAGTTCTGCATTCCAACTTCCGGTTTTTCACTTTCGGTAAAAAAAAAATAATTGGCAATTTGTTGCATTTTTTCAGTGTCTTTATTGACACCATACAGCCTACATTAATGAAGTGATTATGATGAAACTTATCGAAAGGGTTTCAATTAGTATGAGAAGATAATGATCAACTATGGAAAATGTCGATCAAATTGGCAAATCCACCATACAACTGCTGACTTTTCCCACTATGATTTTGAAGTTTGTTGGGAGCACACAGATTTCGTTCATTAATCATTTTTGATGACATTTTGACAAAAGATGGAGATTTGGACGATACAGAGCTGATTAGTTTTTAGATGCTATTGGACTAGGTGGTGTGGGCCTTGCGATCCGAACTTGTTATTTGAAACATCAATTTCTAATAATTTATTTTGTTTAAACTTTGTATATAAGCTTCGAGTAGGATTTGTAACAGCTCTGTATTCCAACTTCCGGCTTGTTACTTCCGGTAAATTTTTTTTTATTCTTTCTATTCGTCAAACAGAATTTATGTCTGTTGGGTTACTACAGCGTACTTTAATGTTTTCATAATTAGAACTATGCCATTTTAAAAAAGTTGTTTAATCCAAACCAAAATTAAAAAGTAGCATAAATTTTCAATTAAAAATATGTTGAACAAGTCAAACAAATTGTATAACTTATAAATATTTTGATCCGATTATGAAATTTTGAATTAGGAGGTTGCTTTCATTAAAATTTAAATTTTTTGTATAATTTACACAAATTTAAATGTTTTGCCGTTTTTGGACAAAACTATGACAATAAAAATCAGGGTTAAAAAGTGACAGTAATAAAGTAAAACTTTAATATGCAGGCAAATAATAAAGTTCTTTTAGAAAGAACTTAAAAGAAAAATCGAAAAAGATTGAAATATTTAAAACAAAAAACTCAATAAATTATCCACTGTTAGTTTTTGAGTTATTACCAAAAACGAGATTTTGTTCTCCTGTCCCTCTCACCCTTATCTTCAAACTTTACAAAATAAAAATTATAAAAAATTCACCGTTATCGGAAATGTTGTAAAGATTAAACACAAGTATAGTGGTCGGCGTATCTTTAAAACGTTATTTGAAAGGGGTTGCGAGAATAAATTTCGAACAAAATTATTTTTGATCATGTCAAGCGGGGTGTCATATGAAAGATGATTTTTTTTGTAATTCAAAACATTTTTTTTTAACTTTCGAAATTACATCTTCCCACTTATTTCCGAAAATATAATTTTTTTTTGTTCTTCCCTTATCTTCGAACAGTGCAGAACCGAAAAATTCAAAAGGTTCAAGTTTATGGGTAATGTTGTAAATATTGAACTATTGTTAAAATTCAAGGTTGTAGGTAATATTGTAAAGATTGAAACTATAGCAGTCGGCTCATTATTTCAAATGTTCTTTCAAAAGGGTTGAGAGAAGAAATTTCGAAAAAAATTATTTTTGATCTTCATAAGTGAGGTGCCATATGAAAAGAGAATCTTTTTCAAGTTCAAAACAATTTCTTTTGTAATTTGCGAAAGTACCGTTTTTGATCTATTTCTACAATTGTGTTTTTAGAAGAACTATTCTCGTAGAATATAATACACACGGAACCATCGGCAAGCGAGTTAATTTCACACTTGTCCAACTTTTTTATATTTAAAGACAGTGTCTTGTGTCAAGTTTGCTTTGATCGATAGTTTTTCGCTGAGCGTAATTTTCATGAAATTGAAAAATAAAGGAATTTAACACAACATGACGACGCTGACAAATATTTTTCATTTACAACAAATGTGTTAGTGGTTTGCAGTTGTATGCAATACATGTTTTCTAAAACTTAGTGAAGATAGTTGATTACATCGATTATATCGATTTAAAGCTTACATCACATCGATTATATTGATTTAAAGCTTAAAATCACGACGCACTAATACGGTACAAAGAAGCATAGCTTATATTGTATAATCAAACACGAATGTTTGGTAATCATGATGAACAAACTAGTTAAAAATTTAGCCAGCAACAAGTTGGCAATAACGGTTTGCAACAGTAACAATACATTATACCAATGATTTTAATACATCTTCCGGGAGCAGTTTACGTAGATTTGTAATTATTTAGTTTTGATCTACGCGTGTAACAACCCCGCGTACTCCAGTCCTTACTATTGCCAAACGAGTTAACGTGAGATATCACATACAACTGCCAATAATGTAATTATTTAGTTTTGATCTAGGCGTGTAACAACCCCGCGTACTCCAGTCCTTACTATTGCCATACCGAGTTAACGTGAGATATCACATACAACTGCCAATAGCACTACCCAAGCTGATATCTTAGGGATCTGGCGCATTAACTTTTTTCAGTCAACGGTACCACCTTCAGACTTAGTTATAGAATATTATTTGATGATGGCAGTTGGCACGCTTTTGCTTGCTTGAATGAAGAAGCTTTCCATATAACTATTATATATGCTCATATGATGCACTGCAATATCCAATTTTATTTTGGCAAGGAGATGGATACAATTTCAAGATCAAAATGAGAAATTCACAAATACATGTAATGTCTTATTTTAATTTTTAGTCCCAAAATTAGTAAAATGAAAATCTGAAAATCATCCGAATTCGTATTCGTTCGATACATTAGCCGTTTGTATACAATGCATTCAAAGAATAAAGTATGTTTGGAAGAATCCTTACAATAGTTAACGTACGTAGACCGAAATCCTTCCAAGAACTGAGAACAGTAAATGTTGAAAAATCAACGACTCATCAAGAAGTTTTCCAAGGATTAAATCTTCATGAAAACGATGTCCGATAGGATGCAGCAACTGCTGATGCATCACATTTAGCTCATCCACAGCAAATACGCACGTTATTTTCGATAATATTCACAGCGTGCTTCCCATCCGATACTAAAACCATTTGGGGAAAATACTAAGATTGCATGAAAACAGGCATCTTGCCTCGTTTGCGAGCAATCAATTCGCACATGCAATTCACATCAAACGTGTATATCAAGGCATTGGTTTTCATCGAGGATACATGTTTGACAAACACTAACAAAGTATTGGTGTAGTTGAGAATTTTCGGTCCGAATCGAATTGACGCTTATGATCCTGATTTACAATATGCAACCCACTTCGATGTCGATAGTTTTGGCACATTTATTGAAAAGAGTTGGCCGAAATTGGTTCAATAACAACGCATTGTACGTGACACAATCATGCAAGCAAAAACAAACCAAAGCGGTGGATTGTATTTCATAGATGAGGCAAGAGGTACAGGTGAAATTTTTCTCATTCCAATCATTTTGGCAACCAAACGATCACGGCATAGATTTACGCTGGCAATTACATCATCTGGAATTAACGCTTTTATATGGTGGTTGAACAGCACTGAAATCGCCATTGGATTTGCACATCATTGAAACGCCAGCATGCAATTTCACCAGAAATTCCGGAATGGGCTAAGTTCTCCAAACATATGAACTTATTATATGGTACGAGTGCACAATGATATGGCTCACAAAAAATCATTGGAAGCGCTTGATCGTACACTGTGTAATCTGAGGAGAAATATACAGCCCTTCGGTGAAGCACTTATTTTACTGTCCGTTGATTTTTGCAAACTCTGCCAGTAAGACCACGTTCAACACCAGCTGTTAAACTTAATGCATGTCTTAAATCATCAGTTATAAGGTGACATGTTAAGAAATTCATTTTAAAACCCAGTTTGCGTGTTTAACTACAAAATGATGCATCCGCCGAACGTTTTGCAAACCAATTGCTGAATATTGGGAATCGGAAGATGGCAATCGACAGACCTACTCTATGTTTCACATTGCGAACAAACTTTTGTAAGAGGACATCAACCAAAGACGAATTGATTCGAAAGGTTTTCCCAAATATCCCATAAAATTACCAAGATCATCAGAGAATCAGTGCGCATGCCATATTAGTAGCTACAAACAACGATATCAATTTAAGCATTCAAAACGGTATACTACGCAAAGTTAGAACGTATAAGTCCATCGATGCTGTGATGAATCAAGACGAAGTTGTCAACTACCCAACGAAATTCTTGAGTTTACTGGATTTATCAGGTCAGGCCACCACACATTTTAACATTGAAAATTGGCGTACCTATCATTCTTTTCCGAAACATAAATCCACCATGACTTTGCAACGGTACAAAAAATTCTAGTGCGTTCCTTATGTACAATCCATTTAGTGGTTTTAGAGTTGAACATTGTTTTACCGACCCATTTGAGAGAGTATATGTTTTACTGAAACTGTTGAAAACGGTAGGCCTCACCTTTTTCCAGGTTTGTGAATTTTTAGAAGTCCGTAAAGCACTAGCAGGTTAGGTATTGAAGGGATGAGTTTTCTAAATGGAGCTTCTGCAAATATATCCAAGTGATCCTTTTTTTTATGTCCCTGATTTTTTTGATAAGTGTGTTTAACGAATTTTTTACTTCTTTGTAGGGACCTTGGGTGATCAAATCAAACAATCGATTACAATATATTTATAATATATTGGTAATATAAGGAACTATTATATATTTATAATATTATATACATTGATAGTAATATAATAATTATAATATATAGTTGCATGAGAGAGTGACAGTTGATAGCCGTAGCTGCTATCGCTGTGATTTGAACTAGAGCTTTGTGTACCCTCTTTGCTATTAGTTGAAAGACGAATACACTCGGCTGATGACGAAATATAGGCAAAATCTTCCAAAGGAAAATATTGCCCAGCTACTGTACTTGTATCTGATGGCAAGACCTTTAGTAGCCTAAGCTATACTCTCAAAAAAAAACACAAAACCTGAGAAATATTACTAATAAACTGTAAAGCCTAACGGGTTGTTTTTGTTTTGAAGCCAGATAACAAATAGATCGTAAAAGCAGTCTACATCCAATCCTTATACCAATCCACCTCCATCAATCATATCCAATAACCGACCATACAATCTATATCCAACCTATATTCAATAACCATACTCAATCCAAACCCAATCCATACACAATCCATATAAAAAAAACCCCAACTGGTTTAACCAAAACAAATCAAAACAAAAAAAACCCGAAACAGGTTTTACCGAAATTTACGCGCCAACGCAAAAATTATCTAAACTTACATAAAAACCTTAAAAAAAACCAGGTCTTTGTTTCAAGGGGTCATCCATGTATTATGGATGGGACTTTATACGAAATATAATAATATTATATTACACCGGAAAGCTCATAAAAATATATGAAAACTGAAAAATTGCCGGAACACTGAATTTATAACAAACAAACTACAATTTGATTTATTATTATTATTGCGAAACTTATAACAAGTAAAATAAAATATTTAAAATAATATTAAAATGTTTCGCCAAGTGCCTACAGCGTCTTCAATTATGTATAAACAAACTACACTTGGAAATCTCTTATATTTTGAATCACAAAAAAATTGTAAAGGAGCTTATCAATTGACCAACAAATAAAAATAATTTAGCTAAAAACAAATCAAAAATTATATAAATTAAAATAAAAAGAAAGCTTACATTAATTCAATGTTGAATGTTGATCGGCTAGAAATCCATTAAGATGATTAGCATCTTTCACTAGTTTTCTCGTTTTCTATCAGGCAAGTTTCAACGAATGTTATCTCTTCGTATCATTCGAAATTTTGTAATAAAATTGCAGTCATTGTTACAAAATTACTATCAGTATTATATTAACTATCAAATCCCAAATATAATTTCTTATTTTCCAATAACCACATTGTGTGAAAAACTTTTGATTTTTGTGCTTTTTCCGTCAACGATTTTAATAATCTGAAGTGCATGTAACAGATCATTATAAACGGCACTTCGTTGTATAAAGAAAAATTCGTTAGTTTCGTTATTTAGGTAAATACGAAGTAAAATATTCCATAATGTGATTCATTTTTATATACTGAATGATTGGTCAATTCTCACTAACACTCATTACATCAAAACAAATAAATATATAAGAAAACATGAATATCACAATTATAAAAAAAATGATTTCATTTTCTTTATAATAAAAATTTATATTTTTTTCTGTATTTAATTTTACACGGTAACATTTTTGTTTTAATTTAAATTCATTCCTGAACTTTGATTTTAAATTTATTTACCAATTGTAAATTTATACTAACTAGCTCGATCCAAACAATTTGATCGTTTTTATATCATATTATCCTCGATCTTCTGTTTCATTTTCCATCATTTATGAAAACTTGTATTTTTAATTTACTTGAACTTATTTAAATCATCAAAAAAAAATGTACAGTGGTACGCATAAATGTCTATGTTTAGTACAATTGGAGAAAATTAATAAAATTATTATTGAATTTGAAAACTTTTATTTTCAGAGTAAAAATTGGAAACAGTCCGTCGTTACAGAATCAAGTAAAACAATTAGTATTAAAAGTAAAACTTGATCTTATTTTTTATTCAATAACGATTTCTTTTTATATTTAATAATTTTTGATATTACAATAACATAAATAAATTAAACAAAAACAAAATACAATAACCGATATTAAAATTCTTCACGTTAGCTTAAATTAGAACAATTTTATTTGTTATATATATTTTCGAAAACACAATAAATTTGTTAAATAATTTTTACCTGAATGTATACTATACTGGTATACTATACTAAATGTATACTATAGTGTACAATACTAAAAACTGTTATATATAATTGAAAGCTAATTTGAAGAACATTTTGTTTGAATGTGAGCTAATATCTTAATAAAATTTTGATATGAATGTTATATGTTACATCCTATTTCTTTCGGAAAAAAAATGTTTGTTTCAAAATGAGAAAAAAATTTTGTTTTGCTTTACATTTGTTATTTAAATTATGTATCTGAACATTCATACTTTTTACTAGTAAATAGTGAATTATTATTATCTAATAAACCTTAATAAATACATAACCGCTTATTTATTTTAAAGTTTATTATTTTAAGGTTATTTTATTTATTATTTATTCTATATTTTTATTTTAAAGTTATTTTTAAAATTTGATTTATTATTATTATTGTTACTGTGATTATTTCTTCTATTCTATATATTATTACTTTTTTTATTCTTAATATTATTATTAATATTTTCTTTGTTTATCATTATTATAAATATTATTGTTTGTAATGTTATTATTATTAATATTATTTTTGTATATCATTATTACTAATATTACTTTATAACTGTCATTATCATTAACGTTATTCCTTTTTTCATATCTTATTTGCTATATCGCGATATTATATAAAAAAATGTTTAAAATGTTTAAAATTATTAAAATTATATATCAAGCTTTCTTTGATTTTATTTAGAATTTATTTATTTTATCCCTTTAAGAATTTCTTACATTGATCGCTTTTAAAATTTATTCATTTATAAATTTTTTTAACCTATTCTAGTGAACTTTCAGTACTTTGTGGTCAATCATGAATTCAAGATCCTTTATATGGGCTGTCTGATTTTCTTCTATTTTCATTGCTAAGTAATACTCTTTCTCCTAGTTGTAATGAAATCAGATTTGTTGTTCTGTAAAATTCTGCTTTCCTATTTTCCTTTGTTTGGTTTAAATATCTATTGGTATTGACATGTGCACATTCTAAACGATATGTTAGTTCATTTGCATAGTTTTCGTAATTGTATAACGGTGCTACTGTATTATCTTCTACATCGTTCAGTAAGCTGGCTAGTTTACCAAAAACAAGCTCATAAGGTGAGTAGCCTATATCTGTTTGCGGTGTAGTGTTGTAACAAAATGAGTAATACGGTGTCCATTCTTCCCAATTATTGTTTTCAGTGAGTGTTAAAATATACTCATTTAATACTCTGTGATTACATTCTAATGATCCCAAAGTTTCATGGTGATACGAAGTTGATTTCACATGTTCAATACCTAGAAATGTTTTAACATTACTAATATCAATCAAAAAAAAATTAAAAAATAAGCTTTGTTGGCGATAATTTTGTATAATATATATACAAATAATAATGAACATGTAATAAAATAACTTCTAATAAATAAAAAAACTCTGAAACGAATTTATTAGAATTAAAATATTATTATATTTCATTGTAGGATGCAAAGCAAAAAGCTGCATCATAGAAAAATCGAAGACACTTTCCCTAACATCAAGCAATTTAAATTTAAAACATATATAAACGATTAAGACAAAATTAATTAATTTATAATTTATTAGATCTTTTATAAATATTTCAAAACGCAATTTTTTGCACTAATGCAAACATAAATCAGATCAAATTGAATTTGCATTCCTTTCAATAAATTTTTCACTGATGAATTAAAATAAAATCACTAATAGTTTTTATTAACTATATACGTATTTTGAAAGCTATGCTTTCATCGACAGTAGTATATATCAAAACTAAACTCTTAGTACACCCAAC
>OY856187.1:290934145-290985834 GCA_963693315.1 Diogma glabrata | reverse complement strand
AAAACTTTTTTATTTCATAACACGCAGTTGGCATTTTAATTCAAATTATTAAAAAGCCCATACACTTTGCTGCGAAGTTATAAATTTTCTTTTTAAACTGTATTTTTAGGAAAAAGTTGAATTTATTTTGTTTGAAAATATGAGTAAATTTTAAAATTTAAATCAAAGACTTTATAGTTTAATTCAAGTTTTAAGTATTTTTGTTTTAAAAGTATAGCTTTTGTAAAACATTAAATGAAATTTAGAAGAAACTTATTACACTTTTGAACCAAATAAAACACAATTTTTATTTAAAAATTTTGCAATTTTACTACAAAAAAATCTAAATTTTGTACACATGTTGCTTAAACGAAATATTTTTTTAAAATTAAATATTTATTTATTCAATACCAAACTCAATATAATTTAATTCAAATTCAATACAAAAAATTTACAAAATAGTATTCCAAATTATAATTATAACCAAACTACAAATGTAAACAATTTTAAAATAAAAAAACCAAAAAAATAACATTTATAATACATATTTATAATTGTTTCATATATAAATCAATAATATTTGTTTAGTCTTATAAACCGTTCTCCGGAATTATATTATGTAAACTCACCTGAGGACCATCAATTTCAGTAAGGCTACGTATGTCATGGCCTCTTGGAATTCCAAGTGCATACGCGGCATAATGTGGTAAAAATATCAAATTATACTTTTAAGATTATACATTTGATACCATTACATTTGTTTTCATTACATTTGTTTCCATTACATTTGTCATTTTTTATTATTATATCTTTAATTTCATACGCAGTAACTGTTACTGCAAGTCTAAATGCTGTGATACTTAAAAAAGTCAGCCTTATAAGTTTTTCCCTTGAATATTACGCAATCAGTGTAAAGGCATTCCTTATAAGAAAATTGTTCACCAAATAGTGAAAAATATTTTGAATCTTTCTCAGTAGATCTAAATTTCTTTTCTGTAATAATTTTATTAACAAAAAAATTATATACTTAATTAAATAATCCACACCTTTTTCCACATACCAATAAAGCCACGGTTCCTTATTTTTTTAACTTGCACAAATTAAACTTGTTCACTTCACTGCACAAATGAAAATGTTTCTCGTTTACGATTTACGAATCCCGTTTTTACGAAACTTTATAAAACCAAAATGTTTTAATTTTCAAACAAAATCGAAACATAGAGTAACGGTATATTACAATTCAGAATAAAAATTTGACAACCTTATATTGAAATACTACACACTTTATTAGTACATGTTTGAAAATTGAAACAAAGCAGAATCTGAAAAAAAATTTCAAAAAAGGGACCCTATTTTGTTCTAAATTATAAAACAGTTTTAGTTCTAAATGCTTGTTTTAATTTCATTGCAAAATGAAGGTAGTTTAAATTGAAAACTTTTTTATTTCATAATAAGCAGTTGGCATTTTAATTCAAATTATTAAAAAGCCCATACACTTTGCTGCGAAGTTATAAATTTTCTTTTTAAACTGTATTTTTAGGAAAAAGTTGAATTTATTTTGTTTGAAAATATGAGTAAATTTTAAAATTTAAATCAAAGACTTTATAGTTTAATTCAAGTTTTAAGTATTTTTGTTTTAAAATTTATAGCTTTTGTAAAACATTAAATGAAATTTAGAAGAAACTTATTACACTTTTGAACCAAATAAAACACAATTTTGATTTAAAAATTTTGCAATTTTACTACAAAAAAATCTAAATTTTGTACACATGTTGCTTAAACGAAATATTTTTTTAAAATTAAATATTTATTTATTCAATACCAAACTCAATATAATTTAATTCAAATTAAATACAAAAAATTTACAAAATAGTATTCCAAATTATAATTATAACCAAACTACAAATGTAAACAATTTTAAAATAAAAAAACCAAAAAAATAACATTTATAATACATATTTATAATTGTTTCATATATAAATCAATAATATTTGTTTAGTCTTATAACCCGTTCTCCGGAATTTATATTATGTAAACTCACCTGAGGACCATCAATTTCAGTAAGGCTACGTATGTCATGGCCACTTGGAATTCCAAGTGCATACGCGGCATAATGTGGTAAAAATATCAAATTATACTTTTAAGATTATACATTTGTTACCATTACATTTGTTTTCATTACATTTGTTTCCATTACATTTGTCATTTTTTATTATTATATCTTTAATTTCATACGCAGTAACTGTTACTGCAAGTCTAAATGCTGTGATACTTAAAAAAGTCAGCCTTATAAGTTTTTCCCTTGAATATTACGCAATCAGTGTAAAGGCATTCCTTATAAGGAAATTGTTCACCAAATAGTGAAAAATATTTTGAATCTTTCTCAGTAGATCTAAATTTCTTTTCTGTAATAATTTTATTAACAAAAAAATTATATACTTAATTAAATAATCTACACCTTTTTCCACATACCAATAAAGCCACGGTTCCTTATTTTTTTAACCTGCACTAATTAAACTTGTTCACTTCACTGCACAAATGAAAATGTTTCTCGTTTACGATTTACGAATCCCGTTTTTACGAAACTTTATAAAACCAAAATGTTTTAATTTTCAAACAAAATCGAAACATAGAGTAACGGTATATTACAATTCAGAATAAAAATTTGACAACCTTATATTGAAATACTACACACTTTATTAGTAAATGTTTGAAAATTGAAACAAAGCAGAATCTGAAAAAAATTTTCTAATTGTTTTTACATTTCAGGTCAAAATTGTAGTAATATTGAAGCAAAATATTAAAATATTTATGCCAATAAATTTCTAACTTTTCTACTATTTGATTTGAATTTTTTTTAAACTTTATATTAATACGTGTATTTTTTAGTTTGAAATTGTACAAAATATTGCAATAAAATGTAAATATATTAAGTTAAATTTTTCTCAATTAATATTGAAACAAAACATTTTAGGTGAAAGGTTTTTGAAAAAACTTAGAATCAAAGTTTACAAAATTTCAAATTGAAATTCATGCTTTTTTCTCTGTGTATGATAACACAAGTTCCCGAATTCCGAATTTGAAAAAATGCGCATACCCTGGCAAAAATTCTTGTAGGAAAGTTTGTTAGGATCTTACATGAACTTTAAAAGATCCTATGTGAATCTTGTATGATCTTATAAACTTCTTGTCCCAATTCTCTACAAGAAATGATCATGATCATGTTACTTCCTATATTATTTTCCTGCAAGAATTTTTCGGTAGGGTAATAAATAAAAAATAAAGATTCATTGAATAGAAAGATTGATTTTCAAAGTTGATAATTTTTGTTTTTCTCCTCAAAACTGCTATTTCATCAAAAACTTTACCAATCTACATGAATTTTTGAAATTACAAAATAGATTAACATTAAAAATATCATATTTTTCTATAACAAAATTTAAAAATTAAAATTCGTCCAAAATAAACATAATTTGTCTAAATAAAATTACTTAGCAAACTCGTGAAAATAAAAATGAAAAGAAAAAATAAATCAAATATCCTAAAAACTTTGCAAACAAATTATTTCTGATTACCTGTTATGACAACTAAGTATGATAAATATGATGTAGATTGTAAAGAATCACTAGAAAATATGAAAATTGGAAAATTTGATTGTCAAATTGGATTTAAATTGTTTTGATTGATATTAATTTTTTGTCTATTATTTGATTTTATTGAAAATGTTATTCTAGTATTTGAAGATGAAACTAGATGGTATTGGTATGGCAAAGCAAAATAAATTATTTTCAGAGATATCGACTAATTATTCTTTTAATTTTTAATTTAGTTTTAAATTTTTAATAATTAAATTTAATTTAAAAAGAACTACGTATCCCCTTGTTTTGTCGATTCGTAAACTCTTTATTTTAGCTACATTTCACCGAATTTTAAAAATCAAAAGCTTAATTACTACACGGATGCACAATGTGTTTAAAGTAATAAAAACTAAACAAACACAAGTTAAAGTTTTATTGAGCGTATAAGACGTAATACAATACGTGCTACAAAAATTAATGCACTATGCTTACAACTTATCAACAACCCCTCTTGTTTTCCAAATAACATACTCGAAGATATTTCTTTTTAAGATTTGTTGACATCTTCTGGATAAGATTTATAAAATACCTTTAATCCTTCTTTTTAAAACATAGAATAGACAAAAACTCTTATAAAATATCTTATAATAAATAATTTAATTATTCATTCAAATCACGTTTCAGTGAAAATATAATAAAATAAAAAAAATGCTTTGTGTAATCTCTGATTAAATTGGAAAAATAACAAGAAAATTATTATTATTTTCAAAAAGATTCTTGTTTTTTATCTAATCTCTAGAAATGATAAGAAAATAAACTGAAACATAAGAGGTTATGAAGAGTTTGAATGGGAAATAAAATGAAAAAAGTAGAATAGAAATATTTCTTTAAATAATTATTATGACTTTTGAACATTCGATCTTCAGCTTGAAGTTCGATAAGATTTTTTTCTCTGATTATTTCTCTTGTCTACTTTTTTTGGTACAAAGAAAATTATCTTAAATTACTCTACTTCTTTTTCAAAGCTCATTTTCATTACGTTAAGGTTTGCAAAGACGTTCAGGCAGTAAGAACTTTAATTTTTTTTTTCATATTCATTAATAATGTCCAAAAAGCAGGTGTTTTCGTGAAATTTTTCTTAGAAATATTTTGTAATAGTTCAAAAAGTTTGTTTGAATTGGTTTATAATTAAAATCCATAATAAAGGCGTTAAAATTCATATTAGTTTTCCAAAAGTTTCAATTACATTTCATGCCATCCAAATAATTACTTTCTTGTTCGAGTAAACCGTAAAATGCAATTTTACGATTCAAAAATCGGGTGTAAAGCAGACTATTTTTACAATTGAAATAACAATGCGTAAAATTATTATTTTACGCCCTAAAGCGTAAATATTTCAGAAAACACACTGAAATCTCAAAAGAAAAATAATACATTGTGCCTGCCTATTTCCAAAAAAACATACATATATTTTTTTGACTGCGGCTGCAAAAGTAACGCTATTTTTATTTTATACTACGGCGGCTGTAAAGTAGCATTTGTTTTTTGTTATTTTGCTATTTTTTTCAAACAAATTGTATAACTATGACAACAAAAAATAAGTTGATTCTCATTGGATTATGATATTTTGAATTATTGTATGTTACTATGACAACAAAACATAACAAACAGTTTCATTGGATAATGAAATTTTGAATTATTGTATAACTATGACAACAACATAACAACTATGTATTTCAATTGGATTATGAAATTTTGAAAAGACTGCTTTGATAAAAAAATTTTATTCATACAAATTTAAATGTTTTTTTCTCTTTTTGGAAGCAATTATGATAAAAATTCATATATATAAAAATGTGGATGTATTAATTTCATATATGGGTAGTTCTACACACGAAGGAAGAAAATTGAGCCAAATACGGCCCAACATGTTTTTTGCGTATAAGTTCGGGCAAGTAGTTTTAGTTAAAGTTATTATTGTTATTAATCGTATGAAACATAAGGTACATTATAAGCTAAATAAATTAACAATATCAAGAACAGAAAGAAAAACGAAAACAAATTTTAAAAACTAAAGGTACAAATCTAAATTCTCCAACCATCGAAGAGCGCTTTCTTCATCCAAGCGGTTAATTTCATATATTCCTCCCTCAAAAAATCTAATAGGACATTCACCTGATATGTGTATCATGCTTTGCTCTTCTGCAGCACAGTCACAAGTTGGAGACGAGATAAAATTCCATAAAAACATGCAAGCGTTGCATCTACCCTGACCAGTGCGTAATCTGTTTAATTTTGACCAATGTTTGCGAGACAAGTTTGTGCCAGGTACTCTTTGTGTTGGGCCAGTGACTAAATGGTGATTATAAACGACTGGATTATTGTTCCACATCTTTTTCCATTCTTCGTTTATAGAGAAATTTTCAACAGAATATGATTCATAAATTGGACGTTTGGAAGGCAATCTTTTAACTGGTAAATCTGACAATTCTTCAGCGATCGGCAGACTTGGAAATTTATTTTTAATATTAGACCACTCTCGATGTAGAAAATAGTTACGTCTAATTTCTGGCGGAGCTATATGACTGAGAACGTGTAACCACCGGAGAGAGAGTACTATTAACAGTTCCTGTTATTAACCTCATATTTCTGTTTAATAAAGTATCGATCTTATTTATGTGATGGCTATTTGTAAAAACTGGAGCACAGTATTCAGCAACAGAATAAACAAGCGCCAATGATGATGTTCTCAAGGTTGAGAAATCCGCACCCCATGATGTCCCTGCTAATTTTTGAATAATATTAATTCTAGATTTGATTTTCGCAGCAACATTATTGAAATGCGAATGATAAGTTAAACTTCTATCCAATGTGACGCCAAGATATTTTGGAGTAGGATTGATTAAGTAAAACTCCATCCAAATAAACTGATAGTTTTAAATTGGCAAGTGAATTGCTAAGGTGATATGAATTTACTTCAGTTTTTGTAATATTCGGTCGCAATCTCCATTTTTGGAAATATTCACTTAAAATTACCAAATCAGATGTTAATATGTCCTCAATATGTTTGAATTCTGTGCTTTGGATTGCAATTGCAATATCATCTGAAATTTTCTGGACTGAGTATTTGGCATGTCATATAGATACAATGTAAACAAAAGAGGTGCCAGGACAGACCCTTGTGGTAATCCATTATTGAGAATTCTTGATCGACTAGATTTTTCTCCAACAAAAACAGTTAATTCTCTGTTACTCAACATTGAATTCAGGAGCTTATATAACTTTAGACATGGTATTACATCTAGGAATTTATATAGTAGACCATGTTTCAAGCCATAACTTGATCGGTGCAATTACGAGCTGGTCTAAATCCGGCTTGTTCAGGGGGTATAACAGCATCAATAACAGGAGAAATGCGATTACATATTAATCGTTCTAAAAACTTATAGCACACACTTAATAATGCTATTGGACGAAAATTTTCAGGGCAGTCATATGATTTGCCCGGCTTTAATATTGCAATAACTTTTGATTTTAGAAATAAAGATGGTATGTTTCCAGATGCTAACACGTTCGAGAAAAATTTGGAAAACCATAATCTAATCCTGGGTCCTGTGTTGATCAGGAATCCATTGCAAATGCCATCAAAACCAACAGCTTTCCCGGGTTTAATATATTTAAGTGCTGCAGAAATTTCTAATACAGAAAAATCATTGGAGTATTCAGTGGCTGATCGACATTGTTTTTTCCTTCTTTTCAGTTTTCGCTTCAGATCTGTGATAACTGATCTATTGACATGTACTTTGGACATCTGGATCAGTCGGGAAGCTATTAGATTTGGGTTTATTTCTGGATCGATTTTTTTCGGGAAGGAAGCTATAACGAGTTGACGAATAGTAGACCATGCCTTACGACTGGAATGGGTGAAATTCATATATTCTGTTGTCTTTGTCCATTTATCACGACGACCAGAATCTAAGGACTGAATAAGTTGATCTGCTACGTCAACGTCGTTATTGTTCATATATTTTTCATAAAGCTGGGTAGTTTCGTTTGTCCAACACGGAATATATTCATCCCGAAATCCTCGAGAAATGTTCTTTTTTGCTGTTGATTTTACCATTTCAACAAATCTATCAAAGTTCTTAACTTCAGGTGATACCCAGCGAATGTTTGCATCCATTTGTTTGACAAAATTATCCCATGAAGTGAAGCCCTTTGAAAGTTCCATCTTGGTTTTTTGACTGAGTCAACAGATTCTATACGAATACCAGTAATACTGGTTTATGTTGACTACGTGGAAATTTCTTCAGCACCTTTCGTTTCACTATAACCGGATTTCCAAGATTATCTTCTGATACAAAACAGACGTCTGGATTATATCCTTGATTATGTCGCGCAGAGTGAAAGGTACATGGATCTTTTGCATCAAAAATTAGGTTCAAATTCTGATTTACTGCCCAGTCAAAAATAATTTCACCATTATCATCATTTGTGCGGTATCCCCAGACCGAATGATGACTGTTAAAATCGTCAAAATATACAGCTGGTTTCTCTAGCAGTTGCAGTGGAGGATTAGGCCATATCACATTTGGAGGTTTGTATAGATTCAAAATTTTTAGACTTCCGATTTCAATAACAATATTGTGAATATTGTGTTTTGTTGATATTGATAGACAATTACAGTTTGAGATGGAATCTCGTATATAAAATTTGTTTGGACCGTTTTCCGTAACGGTTGTTATCACCCAAACTCGGTAGGATTAAATTTACATTTTAAAATTTAATTAAATACAAAAAAAAGGAGAAAATGATAATTAAATTTAAATTCAGAATAAAAATATTTGACTTTTTGTGTCAAAGCCTACCGTATTTTTTTTTAAAAGTTGATAACGTTCTTTCTACTTTCTGAATATGGCCAGTAAAAAAAAAATACATGAGGCAAAATTAAAAAATATCCTTCTTACTCCTAAACTAACTCAAAATTATCTCAATATTATCTCAAAATACAAAATAAACATTTATCTAAGTCAAATCCCGCTTTTAAAACTTCCAGGGCACTGATGATTTATCAGTATTTCTCTTAAAAATGACAAAATTACGTCTCATAAAAGAAAACGAATTCTATACCAAGGGGCTACATATTCACGCACGACGTATAAAACTATAAAATTACCTGTAATTAAAATAGCTTTTACGAAAATACTTACCAGGGGACTGATAATGTGACTGGACAAAACACGATCTTGCAAGCAATGATGACTGTTTTGATTGATAAAACCTCGGACCAAGTAATACACTTGCAAGAATATGTTTATTGTACTTTAATCAATACCTGTGACGAGCGAAACCTTGATCGAAATATAAATTCGAGATATTTTCAATGTGTTTTGATTAAGAGATTGAGGATATATAGGATATATCTTATATGAAATATAGAGTAATTTTATTAATATTTACACATTGCTAACGCATGATTATTTAAAATTATTACAGCAGTGTCAATTTGTCTCTACACACTTAGAATCATTGATTATTTAGTTTACCAGCTTTGACAATCAAAAGGGGACACACCAGGGGACTGATAAATTTACGTGTTGAATCATATTTTTTGTAAGAAACATATTTTGAAACTGGTTTATTTTGGGTGTCCTGCTAGACATAGTTAAGGTTTACAAATTTCATTTGAAAAAAAATTTGTTTTGTATATTAATATAGGAAATAAGCCATGCCGTCCAAAATACCCATGTTTGTAGAACTACCCATATATAAAAAAATTTAAACGTCTGCCGAAACAATAGGGTATTTAATTTGGAGCTAAAGTGACTTTTTGTGTATCGTCTATAATTGTCGGCCTCCCTACGGTTGGCGTCAAACTATAGACTCAACACAAAAAGTATCACTTTAGCTCCTAATTAATTAAATAATGTACTATTATATTTTTGCTGATATGTATTTTGTCAGTTCATTGGGAATAATTGCAATTAATAAAAATTAAATTGATTTAGGTAGGCATTTAATTTTTAGGTAAATATATTAAGTATATAATTTGGAGGGGGCTTTTGTCTTAAGAATTGTATAAATAGAATGGTAATTGGAAAAATAAATCAGAATCAGTTTTTGAACTTAATAGTTTTATTTTATTTTCATTTTTAATTTTCCCCAACGACCTCAGTTGACTTTGTCAAACGGGTCTAACGGATTATCTTTTGGTACAGGTTGTTTCGTGCAAACGTACCTCTGCGTATCCGGGACTCTTCTGTCGAAACCACAGCCAAGGGAACGGGCTTGGAATAATTAGCGGGGAAAGAAGACCCTGTTGAACTTGACTCTAGTCTGGCACTGTAAGGACACATAAGAGGTGTAGCATAAGTGGGAGATTTTGTTAATTTTATTAACTTAATCAAAAATGAAATACCACTACTCTTATTGTTTCCTTACTTACTTGGTCAAATGAAACAAGTGCACACAATATCTATTCATTCAATTGTTAGATGTGTTCTCACTACGATTATAGATCCTAAATATCATAATGAGCTGTTAGTGCTTGTATTAACATTAAAGTTCAGATACTATTCAATTCAAGAACACTGTCAGGTGGGGAGTTTGACTGGGGCGGTACATCTTTCAAATAATAACGAAGGTGTCCCAAGGTCAGCTCAGTGCGGACAGAAACCACACATTGAGCAAAAGGGTATATGCTGGCTTGATCTCGATGTCAGTCGTATATATAGACGTATATATATATATATATATATATATATATATATATATATATATATATATATATATATATATATATATATATATATATATATATATATATATATTTATATATACAGTGGCGTAGCTAGCATGGGTGACACCCGGGGCGGATATTGTGGTGTCACCCCAAAAATAAAAACTGTCAATAATAATAAAAAGCCGATAAACGTAATTTATAATTTTTTTTAATTAATACAAATGAGAATTATTATTATAAGCCCGCAAGTAATTTTTAACTAATTTTAATTTGCTGAAACTCCTCTCACACGAAGCCACTAATACGCAAATAGTCATAAATAACTTTAGTGCGACCGTAAGATTCGGAAGAAATCAGAGTTTCGAACCGAAATGTTTTCCGTTTCGGTTTACGGTTACGTTCCGACAATTATCTCGTTCCGGTTTTCGGTTTGGTTCCTTAGTTTATTTTTTCGTTCCGGTTTTCGGTTCGGTTCCAGTTCAGTTTCGATGTCAAAATCAAGGATTTTCAGTATTCTTATGCAAAAATTCAAAAGAAACTTCAGTAATTATTGAGTCTAGAACATTCTAAAAAATTAAACGAGCAACCATTTTTTGTAACCAGTTCGATACAGGCTTCAGTAAGAAGTTTTTCAGACATAGTGAGCGTAATATTTTGAGGTTTAAATTTCATGTCTAATAACGTTGGAGTAAGCGTCATTACACTACTTGAGCTTAACTTTGATGGCAGATTTCGTTTACATGAAGTTTTTACTGATATTTAAGACATTTTAAAATTTTAAATTCTTTTTTATGAAACCGTTCCACCAAGCCTCCCAAAATTTGCTGCATGGTTTCATGGTATTTCAAAAAAATGTAATAAATTTTGGACTAGATTGGAAACCAAAATTGTAGTACCTATAGCTAATTTTAAATGCGAAATGAAAATTTTTTACTCATAATGTTTCCCGCATGGAGGGATCAGTTTTTATTGTTTTGAAATTTTTTTTTTTTATTTTTGATCTACGGGTGTGACAATCCCGCGTACTCCAGTCCCTGCTATTGACATACAAGTTAACGTGAGATATCACATACCACTGGCAATAGCAGTGAGATATCACAAGGTGACATCTTAGGGGTGGTGGCGGATGAACTGTATTCAGTCAACGGTAGCACACTCAATCTTAGCTGTTAAATAATCCTTGATGATGAGACGCTATTGCTTCCTTGAGGAAACGAGCCTTCATATAACTATATGTGGGTTTTAATCTTCAAGAAAGACAGTTCGTCACAGGATCAAAGAATAGGCAACCGGCTGGATTATTGGCAACTACATTGTTGTTTTGTTTCAGCAAATTTTTGTAAAAATTTGTTATTTACTTTTTAATTTACTTCTATTTTCTCTATTCTATCATAAAATATTGGCCTATGTCATATTTTGTCAGTGATAGGATTTTTTGTTTAGTTATCCATTCTTTAACAAAAAATATAAAAAAAACAAAAGAAGAAAGATTTACGCCCATCAACACCTTTGAACGTATGTTGTTGTGGGACCTTGGTCTTAAAAGGTTTTTATGTGTTATTGTGACACATATTTGTAATTCCTACTACACAACACATTTTATTAAAAAAAAAAAAAAAAAATAATATATGAGCAGCTTTTTGTTAGAATATTTTTTTGTTCTTTCACTGCAAACCGTTTACATGAACCGTAAATAAATGATTTTTTCGTTCCGGTTACGGTTCATAACATATAAAAAATTACGGTTTCGGTTACGTTCCGGTTCAGTCCAAAATTTCGGTTAATAACGGTTTTCGGTTTATGGTTTGGTTCCAGTTCGATACTCTGGAAGAAATTCTAAAAAATCCTATTCTACGATGAATTTCAAAAATTCTAGGTACACCCAGTTAGAAACTGTAACATTGGCCGCTTTTAAATGCCTCCGCACCCTTTGTATCTCTATGAGGAGTTCTGTTGCCAATACCACATCATAAAAACCAGTAGATTTTGATACCGATAATTTTAACTCTTCACTGTTCGCCAAAAGCTAAGTGTTTGTCTGCACAACCTCGAACAATGAAGCTAAATCTTGAACTGGCTTCAGTCTAGTTCGGAGTTCAACACTGAATCGGTCAAGACATTCCAACATGTCCTTTTTAAGTTGAGCTCTCAGTGTCAGTCCAACATCAGGTGCAAACTCACCACCCGTTCGTTTTTTGCGTTTTTATGACGTATTCGGCTTTCCATTGGAATGTCATAGTCCTCTGATTTTTTCGCAGCAAGATCTATTGCCTCTTCTACAATGAGACTTCGTTATGAATTGACTCTATTTTTGTAGCTAATTGATCAATATTCAAGCCCGTGTTTTGCAATCCAATCTGAGCACAGATATTATTTCTCTTAGAATATCATTCCAAAACAAAAGATAGCAAAGAAACGAAAAATCACATGCTGCATTGCTAAGGTTCTGTGCAGCGCCTCTAGTGTCTACATTTTCTTGTTGATCACTTATCTTCTCAATTTCAGCCACAATCCCATCAAAGTTTTCGGCCAAAACTTTTACTGCAGCATAATGAGCACTCCAATGCGCTGTTAAGAGTATTTTAACAGTTGCTTTGTTGTGTTTAGCAAGTACCCAGCGGCTAGTCGAAGCAGAAAAATATGTAAAAATGGCTTCCACTGACGAGTGTTGACCGTATAAATTAATTGAATGATCTTTGCAGCCCACAAAAATTGCTTTCTTATTTTTTGCTTTAATAATAGCTTGCACTTCTTCATTTATACTACTCATAACAGCTGCATTATCATAACCTTTGGGAGCGACAATTCATAACATCTATACCATCATTTTCAAGATTTTTACACTGAAAAAAACATGTCCTATTTCCAATCGAAATGCAGTTGTCTCAACCTCACCGTGCGGGCAGGTATGGCGAATCGAAATACGAGATTGATTCAACAACCGTACAATGATAAGCCGATGCAGTTGAGAGAATCACTTGAAATATTTATGTGAAAATAAAATATAGTTCAATTAATCTCAAATATTTAAATTTTAAAATGAAAAATTCATGATATAAGGCCAAAGAAATATGTTTTCATGGAAATAGTTATTAACTTTATTCAACTACTGTTATATTGGATAGCACTTTATATTTTAATTACACCTCATTCTGTTATCAGGAAAATGTTACTGAGTACTGAGTAGTTGTCCCAATCACGGTGAAATTGTTTGTAAATATCTTTTCTTTGCATGAATAATAAACTGCCATCTTCGAGATGAGGTTATCATTACTTCAATTTTTTTTTCAGTGTAAGAATTTCATCGCTTAAATCAGCGGCTTTTTTCCACGTAAAGGAAAAAATCCAAGGAATACTTCCTTGATTTCCACTTTTCTACCATCAATTTTCACATAACTAATCACTTCTGACATTTGATCAATATGTGAAATGTCAGGTGTGCTATCAAACATAATTCCAAAATATTTAACCGATTTAATTTCGTTGACAAGCTTAAACTTTGCGTGGATCGCTAAAACATTTATGAACTCATTTTGTATATCTGGTGACAAATATGATACTTTTGGTGATTTACCATGCTCCAAATTCAAAATGTGTTGTTTTAACACTACATCATACTTTGACAATAGTTTGGTTAGTTCTAAGAAATTGCCTTTATTTGATGAACTTTGTCCTTCATCATGTCCATGAAATGCTGGGTTGTGTTTAGATAAAAACAAAGTTATATCCAATAATCTTGATAAAAGATGTTTCCACTTCTGTTTTTTATTATATAATAATTGCAAGGCTGCGTCTCGTATCGATATTATGAATTTTTAACCTCATTTCCAAAGTTTTCCACTTTTCGAAATTCTCCAGATGTTCATTTGAAGTTTCATGCTCGGCCACTTTGGGATTTAGTTTCGACCGCTTTTGATATCCAGTAGTAAATGTTGATTTTGTATTATTATTATTGGTGACAGCAAATACACGACAACAGAAGCAATACAGGACGCAAGTTATTATTTACAGGAAAATAAACAATCCATGGCCGTAGAATTTTTTCACCATTATTCATCATTTTATAAAACCATTCTTTAGAAAGATGGCGAACATCACCTTTTATGTCTAACCCGTGTCTAGATACAGTAACAAACGACCCTTCTCTATTTTGAAAATGTTCACTTTCTTTTTTTATGATTTCAATGCGAACATTACGAACATTACATGCGAACGTTATCCAATGTGATACATCTCTTAAGTCCTGAAGTGATTCACCCATGCAAATACTGTCTTCGATAGTAGAAGCATTAGCGGCATTATCACTGTCATTTTCATTATTCCTTTCTAATTCGTCATCATAGGTTATCATTATTAATTCTGTATTGTTGCTGTTACTTTCCTGAAGATGAGCCAATATTCTCTGAAACATTCGTTGCATCAACGTGATAATCAGTTTCTTTTGATGAACCTTGGATATCATCGGGTTTTGTAACATATTTATAGATTTGGTCTTTCTCTGCTGGAACCAACTTTTTCTTTAAAAAGTATGAACTCCTCGTGGCATATTTATTTTTTGGGATATTTTTAATTATAGTATAGGTATCAGCAAAGCATTAATTCTAAGTATATTTGTAGGATACATAATAGGTACATAGTTCATAATAAGTACACTGTGTTAACGACTAAATACACCACCAAGAAAATTAATTTATTTAAATTTCCTTGTAACAACTTATATTAAATAATATTTGATAAAATGGAATATACAAATCATAGCCTAATATTATAAGGAACTATTTAAAAAAATATAAGTATGAAATCCTAAAAGATATTTTATATAAAGAATTGAAACCAAAATTAAATATCCAATTAGAATCATACTCAATAATTTACAAAATTGAATGTGATTTTTGTGAAAAATTTTACATCGGGAAAACCGGAAAATGTTTTAAAGACTGATTTAAGGAATACCTGCCTAAGAAGAAAAATAAACAAAATTTAAAGTTTATTTTTGCAAACCATTTGCATAGTTAATAACAATAGCTATACCACTTTAAAAAAAAATTGAAGGCTTTACATTTATGTAGCCAAGGATCTTTAAAAGAATCACTTGATGAGTTTGAAATTTCCAAGGGATTTAAAACCCAACAAAATGTAATTTTAAATGATAAACTTTCATTTAATTCAAATAGATAAATATATAAAACTGAAAACAAACAGTATGAGTATGTATCAACCTACAAAAAATTGCAAAACTGCAGTAATTGCATAACTGCCATTTTACTCCACAGTAATTATTTTTGTGTCCATTGAAAAACGATCTATTTTAATTTATTCTTTTAGTTTCAAGATAAAGGAAAAAAAGTCAGACAAGTGCGAATAAAATTCGCTCGTCAAGGGTTCCGTGAATGTAAAAGAACACAATATCAAAAATTATTGACAAAAAGTTGTGTTGTAATGTCCTTATATTTTCAGACCATAGACACATAACAAAATAAATGTTAAATTGTAAATGTCAATAGTAAATTACAATCAAATCTACATTGATCAAAAATGGCAAAAAAAATGTTAATTCAGGTTAAATATTATCCATAGATGTTTTTGGTAACTTAAAAAAGATTCAATTACACCAGCTTGTAAATGGATTAAATTTGATTATTTTTTCGGTCAATCGAGTGTTGAAATTTAGGGGTGTGGAAAGGCTACATACTAAAAATATTTTTTTTAATAACACAAAAACTCTGCATTGCAAAATTCTAGAAAAATTGTAACATTTCTTAAATTAAGTGCTCTTTCATATGACCCCACTCATTTGGGTCAAAAATGGTTTTTTTCCTTCCCCACACCCATCCCATAAACACACAGAAATATAATTATTTGAGTCTTCGATATGATTTTCATTCAAAATTTACCAATATTCCTGTCTCTGTAAATATTTTCAAATTTTTCAGTCAGTCATCGTCGAAAGGTAGGCGGCGGCACGATCTGAATTTAGCCCTTTCCTATCCATAACTCAAAAACTGTGCTGTAGTTTTTATACAAAACTTACCAAATTTCCTAACTCTGTGAAATTTTCCAATTTTTTCTGTCATTTAGTGTCGAAACGTATGGAGGGGGGACGGTATGAATTTTGCACTTTTTCAACAGTAACTCAAAAACTGGGCAACGCAAAATTCTAAAAAAAACTGCAACGAATTTTAAATTAGATGTTTTTTCAAATGACACCCCACTCGCTTGGGTAAAAAAAAGTTTTTTTTTACCCTCTCTACCCCGGTCTTCTAAACACACAAAAATATAATTATTGGAGACTTCGCTATAGTTTTTGTACAAAATTTGCCAAATTACCTAACTCTGTGAATTTTTACAAATGTTTCTGTCTACCAGTGTCGAAACGTATGGGGGGGGAACGGTGTGAATTTGCATTTTTTTCACAATAACTCAAAAACTGGGCACCAAAAAATTCTAAAAAAAATTGCAACGAATTCTAAATTAGATGTTCTTTCAAATGACACCCCACTCGCTTGGGTCAAAAAAAGTTTTTTTTTACCCCCTCTAACCCGGTCCTCTAAACACACAGAAATATAATTATTGGAGACTTCGCTATAGTTTTCATACAAAATTTAGCAAATTTCCTAACTCTGTGAATTTTTCCAAATTTTTCTGTCAATCAGTGTCGAAACGTATGGGGGGGAACAGTCTGAATTTTGAACTTTTTCGACAATATCTCAAAAACTGGGCATCGCAAAATTCTAAAAAAAACTGCAACGAATTTCAAATTAGGTGCTCTTTCAAATGACACTCACCCCCACTCACTCACTCACCCCCACTCGCTTGGGTCAAAAAAAGTTTTTTTTTACCCCCTCTACCCCGGTCCTCTAAACACACAGAAATATAATTATTGGAGACTTTGCTATAAATTTCGTACAAAATTTAGCGAATTTCCTAACTCTGTGAATTTTTACAAATATTTCTGTCTACCAGTGTCGAAACGCATGGGGGGGGAACGGTCTGGACTTTGCACTTTTTCGATAATATCTCAAAAACCAAAAACTGGACACCGCCAAATTCTAAAAAAAACTGCAACGAATTCCATATTAGATGTTCTTTCAAATGACACCCCACTCGCTTGGGTCAAAAAAAGTTTTTTTTTACCCCCTCTACCCCGGTCCTCTAAACACACAGAAATATAATTATTGGAGACTTCGCTATAGTTTTCTTACAAAATTTAGCAAATTTCGGAACTCTGTGAATTTTTACAAATTTTTCTGTCAATCAGTGTCGAAACGCATGGGGGGGGAACGGTCTGGACTTTGCACTTTTTCGACAATAACTCAAAAACTGGCCACCGCAAAATTCTAAAAAAAATTGCAGCGAATTCCAAATTAGGTGTTCTATCAAATGACACCCCACTCGCTTGGGTCAAAAAAAGTTTTTTTTTACCCCCTCTACCCCGGTCCCCTAAACACACAGAAATATAACTATTGGAGACTTCGCTATAGTTTTCTTACAAAATTTAGCCAATTTTCTAACTCTGTGAATTTTTACAAATTTTTCTGTCAATCAGTGTCGAAACGTAGGGGGGGGGAACGGTCTAAATTCGCACTTTTTTTACTATAACTCAAAACCTGGGCATCGCAAAATTCTAAAAAAAATTGCTTTGTTTTTTAAATTAAGTGCTCTTTCAAATGACACTCCACTTGACCACATTTTAAATAGTGTTTTTACCCCTCCTCATTTCCACCCCCTTAATAAATCTAAGTATGGAAATATGACACTTTTTTATATTGTTTATTAAAAACGTACTAATTTTTCTATCATTCCAAGTACATTTGAAAATTTTCGATCATATAGGTTCGGAGCTAATCGAGGCAAGAAAACGCGAAAAAAACGTCATTATTCAAAATTATACAAAAAAGGGTGAGGTGTAAAATTCCAAAATAAATTTTTATGGAATACTGAAATAAAGCCCTTTCATATGATACCCTACTTGAATCTATAAAAAAATGTATTTTCTCAAAGGTCTCACATCTCAGCCCTGTAAACCAGACGAAAACCACTTTAGTTTTATTTGTATCCGTCATTTCATGTGGACAGGTTAGTTTTATACGCATGCCAAATTTCAAGTCCATAGCATTTATAGTTTACGAGATAATCGATATAATGTGAAAAACACGTTTTACTCTCACCAATAGTGTTCCGTATAAAAAACGGAACCCTAAAAAATTATTTTGAGATCATTCACAAACACGGTAATTTGATTGTTTGTTAGTTTCCTTAGGTGTTTGCAATTAATTTGTTTGAAATGTAAAACATATATTAGGTAGTAAGGTTAAGCGGATATTTTAGAAATAATTAGAGCTCAAGGGTGCCACATTATCGACGTAAACCACTTTTCCTATACATTATTCAGCATATGTGTTTTCAGACCTGGTCATTAAATAATCATGCTTGCATACTAAATAATATATCGTAAAAAACGGTCAATATGGTATCTATAGGAATATTCAAAGCTATTGAGTAATTGTGGTGATGGGATTCAATGCTCAACATGTTGATTCGATTAATATTGTTAAAATTTTATTTCACGTAATAACTCAAAAAATTTTAAAAAGTAGAATAGATTCTTTTTGAACCAATAACACATTTATAGGACACATTTATAAGTTATCACAATTTATAAATTAAAATTATATGGATAACCTGGTTAAAATGGTTTCTAAGTGATTTATCGTTGAAAACATGTAATGGTTTGTTTAAGTTTTTTACGTTCGGGTGTCACCCCAAAACGGTTTCGAAGTGATTTATCGTTGAAAACATGTGATGGTTTGTTTAAGTTTTTTACGTTCGGGTGTCACCCCAAAACGGTTTCGAAGTGATTTATCGTTGAAAACATTGTGATGGTTTGTTTAAGTTGTTTACGTTCGGGTGTCACCCCAAAACGGTTTCGAAGTGATTTATCGTTGAAAACATTGTGATGGTTTGTTTAAGTTTTTTACGTTTCGGTTTCGAAGTGATTTCGTTGAGTGAAAGTGAAAACGGTTTCGAAGTGATTTATCGTTGAAAACATTGTGATGGTTTGTTAAAGTTGTTTACGTTCGCGTGTCACCCCAAAACGGTTTCGAAGTGATTTATCGTTGAAAACATTGTGATGGTTTGTTTAAGTTTTTTACGTTCGGGTGTCACCCCAAAACGGTTTCGAAGTGATTTATCATTGAAAACATTGTGATGGTTTGTTTAAGTTGTTTACGTTCGGGTGTCACCCCAAAACGGTTTCGAAGTGATTTATCGTTGAAAACATTGTGATGGTTTGTTTAAGTTTTTAAGTTCACCCCAAAACGGGTGACACCCGGGGCGGACAAAATTAAAATGGGTTTGCCAATAGCCAGCTAATGGCATAATCCTTGATTATGTGACAGATATATAGTTATATGAAAGCTCGTTTTTTCGAGCAACCTATAGCCTGCCATCATATAGTTGAATATTCATTAGGTAAGATTTAGAGTACTATCGTTGACTGAATGCAGTTCATCCGCCAGCACCCCTAAGATATCACCTTAGCTAGTGCTTTTGCCACTGGTATATGATATCTTACGTTAACTTATATGTCAATAATAGGGACTGGAGTACGCGGAGTTGTCACGCCCGTGGATCAGAAATAAAAAAAAAATTAATAAATTAATAAAAACTGATCCCAATTCATGCGTTAATACGTGTTTTTATTTTTTTTTTCGTAGTTTTGACACAAAGTGACTCGAAATTTGTTAAGAATTTTAGGGATAGTGAAGTTTTAATTTTAAATTCTGCCCAAACGTATTGAACGATTTCAATAATTTTTTTTAAAGGTACTATTAGGGTATCCAAATTACTCGACTTTGCAAGTACCCGGGTAGTCGAGTATTAATTTTCGAAATACACGAGTTATCTGGGTATTTAAAAAAGAAAGAAAACATATCTAGAAAAATGCAGGTGCAGCCGTGCAGGGTTAATATATTTAAGTTCCTTTTGTTAGTAAAATATTACGAAGCCAATTCAAATAAATTGAAGCTTGTTCAGTCCAAAAATTAGTTTTGGGTAATTTGTTTCACAAATAACTGAATTTCAGCCAGTTTACAAGCAAGATGCTGCATGATAATTTTTATCATTCGTTCAATTTCTAAACAACAGATTATGTATTTTCTTACAATATCAGACACACAGGTACAAAATTTTGGTTGAAAAGAATAAAATTTGCTTATCTCCCAAATGCTGTCGACCGATACTCGACCTTAATTGCATGAATTTACTTTAAACTGATAATTTTTTTAATAAAATGTGCTGGGTAATAAGACTTATAATATGAGTGACAACAACACATAGAATCCTGTTAAGACCTAGGTCCATTAAGTTTTAAAAGTTCTAGGTTCTTCGTCCCAATCAATATTAATTCAAACTTAATTCAAACTTATTCAACATTTTTTGATTGCTTGTTAAAAATCAAAATTTTGCAGTCGATCAAATTACCCGGGTAGTTAATCGAGATATCCGGGTAGTCGAGTATGTTGAAAAAGCCAAAAATACCCAGGTACTTGGGTACTCGATAATCGACATTGTATACCCTAGGTGCTATGTAAGACTACATAAAAATGTATCACTTTTAAAAGAAATTTAAATTTGATATGATTTTTTTATTATAATTTTTCAAATATGGCGATTTTAAAAAGCACTTTTTTTATTTGTTTTTATATTTTAAATATTTACTATATTTACAAAACATATTAAAATTACAGACAAGCGTTATATTTTGTTTTGATGCCGAGGCATTTGAAAATATAGGAAGTTTTAATTTCCATTTAATAAAAACAAGTGTACCGATTCTATTGAAATTTTTTTTTGTTTAGAAATAAAGGTTTATAAAAAAACTACCCAGCAGCCAAATTCTGTAACTGTGAAGCTGTGAAGTGATAAAAATTTCTTCGTTTCTTTTCATTAAAAAACTTATCACTTCACCGCTTCACAATTAAAGAATTTGACTGCTGCAGCCAAATTCTCTAACTGTGAAGCGGTGAAGTGTTAAAAATTTCCTCGTTTCTTTTCATTACTTATCACTTCACCGCTTCACAGTTACAGAACTTGTTTTACACGACATTTTTCAGGTTTTAATTTTGGGAAAATTTAATTTTCAAATATGACTAAACCCAAAAGTGCCTTTTCATCTTTTTCTTTTTTTTTTTGTTTTCTAAAGTTTAAGTCTTTTACTCAAAACATACTAGAATTACAAACATTACGTTTCTAACAAAAAATATGCCAGTTCTGTATTTTCTCAATTTTGGTAATTATTGATAATTAAAACTTGAGTTGTCTACTGCTATTTTACGTCTGCACTACATTAATGCTTTTGCTGTAATGCTTGAAATGATTACGATGATGTATGTAATGTAAAGCGAAAAGTATAGGTAAGTGTACCATATTACGTACTATTGAGGCTTGTTTAATTTTAAGGTGTATTTAGTATTATTGAGGCACACGAAATAACATAAAAGTGGTTTATGACATCTGCATTGTCTCCAATTCCGTGCTAAAAAGCTGACGATGTAACTAATTTCGTGTTAGTGCTTCCCAAATTCTGTGATATTTAAAGAGATACCCTCTAGCGAAATAAAGAGATACACTATAGCTTTCAATTATAGATAGATGACTGTCACATTACTGTTTAAATCGTCCTAAGCGGGTTATAATTTTGAGCATAGACACATTTTTCATTGAAATATTATTTAAGGGCCGATTGTATGAATGCGGATAGAAGATAAATCCTCGGATTAATCGTCGTTTGTATATATACAAACGACGATTAAGCCGAGGATTTATCTTCTATCTGCATTCATACAATCGGCCCTGAAAGTATAAAAATATTTGGAAAACCTGAGAAACAAACCAAACAAACCACTTTTGAGTAGACATAATTATTCGTCATGAATCTGGGATCGACTAAGATTTTTCAAAAATGCTTAAATCTACCTTATTTGACAGCTTTTAAAGATATAGCACAATAATATACTAGTCCGTAATATTATACACCTACCTTATTTTTATAAATTGCGAAATTTTTTAAATATATTTACATAAAACACATTTACATTTTTAAAATATTATTATTAAATTTATTTTAAATATTTGATACTTATTTTAATATATTATAATTAGTTACTTGATGTATTCCTTGATGATGCCACGTTATTGCTTATTCGAAGAATCGAGCCTTCATATAACTCTATGTATGGCTTTAATCATTGAGGAAGGAAGTGCGTCGCATGATCAAGGAATGTGCCACAAGCTAGATTATTGGCAACTACATTTTAGTTTTGTTCCTGCAAATTGTTATTATAATTGTTAATTTGTGCTACAAAATTTTTACTCTTAAAAATAAGCCATAATATCAAGAAGAATAAAGATATTGTTTAGAACCACAAAAAAAAAGTGCATACGGAAATCTAGCTTGCTGGGAATTTTTTTCCGAAGTTGACGAGCTTTTTTGTTTTTATTCCCTGAAAGGTAGACAATAAATAAATTATGTTTTATAAGTAAATTCCACATTATCAATTATGAAACGAAATTTTGAAATATTTTCTTCTTGTTATCAATTATTTACAACAATTTTTTTTTAGATGTTCGATTTGTAGAATCTCAAAATATGAATTTAATAAACTAGTTTCAAGCATATTTTTTATGCATTGAAAAACAATATATTAAATGGTGAAATTGTTATTTGACTTTAATTTTATTTTTAGTTCGTTGTTATTTATTTGCCTTTTTTATTACAAAGAAATTAGTTGAAAGTCTATTTTCATCCTTGTTTTACTTCTTTTGAAGTTTTTGCTTTATTCTATTTTCAAGTATCCCTTATATTTTAAAGTAATTTGTGAAAATTTAATGTACGATCTTTCAAAATTTACCTACAATCTGGTTCAATAGAAAAAGACATTGTTAAGAAAATAAGACTCTGTATTTACAGGTATTCACGTTGCACTTAGAAAAGGATCAATAATTGCTTATTCTAGATTTGAAAAATCTGATTTTTCTTTTCTAATGCCATCAAGTTTTATTAGTTAGTGCTTATGATTTATGTTTATTTCCTTATGTTGAATCGATAAAAAATTACATAAATAAAATTGATTCAACTTCAGTATAAACACCAAGATCAAATTAAATTTAGGGAACTAATCCAAAACAAAAAAATGTAACGGAAAGAAAATCCTCTTACCCAAACATTTTAAGTTTCCACATGATTTCTTAATTGTAAATTTGCTTGTTTTTTGTCTTATTACAATTCACTTCGTTAATCGTCAAATATTTGAGTTTTTACGATTGAAAGAAAACTAGAAACAAAATGAAATTTCTTTTTTCAATATAATTTTATTTTATTCGTTCAGTGCCTAACAACAAATTACTAAATATCTCCACTTGATATATCAATCCACCAGCTAACAGAAAATCATTCTTTTTATATTGTTGCGTATATCAGTATCCTATATTTATTGTTTCATTTTTATTGAGTTTCTATAATGTTTGTTGTGGTTAGGGATCTTAACTTTGTTGGTTCATTGAGCATAAATGACAGAAAAATGATAAAATAATTTTAAAAAAAGACACAGTTGAAAGGATATTTAGATTATAATTCTCATTTTTCGTATAAAGGGACGTTCTTGTGTTTCAAACATATGTTTTCTAAAATAATGATAGATGTTTCTTATGGTTGAACGAGTATGAATGGGGTTTTCTGTTAATATGATGAAATTAGGATAATTTGTAGTATTTGAAGTGAATTTATTTGATAAAAAGTTTGTAGCTTTGATTGATTCGTTAATTGATGTAATTATTATATATAAAAAAATCTTTGTTTTAATATAAGTTTATAACCAAGTAAAATAGTTTTTAAGGGCAAGTTTTTCGATATTTTTTTCTTCAAATTTTATTCCTCTGAACAATAATATTGTCTTTCCTATACCGTTACAAAGGCTTATTTGCCGGTTTTCACTTAAAATTGCACTAATATCCCAGACCATTTAAACCAACTCAAATAATTTAAGATTATTTTTACTTCTGCAGATGGTTACGGCGAACTGGACATGTAGAAGTTGAAAAAAGTAGGAGACAAAACCCCTACATCGACCATATGGTACTCCTTCCTAACGTTCTGAGTTTTCGATTTACCGTTTTTAAATTCGACGTATGTTTGGTGATCTCGATTGTTGCTCGAGAGTCCTCTTTTTATAGTTTGTGTTTGGGGGGTCTGGTCCTGGGGGGTTTGGTTGGGGGGTCTGGTCCTGAATAGTATCAAAATTGTAGTCATTAGTGTTGATTTCAACATACTTGAGGACGCTGAATCCAACAGTGATGTTTAAATTTGGATCAAAAATATAAGGGTGTCACTAAAGGGTGGGAGTTAGGGGCTGAAAGCCTAAAATGTTCACATATATATTATGAGTATTGATTTTGGATAAATCAAGGGTGTTCGCGTAAAGTAATTTCCCTGTAAAGAAAAAAAGTAATTAGACTGGATACTAATAAATTGAAAATATAATTATTGTTTTATATTATCCTTTGCTTCATATACTCTGGAATGTTGAAATCTTCCAAATTTTGATTCACATTCCTAAAAGAAGTAAAAGTCAAAACATTAGTGATAGTAATTCATTTCAAATAATAATAATGTAATTTAATTCAAAATAATAATAAGGTAATTAAGTCACAATGATGATAATGTAATTTGTGTTCAACTAGTGTAATTCGTATTATAATAATATTAATATAATTCATTCAAATAGTAATATTTAATTAAGTTTAACTTACATGAAAATGTTGTTATTGTTGTTTTTCAGCGATACGTCAGTTTGACACACAATATGTTCCACTCAATGTTGGAGACATTTAACTTGGCTGCATTCAGTAGTTTTTTTAGTATTTAACCTATTGAGTGTGGAATGTATCGTTGTTAGGTTGTCTACACTGACACATTTTTAGTATATAAGCCAGACATTTTTTGATACAGCCTCTTGCTTCATATATATTTTTATTGATTTTCGTGGCTGTTTAAGTGATGTTTTTTTTATTAGTAAAAATAAAATTTAAATAAAAAATGTACAAAGTGATGTAAATTAAAATTAAAGTCTTTGTTTTAATTATTTCCGTAATGTTTTAATTGTTTTAATGTGAATATATTTGTATGTTTTGTGTTCTGCACCAGTGGTCAATTAAATTAATAATTGTTGGTGAAAATTGAGCGCCATTATTGTTCTTTTTTTGCTATCGGCGGCACACGCTGACGATTCTATCATTAAACAATATATGTACCAAATTTAATCCAGGCTCGTTTCAGATTTATTTGCCTGGTTTTCATCATCAGCATTTCGGTTACGCAGTACCTACAAAAAATAACATCATTAAGCTGCATATAAATATATCATCGAATTAACTACTGGCTGCATATGTTGATCTGCTAGTTGCATCATTATTTTATTAGGTGTCAGTTGTTTTGCATCACGATATAGCTTGTACTACATATCATCGAATTAAATACTACAGATAGCCTGTATTACATGTCATCAAATTAAACAGTAGCTGCATAGCTGCACATTTATTTATTATCACTCACATCGAACAAAAATCATCATATAGCCTGTTACCTGTTAGGAATTGCTTGGTTTACTATTTATTATTACTCACATCGAACAACAATCATCAGATAGCCTGTTACCTGTTAGGCATTGCTCTTTTGTATTATGTATATCAACTCAAATCTCATCGAATGGCCTGGTAGGCAAATTTAATGTGCTGAATTTCATCGAAATACAATATAACCGACTGAACTGAATATTTACAGTTGAAAATCAATGATCGTGTTTTTATCTCACTTCAAATAAAAGAAAAATACAGTCCACTAATTACTTCGGAACCAGATTCGATCAAAGGGCACTGAATTCAATGATGATGCTGAGATTAGTATTTGGGCTCTAGGGAAGAAACTAGAGCATAAAGGTTTGGGTCTAAAATTGGGGTAATGTTCAAATATACATAATAAATATTGGTTTTTCTATGAAACAAGAATGCTGAATCCAATGGCGATATTGAAATGCAGAACCGTAATAAAAAATTTGTATTATGATTGAAAATAAAAAATTTGTACTATTGTTTAAAGACGAAGTTCAATTTTATTTATACAAGAAAATGATGAGCACTCAAATTGATACAGTCTTATTTGTGTGGCATTTGTTTGTATGTATCAATAATAAAAACATAACATTTAATAATTTTAAAATACTTTTCTGTTATGTTTCAACGATACATCAATTTGACGATATAATTCAACTAACATTTAAGAATAACCCACTTTTAAGCGGCTCCTTTGCTAAGTAACTCTAGCCCTGGTGTATAATGTATATTTAAACATTTTTTTATTCTCCACCCCATCCTCCTGCTTCTGATTTTGCTCCTATGGTTGCTTGATTGCATATTCCAAGACCAACATTGGATTCAGTATCCTCGATTCATATAAAAACCAATATTTATTATGTGTATTTGAACATTTCCCTAATTTTAGACTCAAACTCTTATCCTCTAGTTTCTTGCCTGGAGCTCAAATACTAATTTCAGCATCACCATTGCATTCAGTGCCCTCAATTTATCCAAAATTGGTACCGACAATATATTTTCGGCTTTCAGCCCAAACTTCCACCCTTTAGTGACACCCTTATATTTGATCCCATTTAAAACATCACTGTTGGATTCAGCGTCCTCAAGTATGTTGAAATCAATAACAATGACGATAATTTTGATACTATTCATGACCAACCCCTTAACCCCCACCCCTTATTGAACTGCCCTCAGTCCAGTCAACATTTTTACCATCACCATTGAAATCACTATCCTTGATTATGTAAAAATCGATAATAATGACAATAATCTCGATACTTTGTATAACCGACCCCCAACCCCCACCTATTATTGGATCACCCTGATTCGACCCCAATTTTTATTATGACGATAATTTCGGTATTTTAAAGGAAAAAAAATTATAAAAAATTTTTTCTTCACATTTTATTTTGGAATATTATAATGTTTGTATACAAATAATAGATCTATGATCTAAATGAAAATATATAAAATAAAAAAAATAAAAATTGATAAATAAATAAAATCATTTTTTTAACCGATTCCCCAACCTCCACCCCTTCTTGAACTATCCCGAGTCCGGCCCCCATTTTTATCATCATCATTGAACTCAGCATCTCCGATTATATTGAAATCGACACCAAACATGACATGCAAAATAAATATTTTTTTCTACGATAAAGGTACCCCCTTGGGAGTAAAAAATGATTATGTCACCGATCAAGAGGTAATATGAAGGATTGTATTTGTTATAAAATTCTGATTCTAACGATACCCCACATGACATATTTTACTCATTTAATGTATCAACCCCACCCACGGGGTTGGTTGGGGATGGAGCCAAAAACCAACTTTTGGACTCAAAAGTTGGGCCGGTTTGAATAAAAGACAATGGTGGCATTAAATTTTTTTATCTCTTCCCATTTATTTTATATAGATTTTTATATGCTAAAAATTAAAGAGGGTGTATTGGGGTGGGGGTGAGCCCTACCACCCCAATCTCATAAAGTTTTCGGGAGACGGCCAAGCCCGATCGATTAATACCAAATTTGTAAAAAAAATTTTGAAAATTTCCGCGACTGCCCGATTCTTAAAAAAAACGGTAGTTATAAACAAATATTGTAAGCATAAAATTATAAACAATTATAAATGATTTATTATTTATGTTACATTTTTATATGACATATAATCATGTCTTCACCCTTCACCTTCAAATGGTTAAGGGTTGAACGACTCGAAAGGAGTGGTCTTACAAACTTGCAAACACAAAAAACAAGACAAAACCAGTTTTTGGCTAAGAAAAAACCATTGTTTTTGTGTGGAATAGCATTTTACGCATTTTTTTAGTATTAGATTTAATTTGAACAGAAGGTGCAGATCGATTCAATCTCTTCAGAAGTTCGTTCATTCATAATATATTTGTAAAAAATAGTCAAATCAGCAACATTTCTTCTGTGCTGCAAAGAATCAAGATGGTTAGTAAGATTCGAGTTACCGATAAGTTTAAAGTACAGCTCTTCGCTGTACAGAATCAAGGCAATTTAGACTACTCAGGTAAGCTCCACCCCATATGTGGGAACAGTATTCCATGCAGGGCGTATAAAAGATTTATAAACCAAAAGAAGCTGTTCGCTATTGAAAAACCTACGACATCGCCCCAAACATCCTAACTTTAAAAAATATGAGATTTCCACTTCATATTATTTTCAATCTCAGCTCCTAGAAGTCTGACAGACTCATTCTCCAAAAGATTTTTGGAGCCAAACGTTAACGGAAAAGGATTGGGTGTCGTTATTCTAGAAAAATGACAAACCTTTGTTTTGCTTGTATTGAATTCAACACTGTTAGCAATACCCCAATCGATAATTGTTTTAAGATCAGTGTTAAGCGAATCTATCAATTTTGATCTACAGTCACTAAGCGCTAAGGGTGTATATAATTTTGGTGCTTCATGAGACGCATGAAGCGTGCTATCATCAGCAAAACAATGTATAGGATGAACCGTAGAATCTAACAAATCATTAATATAGATAAGAACAAGAGTAGGTGACAAAGCGGAACCCTGAGGAACGCCTGCATTAGTTGAAAAAGTATTCGATGACACACCATCTACATTGACCCTAAATTTTCGATCAGATATAAAGCTCTGTGTCCAGGATATAAGTTGTTCGTCTAAGCCATAGGATCTCAATTTGAAAATAAGGTTGTTATGCCATACTTTGTCAAACGCCTTGGAAATATCAAGAGCAACACCGAAAATTTCTCCTAAGTTCTCAAGCGACTTATTCCAGACATGAGTGACAAAAGACAGTAAATCTCCCGTCGCTCTTCCCTTTCGAAATCCGTATTGTCTTTCATTAAGTAATTTCGAAGACTCTAAGAATCTCATTAAATTAAAATTTACATATTCTTCAAATACTTTAGCAACAACTGATAAAATTGAAATGGGTCTGTAATTTGTAGGATCAGTTTTACTGCCCTTTTTTGAAACTGGCTGTACACTAGCCATTTTCCATATTTCAGGAAAAATCCCTTTTTTATATGACAAATAGAAGATTTTAGTGAGGATTGGGGCTAGCTCTCTAGCAAATGTTTTAAGTATAATTGGAGGAATAAAATCAGGGCATGTTGCCGTATTAGTATTAATTTGTAAAAGCATTTTTCGAATAATGTTTTTACGAAAAATTATCCGTCTCATTTTATAAGATACTTTAGGAATAGTTTTAGGTTGGAAATTAGTTTTTTGTAAAGTAGAATTTATAGAGAAATAATGCCCAAGCAAATTAGCTTTCTCTTTTGGATCAATGACTGGTACGTCTCTATCAACAAGAGGTGGTAGGAAAGATTTACAAAAATTGCTTTGGACAGCCTTTGCGGCTTTATAGAAATTGCGCAAGCCCGGTGGATGTTCAGCAAATTTAGATGCTTTTTTCTTATTAAATAGATGTTTCTCTTCATCTATTAGCTTACGACATAAATTTCTCTCTTTTCGGTACTGTCTAAGGTTTTCATCAGTTTTGTTTTGATTAAACTTTCGAAAAGCCTTTTTTTTGCATTTACTCGAAAATCACAGAACAGCCTTTGGAATGATCTGTTTATTAGGAATAAATCTTCGCATACCATCAATTATAGTTTCAGAAAAATTTGACGTAGCTACGTTTGGGTCTTCGCCGGTAAGACAATAGCGTTTCCAAAGAAACCATTTAAAATAACTTTTAAGCCCTTGCCAATCCGCAGCTTTGTAATCCCAAACATGACGAGGATTCGCTTTAAATTGTTTCGGAATCTGTATATTTAGTTGTGTGGAGATCAAATTATGAACAATTACTTGAACTAGTGCTCATTTTAAAGGTCTTTCCAATCATTACAAGAAAAGAATGGAAAGTTTTTTCCGAGAAATGCATCGCTTTTCTGTTATTTAATGTTGAATTCTTTAAAAAAAATTCTCGTCATTGAGCCATACCTTGCTTTATTTTGGACCTACAACACTCTCTTACAACAATCTCTTCATTTTTTTATGTATCATTTTTGTTGATTACAAAGTTTTTGATAGAATGCCAAGTTTATGAGTTATTTTAAAAACTTTCAAAAACCATGCATTTTTTCAACGAACAATATTTTCAATCGCGAATAACTCGAAAAATATCGATCTATCGAAAAAACTATATATAACAATTTATACTTAAATAAAATGTATCCTTTTATCTATTTTTGGGGTTACTTTGAGTGAAAAATATGTCACCCTCGAGAAGGGGTGGTATCCACCGCAGGGTTAAAGCGCACAACAGCAATATGTCACTTTTGCTGCATGAGCCATATCCAAACTACTCACCAAATTTCACGTTAATCGGTCCAGGTTCAAAGCATTCTCGGTGGAAAGCGAGCGTATCTGTTCGATAAGCTCAGCAAAATCTCTATATATTAGTGACAAATGCCATGCATACACAGGTTAGACGTTAGACATAGCGTATACAAATTTTGCTACTCTTATAATACCATATTTTTATATCAATAAATTGAAATATATAAAAATAATCAAACTACATCTACAAAATGTCAATATCATGCTGCAGCTTCAAACCCAAAATGGTGATTTTTAGAAAAATGATATTGTAATAAAAATGTAGTTCCAATTAATACATGAAGACCATGAAATCCTGTAGCTACAAAAAAAGTTGAACCATATACAGATTATTATGAATTTTTTTATAAATTTGAGCTTAATAGTTCTTTTAGTGCATTAATTTTGTTTACAAAAATAATTTGTTCATAAATTTTGTTTATATTGTTTAAACAATATAAATATTTATTTGCGCACATTGTAATGTTTCTGATTTAAAATAGTATACAAAAACCAACATTTAAAAAAAAATCATCGAAATCGGACCTGTCCCTGAGGACTTATTTTGTTTTAAAGATTTTAAAGCTAATTTGACTCGACTAATTATCGAAATCACTTACTGTACATTTTACCTTTAAAAGTAGGCTTATGCACAAGTTTTGTTATTTGTTGCTGGTAAACGGCATTATTGTCTTCCTCCACTGAGGTCAAGGTAGTAGTATGGACACGGTCGTGAATATAGCAGTTAGAATAATGGATCAAAACACATTTACAAATCTATATTACATGACGGTTCAATTATCCCCAATTATCCGGTCCCTTACTGTATAATGGTGAATGCAGTAAAACTCATTTGCGAATGCGATTTACATTCTGCTTTTGATTTATATACAAATTATCAATTACTTACTGTCACCACAACTGGCCATGACTGATACAAGGTTAAGATCCACTGACAAGTAGTATATAGTATAAATTATTTTAATCCCTTAAATGAATGATAAACTACTATATTAAGCTTTCGAAATTTTTTTTAATATCGCTTAAATGTTTAAAAGTAAGTCCTTTATTGCTTTAGAATTCACTAAACCGTTGAACCTAAAACAAGTTTCAAACAAATTTCAACAAACAAAAATCAAATAAAACGATTTTTTTATAATAGATTTAAAATTTAAAATATTTCCCGGGAATACCGGGATTCCCGGGATAGGGTGCTTTCTAAGTTCCGTATCTCGGGATTTAAAAAACGGCCAGGAAATACAAACTCTACACCTGAGGACTGTGACACATGTGAACTGTGAGATCTGTAGCACGTTTTATCTGCGACATCTGTGACTTGATACCTGTGAGCCATAATACCTTTGACCTGTGACACCTGTGATATCTGACACCTCTGATACCGTTGACTACTATGGGTTGCTGCACTTATGATACCTTTAACACCTGTAAGACCTGTGACACCTGTACCATCTGTCATCCACGGCACCATGTTAAGTGTGACACCTACGAGGTATGATTTGTGACCTCTGTGACCTGTGACACCTATGACCTGTTCCACTTGTGACCTGTGACACCTGTGATCGCCGACACCTCTTACACCTGTGACAACCATGGCCTGCTTCACTTATGACATCTTTAACACCTGTGATCTGTGACACCTGTCATCCGTGACACCTCTGAAGTAAGATATCAACGAGGTATGATTTTTGACATCTGTGACCTGTGACACCGGTGACCTGTGTCACTTGTGACCTGTGTCACCTGTAATCTGTAAAACCTGTTGTCTGTGATACCTGTGAAATCAGTTTATTAAACCTGTGACATCAATGATAATTGACACTTGTTACATGTGACTTCGGCAGTCTCTATCACCTATGAACTATGCCACCTAACAAGCACCATCTGTGACACTTATATGATTGCAGAGATTTTTATTCCAACTACAAACAAATTTTACAACAATCATCGACATCGTTTGTAGTTTTCAAAATTATTTTCTTTTTTGGTTCTCCTTTTGTTTGTTCTCCTATGTTCATGTTTCCAGTTCACCCAGCTAGAAAAAGTGGATATGTAAAAAAAGTCTGAAAGCTTTTCTTATTTATCTAAAAAAACTAAATATCGGCATACTACTGGTATGTTGGAATTTGGAATCGTTAAACAAAATATTAAAAATGTGATTCGATTTGAAAGCTGAACAACATTAATTGTAACAGTCTCAACAACCAATAGCCATTATAATAAGATCTGTGACCTGTGGAAATGTTTTTACCATGACCTTAAAAGTTGTTTTATTATACAGTACCATATTGGAGATACATTGTGTAGCTTGTAACAAAAGATTGATATTTTCAAACTAAAATACAAAAGTCAACAAAGCTTATTTACATGTTATGTCTTGTTTAAACATTGCTTACCGTAAACTATCTTACTTCAATATACAAATTTTAACAAAAATGTTATAAGATCAAATTGTACAATCGTAAAGAATATAAATGTCATTTATTTTTCAGATATAAAGTTTTATTAATTCTTTTCAATGGTCCTCTTGTTTATACATTTTAAAAAAATATAGAATACTAAACAAATTTATCACTTAATGCTTTATGCTTTGTCTAAACAATCAACATAATCCTTACAAATTATATTATTCATCTGTATAAACATAAAACTTATATCATCTGCATTCTTTGGAATTTAGTAAGGCTTCAACTGTTTTTTCATTCATATTTGTATGTTTTAATATATATAATTATGTGCTACGTTGGTTATGTGTGCCCAAAATAATTTTAAAATCATATATATAATACACAAGCCACGAAAAACGCCATAGGAAAGAAGAGAATACAGAAGAGAAAGAAGAGAATACGAAAAGGTATAAAAAAATCAAAAACGACTAAAATAATCCAAACAAATAAACGAAATGTTTTGATTTTCTTCCAAATTTTATTCTCTTTTCAATTTCAATTTATGTTTTGCTTGCGGATAATAACCCAGTAATTTTAGCGATCAACCTCGGAATGAGAGATAATAAACTGAATTTTCGTATATATCTTCATTTTGGCGTTCTAAACGTTGTCTCAAAAGTCTCATAAAATCTCATGTCTGCGTCGTAAGTTATTCAAGGTCTGCTCCACTAACGTGAAAATATATAATATAAATTGTAGAGCTAGAATTGTAGATTGTAGAATTGTAATAAAAATATGTAGGTTAAATAAAATAAAATTATGTAGTTTATTTTTTTAAAAGTATACATCGACAATACGACTATTTGCGATTGCGACTATTTTTAAAAAATCAGAAACTTTGTTATGTTACTGATATTGACAAAAGACAAAAAACTAGTTTCAGATTATATTTTTGCTCTGAAAAAGAGTTACGCGGTTAATTCATGGCCAGTTTTTACGGGTTTGCGTCATAAATTCAGTGTTTTGCTAACAACTCTCACAAATTTCATTTAATTTCACATATAGATTGAAATTAGTTATCAGTAGTCAAAATGATATCTTAATTGTGCTGAGGGATGAACTGTATTTAGTCAACGGTAGAACTCTCAATCGTAGTTATGTAATATTGCTTGGGGATGTCACACTAATACCTGCTCGAAAAAGTTAACCTTAGCAGTTTTTAAATATTACTTTATGTTTGAATTGCTGTATAATACCTCTTATAAAGACGGTTGAAACCGGTAGTACAAAAAATAAAAAAATTTTTAAAATTTAATTCTAAGTTTTAGTTTTCTTTTTATTAAAGTGAAGAATAATTGTTGGTGAAATATACAAGTTCAACAAATACTTTATAAGGTGTTTATGGTTCTTTTTTTTAAAGTAAGTGTTATAAGCTTTTCAATAAAAAGGTTTCATCGCTATGTGGAGGCTCATTTTTTCGAGCAAGCAAATATGTGTGATGTCACCAAGCAATAATACACAACTAAGATTGAGAGTTCTACTGTTGACCAAATACAGTTCATCAATCAGCACAATTAAGATATCATTGACTACAGATAACTAATTTCACCACCGGAAGTCGCTCTTTTAATACGCTATTTCAACTAAGCGGAAAGTTAAAATTAAATTAATATTCAGATTTATTAAATCTCAAACTCACATTTTTTACTGAGCGAATTAAAAATAAATATGAGATCCGAAAAGAAGTGATAATTCAATTAAATTTTTTTTTTTCGTTTAATTCAATAACCGAAAAATTTGCATATAGATTTTAGCTTTTTTTTCTAATTTTTTGGATGGTTTCATTTAGTAGCTTACGAGTACTTACTATTCATTTGTAAAAAAATCTGAATTTTTTAGAAAATTTTCTTAATAAAATTAAATTATCATTTCATTTATTTAGTGACATATTTTTCTTACAACGTTTAAACCGAAAAATTGAAAATTTGTATATGTGCTAGGGTATGTATGTGCTCATTTGAATATATAACTAGAAACGAAATTAAATTTAAATTGAATTTTTATTTAATTCAAATAATCATTCGAAAGATTCGAAGCCGAACCCAACATTTTAAAAGCTATTTAATATGGGTATAGAAATACTTAAAATATATAAATATTGATTGAAGAAGAATTATACACAACGAGGAAAAGAGAAGAAAAAAAGAATTGCTTGAAAACGTTTTGCCTAGTTGTTTGATAGACGATTTTCAAAGCATTCTAATATGTTTTGTTATGTACCACTTGGGGTGTGTGAAATAGATAAGCTCCTCGTGCTGCACCCTGGATTACGCAAATAGTCTATTTCAACTTGGTAGCCAAACATTTCATTTCGAACTCTTGGCTGTGATACAAAAAAAAAAAACAACAAAAAATAAAAAAATAAATATGAACCAAAACCAAATTCAAAATCACAATAACAACGGTACTTTTCAGCACCATAAGACAAAAAATATTGGACCTTCAGTCCGTATTTTGCAATTGAACATTGAAGGCATAAGCAAGTCAAAAACTGAACATTTACAAAGATTATTAAAAGATTACGACATCGACGTTATAATTCTGCAAGAAACGCATGCAGCAGATGAAGCGCAACTTACCTCTAGAGGAAACATTGTTGGTTACAAATTAATTAGTGCTATTTACCATCAATCATATGGATCTGCCACGTATGTTAAGTCAGAAATCGTGAACTGCACGCACGTACTTACACAGACGGACAACGATATACATCTTATTGTTGTTGATATATCGGACACGAAAATTGTAAACGTATACAAGCCTCCAAATACAGGATGGCCAGCTGCTACTCTACCATTATTTTATCATCCAGCAATATATGCTGGTGACTTCAATAGCCATCACACTCAGTGGTCCTACTCAAATAATAATACCAATGGCGTGCAACTGACCGACTGGGCGGATGATAACAACATGTTCCTGGTATATGATGCGAAAGACTTGAAAACCTTTAGATCTGCAAGATGGCGACGTGATTACAATCCCGACCTCTGTTTTTCCACAAAAAACGAACAACGTAACCCTATTCCAATATCTAGGACTGTCTTACAAGGTTTTCCACGCTCTCAACATCGTCCAGTAATTCTTGAGGTAGGAATCCAAATTCCACTCGTTAACTCTACTTCTCAACCTAGATGGAATTTTAACAAAGCTGATTGGGATAAATATAGGATGAAGTTGGATGCAGTGATTCGCTGGATCCAACCTATTCCTAAAAATTACGATAGATTTGTTGGAGCTATCATCTCAACTGCAAAGAAATGCATCCCAAGAGGCTTTCGTGAAGATTATATTCCTGGCTGGAGTAAAGAGAGCGATATATTATATGAGGAGTACCTTAGTAGTGGTGAGGCAGACGTGGCTGATGACTTAATATACTCACTGGACGCCGCGAGAAAACAAAAGTGGATTAAGGCTGTTGAAAACATTGATTTTTCCCATTCAAGCAGGGAAGCATGGAGTCTCCTTCGGAAACTGGGTGGCTCAAACTCAATTACTCGTGCTAACAATGAAATAAATCCAGAGGACATCGCAAATCATATAGTAAATATGTCTCGTGCTTCTATTAATCGCCTTCATAAGAGAACAATTAAACGCAAATTAAGAGAAATGAAGCGCAATTGCTCGTCTCCATCGAAGTATGCGAACTCTTTTAGTAGCGAAGAACTAGAGTCAGCTCTGTCCCAAACAAAAAACGGAAAAGCAACTGGCTACGATGGCATTTTTCCAGAATTTCTTAAGAATGCTGGAAAAAATGTAAAACAGTGGCTAACTAAATTTTTCTCGAATGTCCTAGAAACCGGCAACCTACCAAAACATTTTAAGACTACGAAAGTGATAGCGATACTTAAGCCAGGTAAACCATCTAATGAACCAGGAAGCTATCGCCCGATTGCCCTTTTGAGCACCTGCTATAAATTGCTAGAACGGCTCATATACAATCGTATCGCACCGATATTGAATGACCAGATCCCAGTCGAACAAGCTGGTTTTCGTCCCAATCGCAGTTGCACTGACCAATTGCTCGCTCTAACATCCTATATCGAAGCTGGGTATCAAAAACAACTAAAAACAGGCGCAGTATTCATCGATCTTACTGCAGCATATGACACGGTCTGGCGAATTGGGATTATATATAAGCCGTTCAATGCAATACCTTGTAGCACCATCTCGCGTTTAATTAACAACATGCTGAGTAATCGTGTATTCAAAGTTCATCTAAATAATTCCTGCAGTAGGTCTAAAATGCTTAACAATGGTTTACCACAGGGTTCCGTCCTGGCGCCATTACTTTTTAATCTGTACATTCATGACATTCCTGACACAACATCAAAGAAATTTGGTTACGCTGATGATTGGACCCTGGCCACTCAAAACAAAGACATGGGTGTTTTGGAGGATTTGCTCTCAACTGACCTAGCGATAATGAATGACTATTTTCGAACGTGGAGTTTATTTCCCAATCTAAGCAAAACCGAGAGCTCCTGTTTCCACTTAAACAACAAACTGGCAAAACACGAACTATCAGTGTTATTTAACGGCACTGTCATTAAATATAATCAACAGCCAAAGTACCTGGGCATTACTCTCGATAGAACCCTTTCTTTTAAACTCCACCTAGAAAATACGTCACAAAAACTTAAAACGAGAAACAATATATTGCACAAACTGGCAGGCTCTACATGGGGTGCTACTCCAGCTACCCTCCGAACAACTGCTCTAAGTCTGGTTTACTCAGTGGCTGAGTATGGCGCACCAGTCTGGTTGAATAGCACACATACTCAAAAAGTTGACTGCCAGCTGCATGCTACGATGCGTACTATAAGTGGTACTATCAGATCCACCCCTTTACCTTGGCTCCCTGTGTTAAGCAATATCGCTCCACCTGCACTCAGACGCTCGCATGCTCTCATGCGTGAACATGAAAAGGTAACTAACAACACCACGTTACCCTTGCACGAATATTACGGTGACCACACTCATTGTCGATTGAAGTCAAGAAAGCCTCCACATAAAACTGCCAGCAACCTGCTGGCAACTGATTTTAATATCTTGGATGCCTGGGACACCTCCTGGCAACATTACAACACAACTGGCCTTTCTATTACTAACCCGACTTCTACCCAACCTGGTTTCGATTTGCCACGTCATACCTGGACTACATTAAACCGAATAAGAACGAATCATGGACGTTGTGCTGATTCTTTCTACAAGTGGGGCATTTCAGAGTCCCCTGAGTGTGACTGCGGCGCTCCACAACAAACTATAAAACACATTGCAACTGTGTGTCCAATTCGACGTTACAATGGCAACATCTCAGACATCCATTTGGCAACTCCCGATGTAGTAGCATGGATAGACTCGCTCGATGTAAACATCTAATGTTCAAATGTACTGCTCAATGTTCAAATATTTTACTTTTTAATTTTTACTTAAAAGACGCGCAATCAAATCGATTGTAAGTTCATTTAATGTGTATCCATGTATTGTTTTAGGTAGATTTCATAGAAGAGTCTACCTATTTTTAAGTTTAATTTTTTAATGTGTCACAAAAAAAACCATACGCTAAATAAATAAAAATGTACCACTGACAAAAATATCGAAAAAACATTCCGTTCATACAATATTAAGAAATAATTAACCCGTCATTTTCTACACCCACCAATTATCTAGGATTCTTATAAAATGTTGTGAAATCAGCTTTAATTAAAACAAAGAAAAACGATTGAAAGTATTTGAACCTATAATACTATAATAATACAAATCAATTTGATGTTACCTTACTTTTATTTTATTTTATATCTTCTCATATTTAATCGTCTTGCTTCAAATACAATTCAATATCCTTGTATTTTTCTTTCTACACCTTAGAACTTTTAATAACTCAATAATAGGTTATATAACTACAGCTACCAGCAGTGGCGTAGCTAGCATGGGTGGCACCCGGGCGGATATTGTGGTGTCACCCCAAAAACTAAAACTGTCCATAATAATAAAAACCCAATAAACGTAATTTATAATTTTTTTTAATTAACACAGATGAGCATTATTATTAATAAGCTACATTGGGTCATTGTTGCCCGCAAGTAATTTTTAATTAATTTTAATTTGCTGAAACTCCTCTCACACGAAGCCACTAACATGCAAATAGTCATAAATAACCTTAGTGCGACCGTAAGATTCGGAAGAAATTCTGAAAAATCCCATTCTACGATGAGTTTCAAAAAGTCTAGGTACACCCAGTTAGAAACTGTAACATTGGCCGCTTTTAAATGCCTCCTCAACCTTGGTATCTCTATGAGGAGTTCTGTTGCCGACACCTCATCATAAAAACTGGTAAATTTTGATACAGATAATTTCAACTCTTCACTGTTCGGCAAAAGCTAAGTGTTTGTCTGCACATCCTCAAACAATGAAGCTTAATCTTGAACTGATTTAAGTCTAGTTCGGAGTTCAACATTGAATCAAGGTCAAGACATTCCAACATGTCCTTTTTAAGTTCTCAGTTCAGCTCTCAGTGTCAGTCCAACATCAGGGGCAAACTCACCAGCCATTGGTTTTTTACGTTTTTACACACAAAAAAATTTTATGGTTAAATTGATCAAAAAGAACCATATTTTTAGAGAAGCATACTATGGTAATATGTTAACTATACTTTATGGTTGCTACGAACCATACTATGGTGAAAGATAATCAAATTTTATGGTTGTTATTATAGATACAGAACCATACTATGATTATAATTGACCACATTTTATGGTTCTCTAAAATATGATCAATTTAACCATAAAATTTTTTTGTGTGAATGACGAATTCGGCTTTCCATTGGAGTGTCATAGTCCTCCGATTTTTTAGCGGCAAGCATTATTGCCTCTTCTACAATGTGACTTCGTTACAAATTGACTCTGTTTTTGTAACTAATTGATCAATATTCAAGCCCTTGCTTTACCATCCAATCTGATCACAGTTATTATTTCGCCTAGAATATAATTCCAAAACAAAAGATAGCAAAGAAACGTAAAATCACATGCTGCATAGATAAGGTTCTGTGCAGCGCTTCTAGTGTCTACATTTTCTTGTTGATCACTTTACTTCTCAATTGCAGCCACAATCCCAGCAAAATTTTCGGCCAATACTTTTACTGCAGCATAATGAGCACTCCAATGCGTTGTTAAGAGTCTTTTAACAGTTGCTTTTTTGTGTTTAACAAGCACTTCACAGCGGCTAGTCGAAGCAGAAAAAATATAAAGATTCACTTAGAAAATCGATGTGATTTGAATAACATTAAATTTTGTTTAAAATTAAAAGAAAAGTTTCATTTATTTAACTTGGAGGAAACTTAATTCTACAACTTGGGTATTGTTAAAATGGCTTCCACTGTTCCGAAAAACTTTACACAAGCAACAGTTTGTGCAAATGAGTGTTGGCCACATAAATTAATTGAATGATCTATGCAGCCGACAAAAAATGCTTTGTTTTTTTTTGCTTTAATAATAGCTTGCACTCCTCCATGTGTACTACTCATAACAGCTACATTATCATAACCTTGGGAACGACAATTCATAACATCTATGCCGTCATTTTCAAGATTTTTACACTGAAAAAAACATGTCCTATTTCCAATCGAAATACAGTTGTCTCAACCTCACCGTGTGGGCAGATATGGCGAATCGAACTACGAGATTGATTCAACAACTATACAATTATAAGTCAATCACATGAAATATTTATGTGAATTTAAAATATAGTTCAATTAATCTCAAATACTTAAATTTTAAAATGAAAAATACATGATGATTCAAGAAATATGTTTTCATGGAAATAGTTATTAACTTTATTCAACTACTGTTATATTGGATATAACACTTTATATTTTAAATAAACCTCATTCTGTTGTCAGGACAATGTTACTGAGCACTAAGTAGTTGTCCCAATCACGGTGAAATTGTTTGTAAATATCTTTTCTTTGCATGAATAATAAACTGCCAACTTCGAGATGAGGTTGTCATTACTTTAATATTTTTTTCAGTGTAAGAATTGCTTAAATCAGCGGCTTTTTTACATGTAAACACTGTAAAAAACATGTCCTATTTCCAATCGAAATGCAATTGTCTCAACCTCACCGTGCGGTCACATATGGGGAATCAAACTACGAAATTGCTTCAACAACTCTGCACTTATAAATCGATGAAGTTGAGACAATCACACGAAATATTTATGTGAAAATAAAATATAGTTCAATTAATCTCAAATACTTAAACTTTAAAATGAAAATCATGAATTTAGATAATTTAAATATTAAATAAGGCCAAGAATTAAATAAGAATTTAAATAAGGCCAAAGAAAATTTTTCTCAGGGAAATAGTTATTATCTTTATTCATCTACTGTTATATTGGATATAACACTTTATATTTTAAATAAACCTCATTCTGTTGTTAGGAAAATGTAATCGTGTAGTTGTCTCAATCACAGTGAAATTGATTGCAAATAATTTTTCTTTGCATGAATAATAAACTGTCAACTTCGAGATGAGGTTGTCATGAACTTCATTTTTTTTTTCAGTGAAGGAAAAAATCCAAGGAATATTTCCTTGATTTCCACTTTTCTAACATCAATTTTCACATTACGAATCACTTCTGACATTTGATCAATATGTGAAATGTCAGGTATGCTATCAAACATAATTCCAAAATATTTAACCGATCTAATTTCGTTGACAAGTTTAAACTTTACGTGGTGCGCTAAAACATTTCTGAACTCATTTTGTATATCTGGTGACAAATATGATTCTTTTGGTGATTTACCATGCTCCAAATTCAAGATGTGTGCTTTTAACACTACATCATACTTTGACAATAGATTGACTAGTTCTAAAAAATTGCCTTTATTTGAAGAACTATGTCCTTCATCATGTCAACGAAATGCTAGGTTTTGTTTAGATTAAAACAAATTTATACCCAATAATCTGGATAAAAGATGTTTCCACTTCTGTTTTTCATTATATATTAATTGCAAGTCTGCGTCTCCTACGTTTTATGAAATTTTAACCTCATTTCCAAAGTTTGCCATTTTTAAAAATTCTCCAGATGTTCATTTGAAGTTTCATGGTCAATTACTTTGGGATTTAGTTTCTACCACTTCTGAAATCCAAGCGTAGATTTTGTAATATTATTATTGGTGACACTGACAGCTAATATACGACAACGCAGAAGCAGTACATGTTATTATTTAAAGGAGAATAAACCATCCATAACCGCAGAATTTTTTCACCATAATGCATTACTTTATAATACCATTCTTTAGAAAGATGGCGAACATCACCTTTTATGTCCAACTCGTGTTTAGATACAGTAGCAAACGACCTTTCTCTATTTTGAAAATGTTCACTTCCTTTTTTATGATTTCAATGCGAACATTATCAGAGACGAGTATATTACAATGTGATACATTTCTTAAATCCTGAAGTGATTCACCCATGCAAATACTGTCTTTGATAGTAGAAGCATTAGCAGCATTATCACTGTCATTTTCAGTATTTCTTTCTAATTCGTCTTCATCATAGGCTATCATTATTAATTCTGTATTGTCGCTGTTACTTTCCGAAGATGAGCCAATATTCTCTGAAACATTCGTTGCATCAACGTGAGAATCAGTTTCTTTTGATGAACCTTGGATATCATCGGGTTTTGTAACATATATATAGATGGATCCAGATATGCTCTGAACTGCATCTATTTTAGCCTGTTTGGTCTTACTCTGCTGGAACCCACTTTTTCTTTAAGAAGTATGAACTCCTCCTGGCATATTTATTTTTTGGGATATATTTGCTAAACGAAATCTAAAGAAATATTTTTTCTACTACCTAACTTAAAAAATCTACTTTCGATGTTTGTTCATTGCATCGAAAATTTCTTTTTCGTCACCAGTGATAAAAAAACCTATACAAATTATTTTCGTACCTAGTGACGAAAGTGATTTTTTAAAAGCCATCTATTTTCTAGTTTCTTAACTAGAATAAATCATTCTAGAACAACCGTTAAGAGAATCAATTAATTGAATGAAATAATTTTGTAAGTGTTAATTTGTTTTTCTTGGAAAGATGACGTTAATTAATTCTAGAATTATTTACGGACAATTTACATTAAAAATGTAAAAATAATATAATAGTTAACTATATAAGATTCACATATTCTTTTTAAATAGTATGGTAACAAACAGTTGGTGTTAAGATATTTAAAAAAAACGATTTCACCTATTTATTTAAGAAAAATGAAAAAAAATGTTCATTTACATAAAATATTTTACGTTGTTTTAAAATATATCAGGAATTTACGTAACGTCATCCTCATACAAAAACTAAATCAAAACTGTTGTTTTTATTTTAGAAATCATAATAAAATTTTAAACTTGACTTTGTTTATTAGAAAACCGTCTTTAATTATAAGCCTACTAGACGCGAAATGCAAAAAACAATAACCTTTAGAGTTGTGTTATTTAATGATTTTAGGGACTTTATAGACCAAATAGAATAAAATTATAGAATTTTGTAGTGTAAATAGAATAAATATATGTATATGTATAAAGTTGACGATTTTTTTGTACGAAAGGACAATCAGGCTTGTAACTAAAGACGGTTTTATTTATAACATAGAAATTGGATAATTTATTCATATTGAGTCATCTATATTTTAATAGCAGAAATATAAATTTAAAGATTTTGTTTGGATGTTTATATGTTTTAAAATTTGAATTGTATATAATTTTAAGTGAAAATGCTTAATAATTAACAATAATTTTTAAAAAAGTAGTAGAAAAAGAACAGTTTTCTACTCGCCGAAAATCATATTTTGAAATATTTATTTTATTTTTTACACTAATCAGTCTTTTACATTATTTTTTTATTATTATTAAATTAATAAAAAACAATATTTCGGCACATTGCCATTCTCAAGCTAAACAAAAATTAAATACAAATATTATAAAAATTGACACAAAAATTGAAAAAACTTATATAAGTAACTAACTACTACTTAACTTTTTAAGTTTTTTCAATTTTTGTGTCAATTTTTATAATATTTGTATTTAATTTTTGTTTAGCTTGAGAATGGCAATGTGCCGAAATATTGTTTTTTATTAATTTAATAATAATAAAAAAATAATGTAAAAGACTGATTAGTGTAAAAAATAAAAAATAAAATAAATATTATAATCGAACAGTCTAAAAAATTTTCAAAAAATATCATATTTTGAATCTCGCGACAATTACCAACCTCGGCTACCGTCTCGGCTGATAAACTGTCCTCTCGCTTCAAAATATGTTGTTTTCGGCATCGTTGAAAAATATACTATTTAATTATAGTAGGTATCAGCAAAGCATTAATTCTAAATATATTTGTAGGATACATATATGTCTATAGTTCATAAGTTCTAGTTCATAATAAGTACACTGTGTTAACGACTAAATACACCACCAAGAAAATTAATTTATTTAAATTCCCTTGTAACAACTTATATAAAATAATATTTGATAAAATGGAATATACAAATCATAGACCTAATATTTTAAGGAACTATTTAAAACAACATAAGTATAAGATATACTAATAAATAACATAAGCCGCAGGAGGGATCGATTTTGATCGATTATGATCAATGTTGATCTACGGGTCTGACTACCCTGCGTACTCCAGTCCCTGCCATTGACATATGAGTTAGCGTGAGATATCACATACCACTGGCAATGGCAGGAGATGTCATTAGCCAAGATGATATCTTAGGGTGCTGGCGGACGAACTTTAATTAGTCAACGGCAGCACTTCCAGTCTTAGCTGGGCAGCGTTCCGTAGCGGTACCGCTCATTAGCTCTTCCGAGGAATCGAACCAACACGTAGTTATGTGTGGGCTTTGTGCCTCGATTGAAGTGGTGGGCGGTGCGTCTGGGGTGCGCTGCATCAGCTGGATTATTGGCATTTAGTTTTGTTTTGTTTTCTGCAAATTTCTCACAATTTGTTTTTCACTTATTATTTTGTTATTATTTCTTCATCTTATCATGAAATATTGGCATATGTCATATTTTGTAGTATGATAGGATTTTTTACTTAGTTATGCATTTTAAAATAAAACACAAAAAAATAAAATAAACATTTTGATATATATATGGCAGTACAACCGAAAAAAAATAAGTCTGCAAGTGGTAAAGCAAATTTGCGCAATCCACCCGCCCATAAAGCGGCATGTCCACGGAATTTGCAGGGACAAAACATATATGAATCAATAAAAAATTTTAAAATCCATGTTCAAAACATCTGCGGATTGAACGCTAACCATGACCACGTGCAACATCATCTTGAGCACGACAAACCGAACATTCTATTCCTTACAGAAACACAAGTTTCTGAAAATTTTCTCTTTATAGAATCGCTTAATTCCAAATATAGGCTCGAATCAGCTTTCAAACTCCATCAGGGCGTATGCGCATTCATTCATGAGAGTGTTGCGTACACGCGCTTTCCAAATTTTGAACTACACGGTGACGGCTTCAATACAATGGTTTTAAAGATTTGTCTTCCAGAAATGACTTTTTTTACAATAGCTTTATACCGGTCCCCCAACAAACGTAACCCAAACTTTTTTAATATACTGACAAAAATTATGGACGAGATTAGAGCAAAGTCCCCTAATTGTGAAGTTATCGTTACCGGTGACTTCAACGTCCACAACAAATCATGGTTGGAATTCTCCAAATCGACCGACGATGTTGACAATAGTGGAAAACTGGCAGAAATTTTTGCCGCGTCTCAGGGCCTATTCCAAATTGTAAAAAGCCCGACTTTCACTCCCCGTAATGGCGGTGATAATAGTTTTCTACTAGATCTCTATCTTACCACAATGCCAGATATTACGAGTGTCGATGTTGCGAAAGGTAGTATTGGAAATTCTGATCATTATTTAATCTCATCAGTTATCAAAACTGATTTACTTAAAACTACAGCTCCCAAACCCCGTAAAATATTTCACTACTCAATAATGGATAAGAGTGGTCTTCAAAATTTTTTCCATGGTTTCCCTTTCGACCGTCATTGTTTTTACACTGACAATGTAAATGTTTCTGCTCAAAACTTTACAGAAACCATCCAATTTGCTATAAATAAATTTGTCCCTTTCTCGATAGTAAAACCCAAACAAAAATACTTGTATTCGAAAGCTGCCAAAACGGCACTTAGAAACAAACGTAGATCATTTAATATTTGGATTCATAACAAAACTCCCACTAATCGATCCCAATATCTAAAGGCCAACAAAATATCTAATCAGATTATCTCAAACGAAAAGTCCGAAATTGACAGAGCGAAAGCCTCAAAACTTACGTCTATGTCTGTTTCTGACAAGAGCTTCTACAGTGCCATTAATTCTTTAAATTCTGGTACAAAATTTTCTATTCCCCCTATTATTGATGGTGATTTAATCGTCAATGATCCCGCAAGAAAAGCTAACTTGTTCGCTGAACGCTTTGCTCTGAACTCCACTGTTTTGGAAACTCCTAAAGAAATACCCCAAATCCAGTCTTCAGGAGTTAATATGAATGAACTTCACTTCAAACCCAAAATAGTCGCTAAACTTTTAAAGGGGTTAAACATCAACAAAGCATCAGGAATGGACAATATTCCACCCATTATTTTAAAAACCTTCTCCAAAGAACTTGCACCAACTTTAACTAAAATATTCTACCAATCCTACAAATCTGGTATATTTCCCTCGTGCTGGAAGTTGGCAAATGTCCAGCCCGTCCCCAAAAAGGGACCAAAATCCGATATCTCAAATTATAGGCCAATAGCTTTACTATCGGTCCTATCCAAAGTCTATGAGCATTATATTAATACACATATTTCAAAATTTCTGGAAGAAAATCATTTAATATCCGACAGCCAATACGGTTTTCGAAACAAAAGATCAACTACCGATCTATTAAACTATGTAGCGCATTGTTGGAACAGCATACTTGATAAAGGTGGTGAAACATACGTTATCGCTTTAGACATCTCCAAGGCATTCGATCGAGTCTGGCATGCCAACTTAATCAACAAGCTCGTTGCGTACGGTTTTCATCCCAATGTTGTGAAGCTGATTCAAAATTTTCTATCCGGCCGATACATTTCGGTAACCTTAGACGGATATTCTTCTGAGTCTAAACTAATTAACGCTGGTGTACCCCAAGGCTCAGTATTGTCCCCAACCCTATTTTTGATTTATATCAACGAATAGCAACCCAATAAATAGTTTTGCAGATGATAGTACTCTGCACAAGTCGTTCGAGCCCCTTCCTTCAAAAGGTAAAATGCACGAACGAATTAATCCTGCCCGGAGAGACGCTGCCATAAACGTGAACAAAGACCTGAATAAAGTCGCCGACTGGGGTGACCAAAACCTTGTCAATTTCAACTCCACCAAAACACAGCTGTTGATTGTTTCCAGATTAAAGACCGAGTTCCCCAAAGATATTTTATTTAGTATGTGTGATGAACCAATAGGTGAATGTAAAAACATTCGTTTATTGGGTGTCACAGTTTCAAATGACCTACTCTGGAACGATCATGTAATGGCGATGGCAAAAAGTGCGTCTAAAAAACTCGGCCTCCTAAATAGATGCAAAAAATTTTTCACTCCATACCAATTGCTCCATGTTTATAAGTCCTATATTCGTCCCTGTATGGAGTACTGCTGTCAAGTTTGGGGTGCTGCCTCTGTTTCCATCTTGGCCCTCTTGGACTCTGTTCAAAAGCGAGCTATACGAATTGTAGGTGATCGAACTTTGACATCACAACTTGATTCCCTACAACATCGTCGCACTGTTGCTGACCTCGTTGTTTTTTACAAATATCGTCATCAGCAGTGCTCAGATGAAATCAGCGGCATCATGCCTCAAACTTATTCTTACCCCCGTTCCACTCGGCAATCGGCTGCCGCAACCAGTGAAACGGTAAAGATCCCGCGCTGTCATACTGGCAGATCGCAGAGAGACTTCTTTGTCCGAACTGCGTACAAATGGAATAGTTTGCCGGAACACTTAGTCTCAGGTGGCTTCAACCCACAGATATTTAAAAAAAGCGTTAATCTACACCTCAGAACGCCAGTTGTTGTGGGACCCAGGTCTAGACCTAGGTCTTAAAAGGTATTTATGTGTTGTTGTGACACATATTCTAAACCCTATTACACAACACATTTTATTAAAAAAAAAAAAAAAAAAATATAAAGAATTGAAACCAAAATTAAATATCCAATTAGAATCATGCTCAATAATTTACAAAATTAAATGTAATTTTTGTGAAAAATTTTACATCGGGAAAACCGGAAAATGTTTTAAAGACTGATTTAAGGAATACCTTCCTAAGAAGAAAAATAAACAAAATGTAGCCAAGGATCTCTAAAAGAATCATTTGATTAGTTTGAAATTTATAAGGGATTTAAAACCCAACAAAATGTAATTTTAAATGATAAACTTTCATTTAATTTAAATATATAAATAGATAAAACTGAAAACAAACAGTATGAGTATGTATCTACCTATAAAAATTTGCAAAACTGCAGTAATTGCATAACTGCCATTTTATTCCACTGCAATTATTTTTGTGTCCATTGAAAAACGATCTATTCCAATTTATTCCTTCAGTTTCAAGATAAAGGAAAAAATAGTACATTATGATGCTAGGACATAAAGCTAAAGATTTTGGACGGATGTGGAGTTGGTCCAACCGTTCCAAGTATGAGTTTTTGTTATGATGTATTATACTGCAAATATGTCAACTATGTATTGCGTCTGGTCAACTATGTACTATGTAGTGCCTAGGGTACAAATACTAATAACAATTGTCATAACAGGCCAAAAACTAAATTACCTCTTACTTCTATGCAAACAAAAATTGAAGTTTGAATAGGGAATTGATTATTATTTAAAAAATTAGATATGATTGCTTGGATTTAATTTGAGATATAAATTAAATATAATCCATATTTGGAACATTTTAAATTTTAAATTATATATTAAATAATTGTAGGAAAAAGTTTTGTGTTTTTTCGAATAAAAAATGGATTTTGGAACTTGGAAGATCACTTAACTCCGCTATCGCGTCGCACTGCAACATTTTAACTCGTCCCAAAATAATAAATCAGTCGTCCCAAAATAATAAATCATAACTTTTTGTCAAATTAATGTATGTATTACCAATTACCATACAATAAAACGTAAGAATTCGCGCAAAAGTAAATTCACATTTTGGATCACATTAGTTTTATTACATATTAAAAATTGTTTTAAATTATAATTCTATGAACACTTTTAGCTAAATAATTATTATTGAACAATCAAATAACGTTGGTAGCCAGTGACGTAGCTAGGGGGAGGGGGGGCGAGGGGGCGGTCCGCAAAACGGGTGACATTCGACCGTAAAAAACTTAAACAAACAATCACAATGTTTTCAACGATAAATCACTTAGAAATGATTTTAAGCAGGTTATCCATATAATTTCAATTTATAAATTGTGATAACTTATAAATGTGTCCTATAAATGTGTTATTTGTTTAAAAATAATCTATTCTACTTTTTAAAATTTTTAATTAAATTAAAAATTCCAGGGGCCCCAGTTCCAGGGGCTTTAAAGTATGCTGAACACGAATTTGATTTCCAATTTTAGAAATTCAAAATGGCCTAATCAAAATGGCTGATGGAAATCAAAAATATTACAAAAATAAGCAAAATAATAATTTTTTTCCAGCTCTCCTTAAAATGTGTAGAAAGAGGATGTGGAAAGAGTAACTTATATAAAAATAAAGATAACATAACAAGGCTTGCATATGTCTACAATGCATTAGACTGGATAATAACGCGTGATATATTAAACTGATTCTTTGTTTCAGTCTAGAGGCATTTACAGCTGAAACCAGACTGAAACCAAAGTTAACTAGCCAGCTTGGGTCGTCAATCTGGGTCCGATATTAGTTCGTTGTTTAATATTGGCAACTCCTACCTGGGCTGATGTCAATAATAAATGGTAGTCTTAAAGTCAATAGATCATTTAAAATTCGAGTATCTTTTTTTAACAATTAATTAAATGTAGATTTTGAATTTCAGATTATTAAAGCGTAATCTATGGAACTTAAATATGGAAATTTCACGACTGAACAACGTGTATAAATAATAAATAATAAAACAAATAAAACAAAATAATCGAATTTTATCTAGAAAATCAACAATCAATTGTGCTAACGCAAGAAGCTTGCACTCTTTAACGATACTTAACTTAGTCCAGCGGTTTTAAATTTACGGAGCTGTGAGTGAATTTTCACGTGCTTGGAGGCAACCAACAATTGTGTACCCTACAAATTATTGCGTATCATTAATGGTTATTCAGTTATTTTGAAGAAATGGCATTGTTTTAAAAAATTACAAGAATGCTTTTTTTTACTCAAGCTCAATTTTTTTCAAAACTAAGCACTGTAATCCGGTTCAACTTCTAGAAGATATTAAAAATTCTTTAGTAAAGTGACTTGAGAAGTGTTGCCAATTATTTTTTTTTTTGGGGTGGTAATTAGAGGGTGATTTCCACACACTTTTTTTGCTGAAAACAATATGTACCAGCTATATTTCGTCATAACTCGCTTAGTTTTGATACTAAGAACTTTTATAAATAACAAAAATAAAGGTTATTTTAAGCACTTTTAAAAATACCACAAATGTTGCCCCTGAAACTTGCATTGTTTTTTGTTTATTTGACGTTGAAGCTTTCAACTTTGGCGTTTGCCGGATAAGAGCCAAACTTTAAGAAGCTCTTAGTCCGTTTTAATGGGTCTACAGATAGCATTCACCCATCATTTGTTTGGTTTATAAGCTAAATTTTCTAATAGCATAACTTTTTCGGTATTATACTTACTTTTTGAGTAATTCATGAAAACCGTGTGAAAAAGTGGTTTTCGGTTGCAAATAATACGAAAAGTATTGACTTTCAGAAAAATCAAAAAACATTATATATCAAAAAAAGGCTTAGAATTAGTCAATTTATCTATTCCTTGACTTATTTTTTATAAAACATTTTTCACCCTCGAGAAGGGGCATAAAAAAGGTAGCACCCCTTTTCTCGAGGACGCATTTCAATTTGTTGTTTCGTACACTCTTTTCAACACGTTCCAAAATTCCGAAGTTAAAATCTAATATGACTCCACTATTCCTGTATGAGTTTAGAATGGTGGCAATTCTTCGCGAGGATGAAGTTTCATGGAACGAGGGAAGCGAGTGGGGTGAATCATACGTGTGAAGAATTGTTATCATCCTATGCGAATACACGATGCTATTTTATCCACGACGCAACATACACAGACATTTTTGTTGGTGTGAGTAAAAATTACGACCGTGAGAGTGCCGCTAAATTCCGTTATATATATATATATATATATATATATATATAT
>OY856187.1:290924597-290933945 GCA_963693315.1 Diogma glabrata | reverse complement strand
GGTCACATACTTCAATGATCCCAACAGATTCAAACGTTTAGTTTTCCAGTGCCACTTGCTTTTGCAATTACCATCAACAGAGCACACTTACGGTTACTGCAAGTATGTGGATTAGATTTTGAGAATCCATTCTTCACACATGTACAACTGTATATGGCTAGCGCGTTAGGAAAAACCTTCTGATTTTATTCGTATACGCACCAGACGGAAAAAACAAAAAATATAGTGTACCCACAAGTAGTAGACTAAAATAAATAGAATTAAAACGACATCTTGAAATTTGTTCACATATTAATATAAATAAGTTGCAATAAAAATGACACAATGTAAGTTGAATGTTATCTTTACGAGTTTTCTCGAGTTTTCTTTCTTATGATATAGCGGCAATATGCGACGGATGTTAAATAAACAAAACTTTTACGCTATTTGGTGTAAAAAATAAAATTTTGAGAGATTTTCTGAGTGATTAAGATCAAAGTAAATATTATAATTCACTTGAATTTTGCAATTTGACAGCATTTTTCATTTTCTCTCAGAAAAACTTCTTTAGAACAGTTTTTGTGTGTTTCGTGTCGGGTACAAATACAATGCATGAGCACTGTGAACATTTGTGAATCCATTTTTGTTCTGTATAATGTTCTATATAGAGATGAAACACCTCTACTAATGTACCAAGTCACTTAAATTGTTTTATTGTTAACTTGAAAACTTATTTAATCGCTAATTTTCTATATATCCGAACAAATCAGATAGAGTGCTGATTATTTTTCATTCATATTTTTAAAAAGTAAAATTAAAAATTATGCTGCCATTTCTCATTACCACCTTTTGAAACCATTGCAACTACGTCAACAAAATGTCGGCGCAAAAACTTTATATATAAGCGTAGCAAAGCACGCCGGGTCCTGCTAGTATATATATATAATTTTTATTTTTGTTTTTCCCGTCTCCGCTTATTATATATAGTCGTTTGGCACCAACATTTTTCCGAGATGACGCACATTGCAATATAGGTTGATTTTTCTATGAAATCTACCTAAAATATAAATAGATACACGGGAGTGCCGATAAATTATGCATTTATTTGTTTTGAAATATGTACAAATAAAATATAAATTTTAGATCTCTGTATTGTACATAAAGATATGTTATCGAATACATTCTATGACTGGATTTTGGTCGATACAGCTAGCTTCAATCGTAACTGGCGCGTCACGTGAGCAAACGCCCACTAACGAAAAAGTCAGATAAGTATGAATATAATATAGTTTTTCTAAACAATACAATTTTAGAAATAAATCAAAAACCGTGCTTTTGCAAATTACAATAAAAATTGTTTTTTACAAGAATTCACCATTCATATGGCATCCCACTCGTCAAGGTCACAAAATAATTTTTGTCTTTTCTCAACCGAAATTTCTTTTCCCAACCCCTCTAAAGAACATTAGAAATGATGAGCCAACTACTACAGTTTTGATTCAATCTTTACAACATTACCTATAAACGTGAATTTGATCAATTTTTTTCTTATGTAATGTTAGGAGATAGAGGAGAGGGTGGGAACTTCTTCTCTCACCCCTTTCAAGTAACATTTTAAAAGATACGCCGACCATTATAGTTTTCGTTCAATTTTTACAACATTTCCTTCGACCTTGAATTTTTTCATTTGTAATGTTCGAAGTTAAGGAGAGGAGGACAGAAAAACCACACACGAAAATAACTCAAAAACTAAGCAGTCGATAATTCATTGAAACTTTTTTTTGAAATATATCGATTTTTTTAAACCAAACTCGATTTATAAAAAAAAAACTTTTGTTTTAATTACTACCTCCTTATCCATGTCCATAATAAGTGTGTTCCATTTACCACATTTTCCTTTACTTTTGTACTAAATTTCATTTTCAAGTTAACCATATCAAATGATGGTAAGGCTACGTGACAAAACTTACGCTTCTATTCACCGCCAGAGTTTTTGTCAGTTTAGAGAATAATTTCAAATATGTTTGCCCAAATGCTTATACAAATTTAGAATTTCTAGCCTAAATGTCATATTTCTGTCCAGCTTTCTTTAATTGTTATATTTTGCATGAATCATAATCTTAATTTTTAGAAATTTTTTTATATTTAATTAATTTTCTTAAAATTAACAAACTCAAAATAAAATTTAAACTTAAAATTTTATCAAACTAATAATTTTCTTTTACGTTGTTTAGCAATATTGTTTTTCAAAATTGTCAAAAACAATTTATTGTCAAAAAAAAATGTCGGAAACGTGTGGTAAGAAAGAATTTGAGTTGTAGTAGATCAAAAATCTAATACACCTCACATTTAAGTCGTTCCATTTAAAATTAGGTTCGGGTAGCAAGTTTACCTAAAAGGAACGCGGGTAATATAATGGCCCAATATATCAATCATGATTGAGATAATGATTTGAAAGATCAAGTCAATATATTTAGATGATTCGTGATAGTTCTCATACTGTAATGTAATAGTTCTCATACCTTTAGTTCATACATGTCATACATCATCCAAATGAACTAAATTTCATTTTTAAATTTAATTCAAACTTATCATTTCAAAACATGAAACAAATTAATTCAACTTAGCTCTGCAAAACAATTAAATTTTCTGTTACGAAAATCCATATGTTTTGACAGTGAACTCATTTTGTTTGTTCTGAATTGCATTATTTTATTTAATATAAATTCCACAATTTTATTATTTAACAGAATGTTACATAATTTAAATTGTGACAATAACAAATTTATGTCTACAAAAGAAAACAATAATATAAATATGGAGGGGTTGAAATCTCACAGCTCTGAGATATCAAGACTTCGGTCTGGGTTACGGATTTTGATATAGTTTTCAGCAAAAACTTTTATGAGGACATGGTTTTTTGTTTTGGGCAGCGATGTATATCAAACATAACTCTTTGTTAAAGTACAAAGTATTCTTTATCTCTGTTTAAAAATTTATTACATAACTAACACGAAACATCAATACGTTGCTGGAAAATTATAATCAAAATTCCACAAATATTGTTAAATTAAATAAAATCAAACTTTTTCAAAATTCCAAAAATATTCCAAAAATTAGAATAAAATCAAAAATTTAAATTTTTCTAAGTTCCAATAATATTTCAAAAAATTCTTAAAAATTCAAACTTTTTCCAAAATCCTAAAAATATTACAAAAATTATTACAAAATCAAAAATTGAAAATTATTTCAAAATTCCAAAAATTATAATAATATCAGATATTAAGAATTTTTCAAAATTCTAAAAATATTCCCAAAAATTCTTACAAAATCAAAAATTAAAACTTTTGCCGAAATTCTAAAAATATTACAAAAATTATTACAAAATCCAAAATACAAACTTTTTCAAAATTCCAAATATATTTCAAAAACTATAACAGATTCAAAAATTTCCATGCCCAATTTCATTTTAAATTACATTTACGTCATAAAAACAGCTACATTTTTTTTTTCCAAAAAATTGGCTAAAAAAAATAAATGAAATCATTTTTTGACACACTTGACATTATTTTTGACAAACATATAATGCCATAATTCAATATAATAATAATTAAATATCATGTCATACACACTATAAATTTTATTTTTTTCTAAAAAAATTGGGTAAAAAATAAATAAAAACCTTTCTTTTGACACACTTGACAACATATTTTGACAAACTTATAATGCCATAATTCTCAATAATAATAATAAAATTTCATTTCAAAAGAAACAATTTTATTTTTTTCAAAAAAATTGGGTAAAAAACTAAATAAAAATCTTTTGACACACTTGACAACATTTTTTTGACAAACTTATAATGCCATAATTCTCAATAATAAATTAATAAAATTTCATTTCAAACAAACCATTTTGTTTTTTCCAAAAAATTGGGTAAAAAAAAAATAAAATCATTCTTTTGACTCACTGACAACATTTTTTTGACAAAACTTATAATGCCATAATTCTTAATAATAATAATAAATTCATTTCAAACAAACAATTAAGTATTTTTTTCCAAAAAATTAGGTAAAAAAAATAATAAAAAATCTTTCTTTTGACACACTTGACAACATTTTTTTGACAAACTTATAATGCAATAATCTAGTTTTTGATATCACATACCAATCCCGACCATCAAGATTTCTCGAAATTGAATGTTCCTACTCGTAATCACTTAAAATGAACGTTTTTGAAGCTAAAAATATGAAAATTTGCTATTTTTGACACACATAATGATTTTTTTGACACACTTCCGGTACAGTTATCGAACACAGCGTCCTTTCGGGACCTGTCCCTTGTGAATACCTATTTTTAGAAAAAAAAAATTTTGAAATCCCTCACCAGCGGTTTTCCCTGCAGCGTAGGTAATGACGGCGGACGGCCGGCCGGCAGACCAGACATACATTTTTTTTTTTGCTTTTTTAGAATCAGGAGGTCCTAAGACGTCGAGAAATGTCAAAAAAAGTGGGGGTAAGAAGTTCACTTTGAGCTCATGAATGTAATACTTAGGTCTTTCAGACCGAAGTAATACAATTTTAGACGGACTAAAAATCTTAAAAATTAAATATCTCAAGAACACGAATTAACGCCTCTTTGTAAATTTTGATATATTTTAAAAGTAAGTTTATAGCTATATTTAAAAAAAAAAAAGTTAAAAATTAATGATTTTAAAATTTTTGTTAATGGAAGTTGTTTGAAAAAATGAAGAAAAATTCGAATTTCAGTCGTACTAAAAATCTTTAAAATTCAAATAGCTCAAGAACACGAATTAAAGCCTTTGAGTTATTTTGATATATTTTAGAGTAAGGATAGAACTATTTTGAAAAAAAAAAATTAATTTAATTCCAATTGATCTTCGACCCCTAGCGCCCATCTTTAAAAAAGTTTTTTATTATTTTTATTTAAAAATTAATTATAAAAACAATAAATTAATTTTTTTTCAAAGGTTAACTAATCATCTATCAAACAAGAAAAAGTTTGATGAAATCGGTATCGCCGTTCTTGAGCAATCTAATTTCAAAGTTACATCGGATTGGCAGAATTTTCATTTTTCATGCATGTTGGGGTGCCCCCTGTGCTCAAACTATGCACTTTAAAAAATTTTAAAATAAGCGGTATTTTTGATTTTGCCCATACTACTAAGTTTCAGGAAAATCAAAAATGGTCAAGTTTTCACAACTCTGTCTAGAACACGTTTTTCATCAATTATTAGATATAAGAGCTTAATTTTAAGTAAAAAATGGAGTATTGTAAGATTGAGTTTTATAACTTAATGTTCCAAGTAATGGAACTGATATAGATTGCAAGTAGAAGATATTTTTATAAATAAAAATAAAAGAAGTTAAATGAAAGATATTATGCTTTCATAAGGAAACAAGGAGTTTTTTATCTTTACGGTGAATTATAGGGATCAAAAGTGACAAGTGCCTACGATTCGGAATGACCCATCCTGGTCATCTAGCTATATTTCACCATCCCCTTACCCATAAATGAAGGCTACGAGAAGACAAGACGTAGCGCAGTTTAATAAAGTACAGATAAAAACAAATATTGATAATTTTTTTGTTTTCGGTAGGCGTGGACAATTACATTTTACAGCTGTAAAAAATGCTCAAGCTAGTTTGTGAGAAAAGCGATTATGTGCAAATTTGAACTGACACCGAAGTCTTACCAATAGGGTACCGTTTTAACTTTTTCAAAGTACTGAACCCCTAAAAACGATATTTTCATCACTTGTAGCCATACCATTTTAATTGTATGGGTGCAGCCTCCATGCAAATTACGTACAACTTTAATAAGCTAAATTCAATTTATATCAATCTTAAAGTATTGAAATTATTCTTACCTATGTAGAATCATTAAAAAACATATCAAATTGAATACATTTGTTTGTTTTACAGTACCTTGAGCTTTCTCTATCACCACTCTAACACATATCACCACAATCAGTGAATTATTTTCTGAAACACCACAAAATCCAATCAAATAAAACGGTAAATGTATAGAAAATAATTAAACGATAAAAGAAAATGAAAATTCGTTCTGATTTTATTTGGATTTGATAGTGGTTTTTGTTTTATACAAGGATTTAAACAACTTTATTTTAACCAATATTGACTGCTTCCTTCTATTTTCTCATAATACAAACAATTGTTTCGATATGTTAGATGTACAATGAAATTGTAGATTCGATTGGAATAACATCATGATTATATAAATAAAGAGAAATTTTATAGATGTGTACATAGACAATCAAATATAGATGTCGAATAAATGTTTTTTTGCTTCTTGATTACAATTTTTAGTCGATGAATGATATTTTTTTTTATCAAATGTTATCATGATTTTATGTAACATATATATACCACACACGTAACACGGTGAAATTGGGTTAAGTAAGCAACATTCAGTATATTTATGAAATTAGACATTTTACTCAAATACTGTTACAAAATTATTTTGACAAATATAATCGAGATTTACTTTAGCTCCTAATTAAATAATATACTATTTATTTACAAATAAATATATTCTTTGGTACTGAATCCTCAATTTTTGTATATTTATAAGATCAATTCAATCCTGGGGTTGAAGATCGTATTTTATTTATTACTGGCACTTTACAAAAAACTTTTTAATTTATAAACACAATTATGTATTTCGTTATAATTTTATTTAGATGAACAATTTTATTACATTGATAATATTCAAGATCTAAAATCTGATTAATTATAAATACATTACTTATCAATTATATAAATTAATTTATTTAGTTGAGTATTTATTGTGTGTTGATATTTGGAATACAAAACAAGTAATTTGTCTTTTTTGTTATGATTTTAGACTGAATTATAAATGATATCGTCTTACATTGTGTAGTTATACGCAGGAGGCATCATTGTTTTTTAAGGTAGTGCAGTTGAATAGGTTGATTTCAAGTCGCTAATTATGCTAAGTTGTCGAATTTCAGTTTTGAATTGCGTGTTATTTTTACGGACCCAAACTACCGTTTTGTTTAAATGACACCTGTAATATTTTTCAAATTGAAATAAGGCATTTACATATCGCACCCTGAGTCTAATACTGTCCTAAGTCAAAAATGATAGTTTTGAGAAAAAGAGGATTGAAGCATTTGGTGATTGGTAGCCATTCATTAAATTCATCATACAAAACTTCTGGTAAAACTTTTAGCCATAGGTACATTTTTTTTAATTCCAAATATCATACCGTATAACTTTTTCATAAAAACACTATTTTTGGATTCAAGGTTTTTATAATTTACCTTAAAATTAAACTTATGCTATTTAGTTCAAGTTTGTACTAGATTTATAGTTACGATAGTACTGCTGTTATAGTTACGACAGTATTGCCGTTTTAGTTTTCACTAGATTTTATAGTTACGGCAGTACTGCTGTTAACAAAACAAACTGCTGTAAACAAAACTGTCGTAACTGTATAGTTACTACATTACCACGTGCAGTAATTAATTTGTCCTCATACAAAAGTAAAAGCAACACTGTCGTACGTCTATAGTTACCACAGTATTGCATGCATTTTGCCCCACAATCCAAAAACAAAACAGTGGAAAAGGGCTTACGACATTATTGAATTACAACTTTAATTATAACCCGAGTTACGTCGGTTTTTTTGTTGTAGTTTTTATTAAATCACGTGATATTTATCATGACAAGCAGTGTTACAACTTGCTCTACTTGACTTACAAAACATTAAAAAATAAAACCCAAAATCCCATTTTTTGAATTTACGAGAGTATTGCACTCAGGGTGCGATATTAAGATGTTATTTAATACAACTTAAGATAAATGCAAACAATATATATGTGCAGACGATTTTTCACAAACACAGAAGTAGGTGGGGCAGTCCATATAAACAGGAAACAAATGTATGCAAAGTGTGTGAATATTAATAAATATTAATTTATTTTGCGCTAGTCTACTGACATAATACCGCTAGTGACATAATAGCTAAAAATGTTGTTTTCTATGTTATTTCTCTACAAAATTTAAAGATACATCCAAAATAGAATTTGTCACTTCTGCTACAGTTTTTAGTAAACTGATCTAGAATATTTCATTAATGTTTATTTATTATAATAAAATCACCTTGGTAACACAAGTTTCATATATTTTTAAATCACTGCTTGTCAGTAAACGGTAGCACTCTGAAACTTAGATATGACATATGCCTTTATACCGTAGAATATTACTAGCATTCTGTGCTAAAAACTTGTAAAATTCATTTGACCAACCAAAATATAATCAACATTTACGTGATGCCAACAACATGATCATTTATTTACATTTTTTTTCAATTAACTAAGCGTAAAACCATCGCATAGAAATATTAGTCGCTTTTAAGCTATTAAATTTTGGATAGACAATAAACCCTTCCTTGATATCGAAATATTTAATATCCTATATTATTATGTTTTAATATTTTAATTTTTGCAACAACAGATTAATAAAAGTAGTTTTGCTACTTTGGCTTAATATTTTTAGCTTTCAGTTCTATTTTTACATTTAGGAAAGCCTTCATGAAAATCATATGAGGTTGCCATTATAAAACTAGATAAAAGATAACTCAATAAAAACGGGTAAAAATGCAACAAAAAATTTTAAAACAATAACCAAAATAGATTTTAGAAACTGAACCGCAGTATACAACATACAAATAACAAACCATGCAGGCAAAATATAACAGCCTGGATTTCTAATTTTCAAAAAATCAACCAATGTGGTAGGTAAATTGACAAAAGAGTCTATGAGCAGATTTCGTAGCATAAAATAAATCGATTTAAATTTTCAAATTAAGGGGGGTCTGAAAATTCAATAATCAACTTATATTTAATTTCTTTTTTTTTTAAATAAAAAGGGTAAAATATCTTTCATTTATTTATTTTTTATAATAAATAAAAATTTATTTAAATATGTCTCTAAAAAATGTTGGTTGATAGGAATTACAATATACGTCACAACAATCCAAAGATACCTTTTAAAACCTAAGTCCCACAAAGACTTTGTGAATTGAAGCGCCTCGAGACAAATGGTTCGGACAAATCATTCCATTTATACGATGGTCGGACAAAGAAGTCCCTCTGCGTTCTGTAATTGCGACCGTGTGAGATCTCAGCAGTTCGACAAACTGACTTATGAGTAAAACGGGCAAAACAACTTTATTCACTCTATTCACATATTTATAAAAAAAAATCGAAGCGGTGACACTGTGATGGTGTTGTAGAGAATCAAAAGCGTGTAGTGGAACCGAAAACTTCATCACAAACTTTACTCCAAACTTGAGTTATTCAGA
>OY856187.1:290854597-290919597 GCA_963693315.1 Diogma glabrata | reverse complement strand
AAAAATATTGAATATTTGAACCTTTTTCTATCATTTTTATCCAGATGACAACTTTGGCGTTTCAGGTTCCTCAAAAATCAGCTGTTTTAAAAATTTACTAAACTTTGCTGCCCTTGATCTAGCTGAAATGGCCAAGCTCATATTTGAAAACTTTTTTTCACGTACTTCAAATATAAATCTTTCCAGAATTTAAAAAAAAAATGATCCAAGTCCAGAGGTTGAGCCGCTAAGTTTGTTGAAACCAATACAAACGCAAACGGCTATGCTTTCATCATTTTTGAGTTTATGTTGTTTAAAATCCTATTTTCTCTTAGATACATTTTTCATTTATAACGTCAGAGATTTTCAACATTCTAACAAAATAGGTTCCAATTTTATAAGCATTATACTACACCTATTGTGTGAAAAATCTAAAGCCAGTGAATACCACTAAGAAAATTATAAAAACCGAAAAAAATTGAAAAATAAATAAATAAAAACACAAAACAAATCATATCTAAATTCATGCATACAATGGGCGCTTAAAAAATTAAGTATATGAAACGTATTTTTACCAATCAATTAGACTAAATAATTACAGATAAGTGTTAAACTTATAAACATTAAACAAAATAACCGTAATCCCAAACAATTCCTTAAAATAAATTTATTGTAGATAGATAAAACTACATACATCACCCCTAAAATCAAATTAAAGTTTTTTTTCTTTGTCTATTTAAAAAAAAAACAAAAATTGTGGGAAAATGAAAAGAAGGAGTTAAGTATTGGTTTTTGTTTATAGGTATTTGTTTTGTTTTCGAATTGTTTAAAAAAAACAACATTTGAATATTATGAGATTGATAATGTTTTTCTAATATTTTTTTAGCTAGATTTTTTTATAGGTAGATTTCATAGAAAAATTACATTTGCTATTTACCAAAATGAATTGCATTTTGGGTTAAACTAAATTTCCAAGCGGTTTTTAGAAGATTGCATATATTTAATGAGGTATTTACTTTTATGTAAGAAAATGTTAGTAAAATACGTGAAATAGAGAGATAATAGATCTGCAAATGGAAATGATAATTAAAACAATGTGTGTATGGAAATTGTTCTTAACTTGTTGAAAATATTGGTTGGAAAAAATGTTTTGCGTTGTTGTAGTTGTATGTACCTATATATGTGATGTATGCGTATGGATAGTTGTAATCATATTGGAAGCAAAAAATGGTTTAAAAAACCGTTGAAATTATGCAATGGTAATTATCACCTTATAATCGTTTCTAAATTAGTTTAAACTAGACTGTTAGAAGTGTTAGTTGCAACAAAAATTATAAGTCAACAAAATAAGAATAATTATTTTAATTATTTGATATATAATTATTTAATGCTAAAGTCGTGTTTCAAATGTTTTCGGTGAAAATTTCCAACTTCCTACGAAAAACAACAAAAAAAAAATCTTGTACTCTACCTCAGTGGCGGTAATTAAATTTTTTTAGGTAGATTTCGCATAATTTTAGTTAATTTTATATCTATTTTAATTAATTTTACATTCATTTCCATTAATTCACAATATGTTTTTTAAAATGAATTGTTAGTTTTATTTGTATCTAATGTTAGTTTTTTTTAAAGTAATCTGAGAAATCCGATTCTAATTGCACACATAACTGTCTGATCCCGAAATCTACCTATTTCTAGCGGATATACCTGCCGCTCGGACTTTTTTTTTAAAGTAATTGTTTTGTCTTATTCGCACTCATGTGTTTACGTATCCTTTTCTTTGTTCTGTTTTTTCTTCTTTTAAAAAAGTTGTGTTTACATACATTTTTATTTAGATTGAAATATATTAATCTCTACACATTATCAAAAATTTTAGAACACAAAAATTCAGCATCCAAAACATTTATTTAATCAAATAGTTTTTGTGATTTTACTGAAATAAAAATTCGAAAAATTTAAAAATGGGTTAACGCCAATGGCTCTTTTCACACTTGTATGCAGTGCAACGCATCGCTTCTTCGTTTTTTACCCCTCTTACCCCATCTGAATTTAGGTTATAATTTAAGGTAATTTAAGGGCAATGAGGTAAGAAACGAAGAAGTGGTGCGTTGCACTGCATACAAGTGTGGAAAGGACCAATCAAAATTTACACAAGAAATGTCAGGTTGCTTTGATTTTTAAAAACATTTTTATTTAAATGCTTGAAAATTTTAGTCGCATTTAATGTGATCTAATATATTTAGTTTTTTAGAGTAAGAAATGTTTGTGCATCGAGTATTTGCATCGAATCAAAAACTATTGTACGGTTTTAGTGCTTAGCACAATATACTATTGTTCCATTGCTATTATCATTTAAATTAAGCATTTTCCTTTTGTTTTTCGTAATTCAAAAACTTCTCTAAACAACTCATACGAGTAATCACCGCATTTCAAAATGTACAATTTCAATTTATAAATGAAATACGTGATTTTAAAATGAATTGAATTTATTTGAAACAAATAATAATAAAATATAGAACGATTGGAAATTATGAAACTTTTATATTTTTATTAACTTTAATTCTTTTTCAGTTCGTTTTTTTATAGTTAAAATTGTACTCGCTCGCTACAGTTACGCTTATACTGAAGTGAAATTCATATTTTGTTGTTAATAGAAATAAAAATCTGTTGAGCTTTTTTCGTGCTTTTTATGATTTTTTTTTTCAAATGATTTTATGTTTATACTGATTAATGTAATTTATTTTTGTTATATTTTGTATATGGCCGGTTGATTGAGTTTTAAAGTGTTTGTGATACAATTTTATAAAGAAAATTGATACAATTTTAAAAAGAAACTGTTAAGAGGACATTTTTTTATTTTTTAACCCAGACCTATAATAATAATTTGATAATGATGTATCTATCGTATGATAATTTTAATGCTCAAACTTTTAAAACAACATTCACAAATTCCTCAAAAAATATTGATTAATAATCACGAACCCTAGTTTTCATGCTAGGTAGCATAAATTTTGGAATATTTAGAATCGTAAATCTATACACATTTCATTACAATTAACACTAAACACGCGTAACTTTCAATAAAAAAGGCTTGGTAAATAAACAATACCTACAGCAGAAATTTTATTTCCGTTAAGAAATGCATTACGAAATTAATATGAAATACAGATAACAGTTACAGGTAACACAAATAACAGATGGTAATTTATAGAAATAATGGCCAATTTGTTAGTCAAATATCTTCCTTTAGCGTAAATACTTATTTTAAAAATTACGACTTTGTTAAAAACTGCAACAATTTAATATTTTCCAACTGCTTCTGTTAGAAGTATCTGAAACTGAAATTTGCTTCAATTTCATAATTGTTTACAATTTATGTGATCCAAATAACTACTTTTATGTGCCAAATGCTTGCTGCATGTTTGTCACAAAAAATTGTGCAACAAAATGTATGAAAATTGTTTTGTTGATGTACTTTACGATTTTTTGACATAATTTTACTTCAATGATCGAACACCATGGTCTCACAAACAGATGCAAACTATCACATCCAAACTTAATGCTAATTATCACTCAAACTTAACTTGTATTGTAGTGTGTTGAGTGGCCTAGTGGTAAGCACGTTGGACTTCGAACTCAGAGCACCTGGTTTCGAGTCCAATCTGAATCAAAAATATTTTAAGCAGAACATTAACAACCATCAACACTCCGGTTTTCCAGTTAACCGATAGTCAACTAATATAGTCGATAAATTGAAAAAACTTTGGGCTGGTCTCCCATATCAAACTAATCGATTAAAATTAAGACTTCATGTGCAACTCGACCATAACAATAAAGTGAACTTAGGGCTTACAATACCGGTTAATCGGTTAACCAGTAAATACCCAAAAACACATTCCAAAAAAACGGTAAATTTCTAATTTTTTACCGGTTTCGGTAAAAATTTAACACACTTATATTTATGCTTATTTAATTGAAAAAATTATTAATTATAATATTCTGAAGAAAATTAATTAATTTTTAATAATATAGCATAAACTGGACCCAACCAAACATATTTTAAGACATGAAAAAATCCAAGGATGAAACCCCTCAAAAGATACGGTTAAATATTCCTACGGATATAAAACGGCAAACAAAAAATAATTTATACTATAAATTTATACCGCCAATAATTTAATAGAATAATAGTTTTTTACTATCATTCATTCGGTACTGTCAATAATTTCTACCATACGTTTATGTTTATGCTATCTGCATAAAGCTATGGCTAATAATAACTTTGAAAGACAGAATACGGTTACCATATCTCTTATTTGAATTTCAAGTTTTCTCAATCGAAAATTATTTCATCACAAAGTGGTAATCCGTAATACTAATATTAATTTAAAATTGAAATGAAATTTCGAATGATTTTATTTTACAGTGGCTCTGTTTTTTTAATCGCTTGAAATTGTTTTGAATGTTTTGAGATTTTACGTATACAATTTTTTCATTATACTATACAAGCTGCAGTCAAATCGAACGACAACAATTGCATACAATTTTTTATTTGTTTCAGTTTAACTCGGCTTTTACAGCCTAATGCGCGACAGTCTACATTTATAAAGCTATTTTGAATTATTAAATTAGTGATGTTGTTTTAGTTTAAATCTCAGTAGCTTTAATTCGTTATATCCAGATTTGATGATATATACGATTTTTGCAAAGTTTCCAAATCTGGATTCCAAATACCGGTACCTCATATTCAACCAACATGACAAACTTGAAAAATACTCTTTGGATTGAGCAATTATGTAAAAAATAATTAATCAGTAAAATTAATTCTTAAAGAGAAACTCAACCAGAAAAATCCGTAGAAACAAACACAACAGCCAACTTTTTTTCTGTAACAAATAATTTGGTACAGTTATTCATCAATCATCGTAAAAGATGTTAAGCCAAACATTCCCATGAAACTGAAAATAAATTTTAATTAAAACCAACTCATAATTTCCATTAAAAATCCAATCAATAATAATTGTGATGAATTATAAAATAAACTAAATCCAATAGGATAAAGATCGTTTTTATTGCACGTGGGAAAACCTTTTGCAATTGATTTTGATTTACCATCATAATTCTTATAAAATAGTAACATTACAAGTATACCTAATCATATTTTTTTCAAAAGATATAATATAAGCTTAAATTTTTGTATAAATAAATAATTTTTCTAAAATTGTTTCAATATAATTTCAAATGTTACATGATCATATATGTTTGTCTAATATTTCTACAGAAGCAACACATTTTACAAAGAAGAAATTAAGATTTAAGCAAAGTTCTATGAGTAGCAACTAGAGCATTCAGTACAGAGACATGTTAGGCCCATGGAATAACTGAAAAAGATATGGCTTACGTGTTGTTGTCGGTAACAGGTCAGGATTTTTTTTAATCTCTGGGGTAGGGTACTCACATAATGGACATGCCGAGTCCACTCGCCCGGGACCTGGGAACTGGAGTTATTCAACTAAGTGTGCTGGAAATTAGAAAAACATTTAAGGAACAAAAAATTTCCATGGTACCAGTATCCTAAAGTGCACCATTTACGAGTTATATCGCTTACAAGCACGCAAAAAAAAAATTCAGCTTCACTTTGTTGCATAACTCCAGTTCCCATGTGCCGGGAGAGTGAACTTGGCATGTCCATTTTGTAAGTACCCTACCCCAGAGATAAAAGATTTCTGACCTGTTACCGACAACAACACGTACAATCCGTAATTCTATTGTTCTATTTTTCAGAACCGGGATTTCGGTGCTAGACAGTTTCAAAACCGAGTCCCGGTGCTGTAACCGTTGCTGAACAGGAAGTTAAAGTTTGTTATAAAAGTCATTTTTATCCACTAATCAGTTTAAAAAATAAACAAAAAATATAACAAAAAATATAACACATCATATTTTATTTTTAGGAAAAATATAATTGTTTTAAATTTTTATCTACTCTGAAAGGCGACTTTTGTTTTAAAGTGGGATCTTAGAAACCATAAGATGTCTAAACTGTCTTCATTTAAAGATTATCAAATTTTGGTACAATTTTTACAGAACTGAGATTCTTTCGATGAGTACCATTCCGTTTTAAAATAGTCAGCTCTTTTTTATAACGTTTGTGCCGGATGAAAAATCTTTCCTATCCATCTTCTTTCCATTCGTCACATTTTCCCATTCTTTTAATAATTATTATTATCTTTTAATAATTATAATTATTGGATAACATTTCAAAATTAGAAAAACTATTTGCTTATTAAAAATTGGTTAGCATTCTACGATCTATAAAATTTGATAGAAGTAAAAATTACTTTGGTCTGAAAGACCTAAGTATTACATTCATGAGCTCAAAGTCTTACCCCCACTTTTTTTGGCATTTCTCGACGTTTTAGGACCTACTGATTCTAAAAAAGCAAAAAAAAAAAATGTATGTCTGTCATTACCTACGCTGCAGGGAAAACCACTGGAGGGATTTCAAAAAATTTTTTTTCTAAAGATAGGTATACTCAAGAGACAGGTCCGAAAGGACGCTGTGTTCGATAACTGTACCGGAAGTGTGTCAAAAAAATCATTATGTGTGTCAAAACAAGGAAATTTGCATATTTTTTGCTTAAAAAACGTTCATTTTAAGTGATTACGAGTAGGAACATTGAATTTCGAGAAATCTTGATGGTCGGGATTGGTATGTGAGACCAAAATCTAGATTATTGCATTATAAGTTTGTCAAAAAATGTTGTCAAGTGTGTCAAAAGAAAGATTTTTATTTATTTTTTTACCTAATTTTTTGGAAATAAAATAAATAGTTTGTATGAGGTGAAAATATGTTATTATTCTAAAGAATTATGGCATTATAAGTTTGTTAAAAAAATAATGTCAAGCGTGTCAAAAAATGATTTCATTGATTTTTTTAGCCAATTTTTCGGGAAAAAAAATGTAGCTGTTTTTATGACGTAAATGTAATTGAAAATGAAATTGGACATGGAAATTTTTGAATTTGTTATAGTTTTTGAAATATTTTTGGAATTTTGAAAAAGTATGTGTTTTTGATTTTGAAATAATTTTTGCAATATTTATAGAATTTTGGAAAAAGTTTTAATTTTTGATATTGTAATAATTTTTGGAATATTTTTAGAATGTTGAAAAAAGTTTGATTTTATTAAATTTTATTAAATTTTATTAAATTTAATATTTCATTAAATTTTTACAATATTTTTGGAATTTTGAAAGAAATATGAATTTGTGATCTTGTGATATTTTCTCAAATCGCTAAATTGAAGGTTTTTGAATAGTTTGCTGAAAATGAAAATGAAATTGGACATGGACATTTTTGAATTTGTTATAGTTTTTGAATATTTTTGGAATTTTGAAAAAGTTTCAATTTTTGATTTTGTAAGAATTTTTGGAATATTTTTAGAATTTTAAAAAATTTTAAATTTTATAATAATTTTTGTAATTTTGGAAAAAGTTTCAATTTTTGATATTGTTATAGTTTTTGCAATATTTTTAGTTTTGGAAAAAGTTTGAATTTTTGAATTTTTAAGAAATTTTGGAATATTATTAGAATTTAGAAAAAGTTTAAATATTTGATTTTATTCTAATTTTTGGAATATTTGGAATTTTGAAAAAAGTTTCAATATTTGATTTTGTATAATTTTTGCAGTATTTTCAGAATTTTTGAAAAAAGTTTAATCTTTGATTTTGTAATAATTTTTGGAATATATTTAGGATTTTGGAAAAAGTTTGATATTATTTATTTTTTACAAAATTTTTGGAATTTTGAAAGAAATATGAATTTGTGATTTTGTAATATTTTCTCGAAACACTAAATGGAGAGGTTTTTGAGTAGTTTGCTGAGTTTAGCTAAAAACTATGTCCGCATAAAAGTTTTTTGCCGAAAACTATATCAAAATCCTTAACCCAGACCGAAGTCTTGATATCTCAGAGCTGTGAGATTTCAGCCCCTCCATATTTTGCATTTACATTGCAAATTTATTACACAAAACGAAGGTAAATGAACGACGACAAATGAATTATGTTAAACTAATTAATGTGTCGATATTAAGTTTTATTAACCTTGGTGTGTAAGTAAGTGGTTGTGTGGTTGTAATTTGGAAACCAATCAAATTACAAATTTTATTATATATTTTCATTAATTGGCAAAAATTCTCTAAAACATTTTTTTTTGATTAGAACAGAAAATTTATTGGTTAAATCGGACTTCGGAGTCGAGTTAGAAATTCTATAGTGAACGGTTCACTTAAGTTCCCTGTGCAGGGAAAAGCCAACTGTTGGATTCTGAAATGGAAAAATGTTCTATTTGAATCCCATTAGTTTTTTTTTTGGTTTCGTTAAGTGTGTTGGTACAGTGTTGGTACGCTTTGTGTGATTTAGCATTTAGTGTTGCCAAAAACTTCCAACAAAAACTAAACAAACAATAAAGTAATTAAAATGTGTTTCAATTAAATTTTAATTAAAACAAAATAATTTAATAAATTAAAGTAAATAGTTAATTTTTAATTATTAATTATTAATTTTTAACCCCAAAAAAAATTGAATTATAACTCTAATTGTTATTATTTTTTTTACAATATTAAATACAATAGTCAATAATACATAAATAAAAGATTGGTGATCAACTATTTTACAGAAAAAAAGAGAAAGTTGGTTTTTTTTTAAACAATTGACAATCTATCGTCAAATTGATATAATTTAACATAAAAAAATTAGTTCTACGAGTTCGTACGAGCCAGTACCGCTTCAACAGTGTAGTCACGAATGACAAGAAAGTTGTTTATCAACGTCTTTCTTGTAGAATTAAATTGCTGAGCTTTTTTTGGGGAGCTGTTAATTTTGTTTCTGTACTTTCAGATGGCAATCTCTTCACAGATTTAATTTCAATCTTGAGAATAGACATTTTATGTTTATGGAGGAAACTTGTTGATCCACCTGAAATCTTGAATTGTTTTTTACATGTTTTTCATTTTCCAAATTCGTCAAAACTATTGTTACCGTTCTTTATCCAAATAGTTGAAAATTAGAAAACGAAATAACATAATCTTAAAGTACGAGTTTTTTTTAAATTTACTAAACGAGAACGAACGCTCGTTTTATTCGAAATTTCAAAAACATGAAATTTAAATTTTCATGTACAGAAACAATTGGTTTTTGGAGTTAATATTTATTTTTTGTGGAAATTTAATTTTAATATTTATTTAGGGTTATTCCCGTTTCCCATGGGGTATATCTCTTAACATATGAACTAAAAGCATTTAAAAATTGGATTCCAACAAAATATCGACGACTCCAAAGCATTTACGTTAGCAAGCATCTACATTATGGAAAAACTGAGAGGAAGCGCAAAAAAACAATTTATTGTGATTCTAAACAAGGTTGAAAATGAAATTTTGTTATCAATAAATCAAAAAATAGCTATTCATGTATTAAGGGCGTAAAGTAGATCTTTTTTGCTTGAGAGTTGAATCTTTTTCTTGGGAGTTGAACGATCGAGGCCTTATCTTAGGGCAACAAACACCCGAAAGCTAAATAGATACTTTATGCCCGAATTACATACAAGATTTTTTGTACGAGTAAGATTCTGTATTTTTTGCATAAATTAAAATACATAATATATTAACAAAAAATAATAAAATGTTTGTTGATAAAATTGTTTTACGTAATATTACGTTATATAACGTTATTGGTTGCTATAGAAATTAAAGAAAATAATTATTAAACGAAAAACTACTTGGTTTTTCGTTTAATAGTTATTTTCTTTAATTTCTATAGCAACCAATAACGTTATATAACGTAATATAAGCCGTGGTTCATTTCTCAAAAACGTCGACAAAATTGAAATTTCGACGTTTCGCGTTGATATATAATTTTTTATTTCATACAGATATCTAAAACGACATTTTTCAGATTATTTATGGTACAAAAAGTTGAACTTTAACGTCCTAGGACTTTATAAAATTGTATAAAGTCCTAGGACGTTAAAGTTCAACTTTTTGTACCATAAACGTTGAGCTTTAACGTCCTAGGACTTTATAAAATTTTATAAAGTCCTAGGACGTTAAAGTTCAACTTTTTGAGCAAAATTTAAAATTAATTTCTTTTTATTTTAATAAATTTCCAGTATGAAATAAAATTTTGTATTTACCTCAAACGAAACGTGTTCTTAAAGGTACTCACTAGTAATTTCACCCTCGGCTAGACGCCTCGGCCGTTAACAACTAGCTCGTACTTTAAAATATCACTTTTCGTTCTAGATAAATAAATAACTATTGTTTTGGTTTATTTCCTTCCACAAAAATTAAATTTGGAAAATATAATTATTGGAAAACAAATATTATTTGAATTTCAACACAATCTGTCAAAATTTACTCAAGTAGGGTAGCAGAGTAAATTGAAATTGTTTGGTCGATTTGCAGATTCAATTTCAATTTCATCAAGAAATGGGCCACAGCCATTTTATTAATTTTTTCTAAATTTCTTTAGCAAACAATTGTATATAAAATTACAAAAAAATGCTTAGATTAAATAATTTTCACAAAATAAAATTTCACAACACATATATGTCTGTATATGTCTGAATATATTTATATATTTATATTTATATATTTATATATAATTATATGTATATATTTATATATTTATATTTATATTTGTCTGTATATATTTACGTATTTTGTTCTTTTGAGTTCGTTTGATGCTGTGAAAAATATTTACGCTTTAGGACGTAAAATTGTAATTTTAGGAACTGTTATTTGAATAGGAAAAAAGGCCTGCTTTACGCACAATTTTTGAATCGTACAAAATAGCTATTTATGTATTAAGGGCGTAAAGTAGGTCTTTTTTGCTTGAGAGTGGAGAGTGGCAACAAACACTCGAAAGCAAAAAAGATACTTTATGACCGAATTGCATACAAAATTTTTAGTACGAGTAGGATTGTGTATTATATTGATTATATTGGCTATATATTGATTGTGCAGAAATTAAAATACATATTATATTTACACAAAATAGTAAAATGTTTTTTGAGAAAATTGTTTAATCGAAGTAGTTTTGCTTTGTATATTTATTCTCCTAAATTTCCATTGCAACCAATTTTTTTTTAAATTTCTAAATTAATTTATTTAAAAGATTTTTTCGGCCAACGGCTGTAAAGTTTAACTTTACTGCCGCTAGGGAGTTAGCTAAAGTCTTACTTTTTAGCCTGACAGCAAAAGTAACGTCTAGCGACAGCAAAAGAAACGCCATTTTTATTTTATATTACGGAGGCTGTAAAGTAGCATTTGTTATTTGTTAGTTTGTTATTTTTTCAAACATATTGTATAACCATGACAACAAAAAATAAGTTGATTCTCATATTATGAAATTTTAAAAGGCTGCTTTGATAAAAAAATTTTATTCATACAAATTTAAATGTTTTTTTCTCTTTTTTGGAAGTAATTATGACGATACAAATTCATATTTATAAAAAGTTTGATGTATTAATTTCATATTTATAAAAAATTTAAACGTTTGCCGAAAAAATAGTGTATTTAATTCGGAGCTAAAGTGATTTTTTGTGTTTCGTCTATAATTGTCAAACTATAATTGTCAAACTATAGACTCAACACAAAAAGTATCACTTAAGCTCCTAATTAAATAATGTACTATTGTTTTTCAGTTGTATCTGTTAACTTGTTTATTTTTATTACATTAGAGGAGTTTAATAGCTACGAGTAAGCTCGCTGGCTAGTCGATTGTAAACTATCCTAGTGTCATCGAGTTTCTTTAGATAACTTTAGATTAAACAATTTTTCCAAAATAAAATTTCACAAAACTCATGTCTGTAAATATATGTATGTTTGTTTTAGAATACAGACATTTTTTTTCTTAAATTACGTTTTTTAAATGACTGTGGGCTCTTGGAGGTAGTCAAGGCTTTAGATGAAGCCTTCAGCATACGGGATCAACCAACTTGTCAACCATGGGTACCGATTTTAACTTCGTTGAAAATAAAGTTTGATGACTAAGCGAAAGCTTTTATTTTTAGTTCCGAATTAACTTTATCAACTGAAATATTCTTCAATGCCAAAGCCAATGTCTCTAGCAATAAAATTTTCTGCCACAAAAAATATATTGCTTGTGCATCTTAAAAATATTCAATGAACGTTCTTTTTCATAAAATAGCTATTTTCGGATCAAGTACCTAAAATAAGTTTTTTTTAGGACGAAAATTTGCTGTTAGCTTTGCCGGAATAGCAAATGAGTCCTAAGAACCTAATTTAGGTACGTGATGCAAACAATATTTTTTTGTAATAGCTCTCCAAAATTTTCCAGAGTACCTAATCCATTAGATACCAGCGAAATATTCGAAACCATAATAATTATTAATCGAATGGAAAAGAAAGCCTTGAATCTTATACCATAGCAACAAGTTTGTTTAATTCATTTATCAATTCTGTCATCCAAAATTTATCATAAAATTTAAAATACAAACATATTTGAAAATGCTTTGAAATCCAGAAAGTATTGCTGAGAGGGCAATAGAAATTGTATTGGATTTACTTCCCCAAAAATCTCGTGACATGTATCATAAAGAGTATGAAAATTTCAACAGCTGGAAAGAAAATATGGACGTAGCCGTTATAAACGAAGATGTGGTATTAAATTATTTTCACGAAAAAGTAAGTAGTATCTAGGCAATTTATACTTTGAGGATTTTTGATTACTCTTTTACAGTCACAAACGTTCAAACCGTCAACAGTATGGCCGAAATATTCAATGCTATGACGACTTTTGCGGCCTAGGCCGAAAATTAAGCTTTTCACGGACTGAAATGAGTAAAATAGCTATTTTTGGGAGCGTATACAAAAAAATAGATTTTCCTCACGGTATTCCTTTTCTCATCCGTAAATATATTTTAAGCTATATAACACAAATTTATTAAGCTCTTTATTATCTACTGTCTTAAGAAACTACATAACATTGTCCTGTCATTCAATTTATTCATTATTCAACTTCTTAGTAAGGAATAATGAAATAAATTACATAGGATCTAAGTTACACAAACATATTCATTAATTATCTGTCCACCTATCACATTTTTCTTTATACGTTTTTTTTTTGTATTCAAGAAAATTGTCGAAATTAAAATAAAACAAACAAAATAAGATCAAGAGAAATGAAAAATTATCCTGGTTTTTCAGATATATTTTTATCATTTCACTCAGTATGAGTATCTTTCAGTAACATTTGTTATTGTGTTTTTTTATCTTTTTTGGATACAGCTAGAGAATCAAATGGTGAGAAATTTATAATATAATTTGTTTTTGCGGTAGTAAATGGCAGCCCCTAGTTTTCCAAACAAATTTGTTTGGCATTTATCAATTACTCCAGAGAAAGTTTCTGACGGCGATTAACGTTGACTGTTATTTCAACATCAGGGAGTGGAGTACGCGAGGCTATCACACCCGTAGCGTAGATCAAAAATGATCAAATATACAAATCAGTAAAAGCTTTTCTCTCCATGCGGTAATGTATATGCAAACGAATGACAAACATGCAAGGTAAAGGAGACATGTTGTTGTTTGATTAGCATGACTTCTATGTTCTAAAGTTTGTTATTCAATGTGGTAAATATTATCAAGACTTCTTAAATGATTAAGAAGTCTTGATGATATTTACCACATGCCCACAATTAAACCAAAACAAATTGCTCGTTGAAGCCCAGCAGCTAAATTGTGTAACTGTAAAGTGGTGAAGTGTTAATTTTTTTTTCATTTCGATTTTATCATTTTACCATTTTTGTGATTCTATATGCATACTATATGTGATGTAAGTGTTAAAAAAACTAATAGCAAGCGACGCACTGTAAAACGTCAAAAAAAACATGACATTTAGGCCCGCTATACACTTGAGCTAAACTATGTGAACTATGCGAACTATGTTTTTTGTATACAACGTAAATATACAAAAAAACATTACGGTAACAAAACATTTAAAAAAATAAAATAAAAAAGGAAACATTACATTCATTACATTTTGTTTAAAAAATATTATTCGCGTTAAATAGTACATTATTTAATTAGGAGCTAAAGTGATACTTTTTGTGTTGAGTCTATAGTTTGACGGCCGACCACAGGGAGGCCGACAATTATAGACGAAACACAAAAAGTCACTTTAGCTCCGAATTAAATACACTATTTTTTCGGCAAACGCTTAAATTTTTTATAAATATGAAATTGATACATCAAACTTTTTATAAATATGAATTTGTATCGTCATAATTACTTCCAAAAAAGAGAAAAAAACATTTAAATTTGTATGAACAAAATTTTTTTATCAAAGCAGCCTTTTCAAAATTTCATAATATGATAATCAACTTAATTTTTGTTGTCATGGTTATACAATATGTTTGGAAAAATAACAAACTAACAAATAACAAATGCTACTTTACAGCCTCCGTAATATAAAATAAAAATGGCGTTACTTTTGCTGTCGCTAGACGTTACTTTTGCTGTCAGGCTAAAAAGTAAGACTTTAGCTAACTCCCTAGCGGCAGTAAAGTTAAACTTTACAGCCGTTGGCCGAAATACATTATTTTTTTAAAAACATAGTTCGCATAGCTCGCATAGTTTAGCTCAAGTGTATAGCGGGCCTAAATGTTTATTTTAATTTTCAACACAATTTAAACGTAAATTTTCACAAATTTAAATATATATAAATATTTTAGAAATTAAATTTGAAAAATAAATCTTTAAAATTGAATTCATGAATTATATTTTAAAAAAATTAAATCACATTGATTTTATTATGTTTTTTGACATAATGACATTAACAACAAAAGGAACTCTTTCATTTTATCACTAAACAGCTAGTCGGTGCTAACTAGGGTTCGCAAAACACCGTGGAATCTCAATACCGGTATTTCGATATTTTTTAGTCATAATATCGGTATACCGGTATTAATACCGATATCAGAAAATTTCAATACAAATGATTTTTTTATTCGACATAACTTAATTTTTATTCGACTTAGTTAAGTAATTCGGTTACAAAACCAACACATTAATAATAAAAAAAGTACATATGCTAATTCACTTATAAAATAAATAACAATTAATAAAATTTAAAGGAACCATATCCCGGGTAAGAAAAAGCTAAGAGGCCAAGACCGCGCCATAGCTTTTGGGGGTTGGGCCAGGCGTAACATTTTCAAACGGCCCGAGCTTGGGCCAAGCTTGGAGTGATGTCCTGGGGCCAAGACTGACAAACCAGGCTAGAGCCAAGTCTGGCAAATAAGACTTGGGCCAGGTCTACCAAACCAATTTTTTTTCCAGACCTCCTTTAAATGTGTGGAAAGAGGTTGTGGAAAGAGTAACATATATGAAAATAAAGATAAACATAATATGGCCTGCACATGTTTACAATGCATAGGACTGGTTAATAACGCTTAATATAATAAACTGAACCTTGTTTCAGTCTAGGCATTTACAACTGGCCCAGACCTGGCTCAAAACTGGGCTCACCAATACTGGCCCGAGATTGGTCCGTTGTCTAACATTGGCAGCTCCTACCCGGGATTCAATAATTCAGTTAACTTGATATTCAATATCACATATAATATAAAAATAACTGCACTTGGTTGTTGAGCTAAGCTTATCTAAATTTATTGATTCACATTAGTAAAAATGTAAAAAAAACATAAATTGTCAATGCTCTCATCAGATAATCGCGAACGAGTTTTTGTGCAAATCAGACCAGCCACCGAGAATGCCCTCTCAGATTCAACACTAGTAGTGCGGATTGTTAACAAGTAGTTGTATACTGATTCTAAATATTTTTCACGAACATTTAAACGAAATTTCACGAAAATTTTTCTATTCTTTCTTTTGTTTAGAAAAAGGCAAATGTTTTCTTGGTTACTTTAAAAAAGTATTATATTTTTATAATACCAAAAATACCGGTATATTTCTAGTTCAATTACGGTATTTCAAAACAGATTTTAAGGGCGGTATACCGGTATTCGGTATGTCGGTATTGCGAATCCTAGTGCTAACTTTATAGTTTTAAAACATCACTTACTTAGATGATGAACTTATCACTTCACCGTTTCACAGTTACAGAATTTGTTTTTAAATTGCATTTTCCACAACGATAACTTTTTTTTTCTAAATAAGAATTACTTTTAAGATAATATTTTGGGTTATCGTCGACATCAAAATATTCAATTTTGAATCGATTGCATTATTTATTATCAAAGTTTTCAATCATAATAATTTGAATTTTTTATGACAATAACATTCGAAGCACCTTCAAAAAAGTTTTGCTTTAAACTCTAAACTTTTAACTATAGACTGTACCTTAAATAAAACATTTTTATCTTCAAACTAAAAAAATATTTTCTGGAAACAAGAAACAAGTCATTAAAATATAATATTTTCTCACCAGACAATAATAACAGAACTGTCGCCCATTCACTTTAACGAAAGAGCAAACTGAAAAAAAACTATCATATAAAAAAGAAAAAAACTCAAACCTATAAAAAATTTCTTAAATAAAATGACATTTCTCCCATCCTAATCTTAATTTTTGTTATTTTTCATCTTCATCTTAGATTGAAGAAAGATTAAGAAGCTCATTAGTTGTTAGATTAGTATTATTGTAAGGTTTTTTGTGGCTAATGAAAAAAATGGTTTTGAGTGAGATGGGCATATTATTACTGTGTCAATTTATTAGTAATAATAATTTATCTCCTTCTTAAATTAAACAAACAATTTCACAGAACTGAAAATAAATCAAGACGATGATTAGGAGGCATATATGCAGAATATATGTGGTTTGCAACTCCGATCATTGAGAAGAACACCTGGTATTTAGATCTTAGTTCAAACATTAAGAAGGCGCAAATGTTACTTATGATTTGCTTGGAATGTCAAAATGTCATTGGAAATGAGTGTCTTGACTTAAAAAAAATATCGTTTCATAAATACGCCACATGAATGTAAAAGTATGGATTAAAGTAGTGAGAAATAAATAGTTACGTATAAAGCTAGAGCAATGGTTCATATATGCCCTTACGTCAGCTCTTGTATAGCATAGCAGTGTTTCTCAACTGTTTTCATGCTACAGACCAATAAATATTTTCAAATTCTATTGCGGACCTTGTGAAATATTTCATGTTAGATGGGTGAAATTGCAGGTTATATTTTGCTCACACTTACATACTAAATGTAATTTAAACAGGAGTGAACGAAATAAAGTTTCAAGAAATCAAAAAAAAGGGAACGAATTTTAATGTGTAACAAACAGAGTTTAAAACTCTTCTTATGTCACTAATATATACTGTTATTTCAAAATTAAAAAAGCATATCGTTCTTATTCCTTATTCGAAGTAAAAGTAATTTACTGTGTAAGTTTATAATGCTATATTTTATTTTTCTAGTCAAAGTTTACATTTGCGTAAGAATAAAATTCATTAAACACGAACCTAGTACAACGTTTTATCCTTCCGACAGCGTAACATGTATTAATTTGAATTAATTTTTTTTTATATATAACCCAGATTAGAAATACCAAGGCTCATCGAATGGGCCAAGCTTGGAAAACTAATAATTGATTATCAACCCAAGAAGACAAAATTGGTGTTGAACACTTCTCTAGCACTTCGACGTAACACCAAAATTAGTGCGCATACCTATATATTTTAGTGCTCATTACTATGTGTTTTTTTCAAAAGGGCAAATAATGCGCACTTGTTTAAGCTCCGCCCACAATTTTGAATAAATCGCGCACCGTTTGAGTGGTGTTGGAGTAGTGCTCGAGTAGTGCGTAACACCTTAAGTGCTGATTTGCGCACTTCTTGGTGTAGTGCTGAAGTTGTGCATGAGTAGTGCGCAACACTGAACCTGCGCACTTAAGTGTGCAATACGATACCTTAAGTGCACACGAAAAGAAAAGGCGGTAAAAATAATTGTTGAAATATGAAAAAAAAATAATTTTTTGCTGATTTTTTTTCCCAATTTTTTTTCATTACTTTTTTTATTACTTTTTGTCATTACTTTTTGTCATTATTTTTTTTAATAATTTTTTTTATTACCCTTCAAATGTCCGTGGAATCTCGGTTCTAATATTTATAGAAAGCAGCTGTATATTTTTCTGTGAATGAAACTTGATTGGTATTAAATATCTGATATATATTACTATGACTGTGTACTTACCTCTCGCGTAGAATGCCCATGTTAACTGCCTGATGTATATGACAATACGCTATTGTATATAAACAAAAGTATGACAATTTTAATTCTAGCGAATTATAAGATGCGATGCGAAACACAAAACATATGCGGTGCAACGTGAGCACTATTAGTGCAGTTCCCATATAATCATTAGCACTGCTGGTGCCCAAGTGAGCACCATTGGTGCTAATGATTCTAAGTGAAATACACTAATAGTGCTCGCGTCAACCGCGCAAACTCAGTTGGGTGTGTTTTTTTTTTCATTTCATTTTTCATTTAGTATGCTTTGTGGTTCTATATTGTGGAAGGACTATTTTAAGTGGTTCTAACATGTGGAGGACTATTTTAAAACTTTGATCAAGATGTTGGTCGTACTAATTTTCCGACTGCGAAAAAAAAGCAAGGTAGCCGACACGAAGACGATGGCGACGACAACGATGACGACAATGACGACGTCCTCGAAGAAGAAGACAACGACGATAGCGAAGCCATGGCAAGGTTTCTGCTTCTGAGTTTAAGAAGCAGGCTAATAAAAGAAATAACTCACTTGGGCGACTCGATAAGGTACCACCAAACGAAGAGGCGAGCGGCGATGGAACACCATCACTACCAGCAACGACATCAGCAGCAGAAACTACCACATAAAACCAAAGTGAACAAGATAAAATAACACATTTCCACTATATTTTTACGAAATAAAATTTGTGTTTTCGTTTATTTCAACCATAAAATCACTGCGTGTTGTTATGCACGTGATATTGTCTTTATTTCTTGTGAAATAATAGACTTTGCTACAACGTTTTGGCCTCTGGTGACGATAAAAGTTCGTCCGAATGTCCGGACCCAGTGTCCTGTCCCATTTCGTCGTCAGATGAAAATGACGGATCCTATGTACAAAGCCGATTATTTGGCACCATTAATCATATTTCTGTTTGCGAGTAAAATATGCATCGTACGTATATTATATATTGTATACATACCACATGCGACTGCACCACTGCATTAATTTTCACAAATACAGCACTCAGATCAGCTGGGTGGGCATAATTTACGAATACATTTATTAGTTGTTGCGACAAGCGGCCAGTGATAGGGTAAATATCACCGATTATTTTTCTTCTGCAAAGGAGTAATTTGATGGGTAGCTCTCCATTTTTGAACTTCGCTGCTGCACTACTGAATATAAAATGAATAAATGGCCCAGCCGATTGCCATCGAGAAGAGAAATAAATAAAAGAATTCCAAAGTCGTTTCTTTATTTATATAAAAACATACATGTGTAGCAAAATATAAGCGATACAACGAATGCAGCAAACAACAAATTCATTCTACTGTGTGCAATAAAGGAAAAAACACAAATCTCGGATTGTCAATACATTGAATCGCTACCATTTTGCATTGTTTCATGTCTAGAGAATAAGTTAACGGTTTATTTTCTTCCAACACTCCAGAAACATAGATGTTCAATATAGATGACAAGAATGGTGTTTTAAAAGAATCGACTGTCAATATTAAACTTCTGCCAACGATATAAAAAATGCCATCTTTGCATATCGCGTGATTAAATTTTACAATTGTGTTGAACTTTGTTAGAAACCATTGATTTGTTGGTTTGTTGTTTAGCAAAAAATGTTGTAGCTCAATTTTTAAATAACGATCGTTATAAAACGGATATTTTAACGTTGGAAATAGTTTCTGGGGTGTTGATTTTGTTATACGATGTTGTTGCAGTTCTTGAAGGCCCTTTGCAACCTGCATGGCAATCGTCCATGTCGCAACATTGACTTAATCCCAAACAATGCAATTTCAAATGGATAGCTGCTTATCAACGACAAAATTCCAAATTTTTTCACATCATCGACAACATGTACAAGATTGTGTATATTGCTTGTCACCAATGCACATCCGTAAAGTGATTTAAACTTCTCAATATAATTAATAAACATATTATGCGCTTGATTTAAATGCACGGAATACATTTGCGAGAAACAGATAGTTGCTGCGCCCAGAATAAGAAAATGGTGGTAATAATTGTGGGGTAAATATTGTTTAAGCAAAACTGGCCCAAGATAAAGCAAGAAGGTTCTGTATTCGGTGCCTTTCCAGTATGCCACTTCGTCCAAGCCTCTCACAGCCCGATGGAATTCGCGCGGAATTTTAATTAGTCGCAACCATTGTGACATCTCGATCATGTGTGCAGCGAACCACTTGCATTTTTTGGTTATTTTGCCCTCGCGCCAAATTGTTAAACAACGCCGCATAACACCCAAATCAAGCAGATGCAAAGAGTCTGCTACTATAACGTCTTCCACCATGTTTATTGGCAGTTGCAGGAAGGGCAAATCTCTCTTGTGATGCTCTTCGTCAGTTTTTGCTCGAAATCCTTCATCTGTTCTTTTTTCGGCGATTGTGTATGGGAAATATGTGCATTTTCTCAAATCGGAGTATTTGCCCATTGTTGTACATTTAAGACACCCATGAAACCCATTGAAATTAACAACACCTATTTGAAATGCAAAAAACAGAACATATATGGTATGGATCAGATAGCTTGAGCTTCGAAATAATGGCAAACCATCAATGTTCACATTTAATAAATGCACATTGGTCCATTGATGGTGCCGAAACACTGCCGAAGACAATTTTGGAGGCCATTGTGCCAGTATTTTTCGCCGCCTACCCCAGATGTTGTGATTATCACCTTTGAACTGCAAGCAAGCAACGTTCTTGGATCGGAAGGTACACTCCCTTCATTTCGACGATTCACAATTTTCAAAAGGTCTCTCAATGAGTCGTGAGTGACCTTGTGCTTCAGAGCCCATTCGCGTAAGTTTCCATTCATTTCTGCATGCATTTAATAACGCAGTTGTTGAAAGGGATCTATCGCATTCGTTTTCTGAGTCGGACTGCAATTCTAGGCACCAAGCATTTTCACCATCATCACTGCCACTGTCACTCCTTACGTCGAGTGTATGATGAGTCGACATTATTGTTTTGTGCAACATCCTGACACGAACTTGCAACGCCAACAATGTTTCCCTCATTCACATTTTGGCGCAACAATCGCCTAAATAATGCTTTTCTTCCTATAATAATGACCCGTCACCTGCACTTTTTGCCACTTTTCTTTAATCCGTTCATTTTGCAAAAAACAACACAGAAACAAACAAAATCACACGTTTAGAATACGCACATAATATATAATATGCCATATAAACGTCAAATAATGCCGATGACTAATAGAGCGATGACGCATAACATTATTATATTTGATGTTAACACAACACTTTAAGTGTCAAATTTTTGTGCACTTATAGTGCAGTGCCGAACACTTCTCCAGCACTACCATCCAGCACCACATTTTTGCGCACTTATATAGTGTACTGCAGAACACTTCTCCAGCACTGCATCGCAGCACCACATTTTTGCGCACTTATAGTGTAGTGCCGAACACTTCTCCAGCACTAACATGGCCGCACCAAATTTTTCCACACTTCTGGTGTAGTGCAGAACACTACTCCATCACTTCAGTGCCGCACCTTGGTGCTAGAGAAAGATTCAACACTTCTTCCACACCTTTTTTCGCACCAAGCGATTTTCCGAAATTTTGAACACCTGTTTTTGGTGCGCGGCACTTCAAATTGTTTGTCGGGAAGGCATGGCCAAGTCTTAGTCTGATACATTTTGTCATACTAAGCCAATGGTTAAAATAAATAAATGTAATTGTATCTTTTGACTACTATATTTAGTTTTGGGCCAAGCTTGATCCAATGTTGAAACAAATTTATTGTAACTGTTATATAATTTCAGCATTTGTGCAATGATTGACTGTAACTAACAAATTTACTATATATGAGGAAATTCCATTACAATACCCGGGTAGTAAAAGGCTAAGGAGCCAGACCTGGGTCAAGCCCGCACAACAGCTTTCGGGGTTTGGGCCAGACTTAATATTTTCAAACGGCCCAAGTTTGTGCCAAGTTTGGACTGATGTCCTTGGGCCAAGTCGGGTAAATAAGACTTGGGCCAGATCTACCAAACCAATTTTTTTTCTAGACCTCCTTTAAATGTGTGGAAAGAGCAAAATTAGAGAAAAACTTAATATGGCTTGCACATGTTTACACTACATTAGACTAGTAAATAATGCGTAACATAATAAACTGAATCTTGGTTTAGTCTAGGCATTTACAACTGGCCCAGACTGTAACCAAACTTAACTAGCCAAGGATTGGCTCGCTAATGCTGGGCTAGGATTGGTTCCTTGTTTAATAAATCCTGCAATTCAATTCATAAACGGTCTAAGCCGGTCCAAATTCTCTGGATGGATAAAAATTATAGTTTTTCATGGTGTTAAAAAAGTTAAGCTTTTTTTTACTCGATTACAATCTAAGTATTAACAATTTAGGGTCCATTCTTGTGTTATGGTTTCCAATATATACAACTTTGATTATATACTTTTATCTAACTTTGATTTACTTTTATTGTTTTTTGAACAAAAATGAATTATACTGAATTATATATTGAATGAAAAAATTCAAAGCTTTGAATTCGATTTATTTGTTTTAGAATTGGTCCAGCATTGTATTTAAATATTGATCCAATGTGTAAAAATACTAATGGTATAGTTGAATTTTTTGCCAGCGAACACAAAGTTTGTTTGTTATGCGCATATTGTTTGCACATGCGCATATTGTTTGCACATTCAGTGTCTCGATTAAATTATAAAAAAAAAACTATTGGCGTCCCATTTAAATGGACAAAAAAAACGCATAAAATTAATAAATTACTATTGAAATTCAACCAATTATAATAGAAAACCAAAAACTAGTAAAAATATTATTGATTTTGTAGGCAATGTAACAAAACTTTGATAATTAAAATTAATTATAGTAAAAATAACGACACCTATGGAAACAAATATCACAACAAACAAATGGTACGAACTAGAAGTAGAAATTTAACTAATATAATTGTTTTGAAAACAAATTTATCCCAAAATAAATAATACATCTCTGTTTTACTTTTTGTCCCCTCTTTTATCTCTTGCTGCGTCCTATCTGTCAAAAATTCGCTGGAAAAAAAATTCTACTATACATGGCTATTAATCATGCATTCAACCAATTTTATTTTAAAGCTTGTCTCAACGTTGTTCAACCTTAAAACAAGCTTGGCTCACTGTCAAAACAATCCTCTCTGCTTACCTGGGTAAAATATATAAAATAACATAAATTAATCAAATTAAAATATAAAAATAACAATGGAAAAAATTAAAACATACATACCACCTTAATCACTATTATTATTGTCTTTCAGTCGAGAAGCGATAATTAAAACATACATGAAACGATTTCAACTATATATTTCTAAAATGGATAATACTCTAGTGAATTTTAAAAAATTGAAATTTCAGCCAGGGGTCAAATACGAAAAACCTGATCAGGGCCGGATATATTCAAATAAGGTTAACCCTAAAAGGGTATTCTAAATCAGGCCCGGAACAGTCCCACATCAGATTGCCCCAATAGGGATTGCTCTTGTAAGACTGACCGGGCCCTGATCACGCCTTGACTGTATGCAGGTTTTCCCTAACTAATTTCTGCTCGGGGTATTATCAACTAATGATTGAGGGAAAAGTTGCACTTTACCATCAAGGGTAGATAAAGTAGTACTTTAAAATCAAGGGTAGATAAATTATTTTAATATAAGTATTTTGCTTCATTTGTTTTTTTATAAAATTTATAAAATTCAAAAAATTATCAAAGCCACCTATACTCATTTTTTCGTGAAACTGCTTTTTCCTGACACTTTTAAATTAAATTTATCATTGAGTTTTCTTCATTTTTTGGTCTTCTTTAACAGTTGCTATAGAAAAAAATGTTGTATTCCACACGAAGATAAAATTTCATTATCTTCTCGATGCTTATTAGCTCTCAAAGATAAAGTGCAATTTTATCATCTTGTACAATATATAACAATGATTGTATTTTATAAGTAACTTGATTTTATTTTATAAAGAAATCAAGTTTTTAACTCTGATTATACAAAAAACAATAAATTCAAATTAATGCGTATGGCTCTCTCTCGAATATTGAAAAACGCAAGGGCTACTACGATTAAATTGAATTGAATTTCTATTGTGAACAAAATTATTTATTTTATGATTGTTTTTTGGTTTCTCAATTCTCATTAATATTAGTAGTTAGAACTTTGTTATCTTTTATTGTAGGCAGAGTTGGTTTGTTTCAAACACTTTTGTTTTAAACACTGTTTAAACACTACAAAACACTGTTTAAACACTACAAAACACTGTTTAAACACTCTTTAAACACTACAATATGTGTCACAACAACACATACAAACTTTTAAAGACCAATGTCCTACACGCAAGTATGAATTTTTTGAGTTGTTCTTACTTTTTTATAACAATTGAACTTTCAGTGTTTTTGTGGACGCAAAAAACATCTATAATGTCACCGAAATTTAACTGCCTCGCTAGTTTTGATTCTTAGTACAGATTCACAAGACACACTCTTGAAAGAAACAGGATCGGTGGAAATTTTTGATTAAAAAAATAGTTTTTAGTTAGTTTACATTTTTAATGGCAATTGCATTCAATAAATCTAGAGCGAAAGATTTTCTTCGAAATGCTCTGTATATTCGTGTTTGGGATGAATTACCTAAATCTTCTGAAATATTTTTTTTTATATTGCAACGAATTAATTGCTTTGTGCAGGATATTATTTTCTCCTCTTTCCTTAGAATTTAAACATCGAGCTTGATACTACTAAATCTGCAGTAACTAAAATCATGTTTCTTTTGAAATCTGTTTCTTGGTCATAAATGCGGATGTTTTCAGGATGTTCATTAGCATTTTTTACTTGTTGATAAAAAGAAGAAAAATTTAAACCATTTGTCACCATTTACTATCCCTCAAGATAACGTCACATTGATTTCTTAGAATCTGCAGTTCCGTGAGAAGATTATCAAGATTGCAGACCTCAACATCTATTGTTGTTTATCTTGTTTGAATGATGATGATTCTGTCATGGATATCTTTCAACATTTTAAGCCATATTTACTCATGTACTTTTTTAATTTCGTTGATGTCTATATAAGATTTTGTTGTTAAATTAAGACCTTTAAGATATTCAGCCATATTTTTTGGTACTGGAAGACGTTTTGCAAAAGATATAATAACATCAATTCTAGCTGACCATCGCGTGTTAGAAAGCTTTTGCAGTGACTGCGAAATATATTTCTTTAAAATTGCTCATCGTTGAGAGCTCTGCTGCTATATAAGGTATAAAATACCATATATCAAATTATTCCAAAAAATGTAACCTCCTTTGAACATTATTCGGCAGAATCAACTTCACAGAGATTGCGACTGTGAGCTCCAAAGGGGGAATACACAGCATATAGGTTTTCTCTACAAATCTCTCTTTCCGTACTTTTGTTTTGACTTTTCATGTTGCTTGGGTTATCGTGCCCCTGTCCTTCGTTCAACTTGAATTACTAATTCTGAATTACTATAATTGAATGAGCTCATTTCGGATTTCCGATGGTAAATAATGAACTTGTTAACGATACAAAGCTTGCTTGGAAATTCTTACTTTTTCTAAATCATAATGCAGCAAGGGATCACAGTGACTAATAATGTACAAAATTCCCAAGAAGTTACCGTTAGTAGGCTCATCAACCATATGGCTGTCTCTGCTCAAAGCCATGCTCCTTTCACCTAAAAATAAAATAGTATCCAAAATTCTTTTTAAAATGTACCTCCATATTTTTGCTTGGCCTTCGTTTTGATTGCAAAATAATTGTAAGCCGGTAATCTGTCGTATAATTTAGCTTAAGAAATAAGAATATCCTTGAGGAACGACATAGATGAGAACAATTTTACTTAATATTCGTGCTAAATAATCGACACGGTTGTAAAGATCCTCAATGCTATCCAGTCTTCTTAATAACAACAGAAGAGTGAATATCATTGAAGACATTATCAGAAATATTTATCCACAAACTCTATACCAGACCGCTATTGATCCCGGCTAAAGAATCAGGGTATAGGGAGGTGGGGATTACTGGAGAGTTTTGTGGACCTTGCTAAGCGGAAATAAAAATTATAGACAGCAGAAAAAGAAACAAAAAAAAATTTGATGAAAAAAAATGTTGATGGGAAATGGTCATTGGTCCCAAGACGTTCATTGGATTGGTCACCGCACTTCAAGAATTCATACCATCATCTTCCTTCTTCCCTCCTCACCCCACAAGACAAATGAGAACTAGCCCATATTCAAGAAATATGAATTTAAAGGTCAAAAGGAATTTAAAAGAAAAACAAAAAATTGAACAAAATAAATAAGAGACCAATATACATATATATACTTCAATTTCCGTTATATTTCGATATAGTTATATATTTTTATTTGATTTAAATTTAGCATTGATACTTAAAACTACTTACCATCACCAAAGTATCTAAACATAGTAATCTTAATTAATTAGAATGTAATAGACAACACAAACACATAAATATTTTTTTTTCTTGTTTCTCTTTTCATGTATATATTTCTATAGTGTTTAATTGTCACATTGATAGCAATTTCCACTAAAACTGTTTTGCTTTAGATTTTAAAATGTACAAAATATTCTAAAATTGAAAATTTTTTTGATATATGATTCAAGTACAAAAACTCTCTGTTCGCATCTTCCACTAATCAAACAAACCCAAAAATGATCCAATATTCCCATTGGAATATCTACACCTAACGGTTTTCCTCCTATATTAAAATCTTTTGCTTCGGTAAAAATCAATATTTCAATATCCAACGTCCAGTATCCAAAAAATTCAATATTCTATTATTTAGCTCTTTTCTACGTCATAAATGATTTAGTATGATTATTTCAATATATGTATAATTATTTAACTGTTAACTGTTGTTAACGGTTGATGCTACCGTCATCATCCATGTGTCCATTATTTTTCGACTATTTAAACATTCTACCCGCCTTTTTATTCAATTAACCTAATCACCAGGTCGATTTAGATAAATTATTTTATTAAGAGATATTACTTTTAGACTGATTTGTTCTTCAATAAAGTTTTCTGATTAAACTGTTTCCTGTATCCATTCAAACAAATCCAAACAAAATTCGACATCAAAAAAAAATGATATAATAAAACAGTACCTTTTATGTAGTTGAAATCATATTTTCACTATAATGGTTATTGGTTAATCAACACTAACGGAATATCGATCTTAGGATTGATATTGTTCCGATATGAATACATATTGCAAATTTTATTTTATTTTAAACGAAAATCATATTTTCACATAAACACCAATGAATCTATCACTATCTTTTAAACAGTTAATAATATTTCCCGATATAAATATTTTCAGTTTTGTAGGATTTAATTAATAGGACATCACAAACATTAAAAATATTTTTTTTATGATTTTAAATTTATCACTATTCAAATAACATAATAATAATCTTATTCAACAAATAGTAATTAATTAATCGCAACAAATCAAATCCAAAAATAATTTTTCCATTTTTAACTTGACCAAAGCACGGTCACTGAATAATTAATTCGACAACCAACATTTCTTTTCCTTCTTTTTTTTCCCAAAAAAAATATTATTTTAGAATTTCGTTTTTTTTAATTGATATTAAACAGGATAATCAGACAAAAAAAATTTATAAAAAAAAGTTGCAATGAATCAGGGTTTTGCAACAGTCGTGGGGACGTACCTACCCCTGAGATATCTTATGCTTAACCGACTGAGCTAGCCGATCATGGAACCACTAACTCTATTAGCATTTTACGTCTTTGAAATGGTACCTCCCTAGACTTTTACCCTGACTGTCTTCCACGTCGCACATAACATGACCAACCAATTTAGTCACAACAGCTGGTATGTATTTTGGAGCTAGCTTTGATGCAAACCGCTCGCTTGCCTTACTTTGTGTAAAGTTCTTTACATATACGGTTTGACCTACTGTTATACGGGGAACTCGAGACCGTAAGTTGTACCTTGAACACATCTTTTCATTAGCTTGACTCAGATGTTTTTGAGCCTCTTGATAACGCTGATGTAATACATCTGGTTTTTCAGTTAAGCTGGCATAACCACCCGTAAATCGTGAATTTGGCGTAGAATTGAATAGCTGGAGCCATGGAGGAGGGGGTGTTGACCAAACACTAAAAAATGTGGTGAAAATTGAGTTGATTGATGAACACAGTTCCTTAAAGCATGCGTGATTGCATTTAGATTTTCATCCCATACTTTGTGGTCGGCTTTGATATAGGCTCTTATGGAAGAAATCAAGGTTCTATTGACCCGCTCTGACGCATTAGCCTGTGGTGAGTACTTGGCAGTAAAAATGTGTTCTACTCCGTATTTAGAGCACAGAGATTTTGTTAGTTGTGATTCGAATTGTCGTCCATTATCTGTTACTAGTACCTCCGGTACACCAAACAGAAGAAAAATTTGATCTTCTAAAAATTTACAAACTTCCACCGCCGTGGCTTGCCTCACGGCTTTCGTTTGCACGAATTTGGTAAGATGATCAACAGCTATAATTATGGAAGTGTTACCTTTTTTGGTTCTAGGGTAAGGACCAAGAAAGTCCACATATATTCGTTGCCAAGGGCGAAATGTCATGTCAAATGAACCTAAAGGAGGTCTAGTAATGTAATTAGCCGCTTTGTTGGATTTGCAGCTGGTACACAGTCCAACAAATCGTTTAACCTCAGTAGTCATACTGGGCCAAAAATAGTAACGGCGAATTAGTTCTATAGTTTTACTTATTCCTAAATGAGCTGACGTTGGTGGACAGTGCGCTAAAGCTATTACCTTTGGCCGCAACGCTTCTGGAATAAGTAGCTTCCAACTAGGTATATCAGTTTCTGGTTCAACATTTGGATGAACATTGATAAACGCATGAGCTCCTACCACTTTTAAATTGGTTTTACCTTTAGATCCATCTAGGTTGTGTATTAGATCTCTATATTCCACCGAGTTAAACTCTGGCGCGTTAAGGTCAATATGTAAAGGTAAATCCGAATTAGGAATAGTATTTAGAATTATGGAATCCATGTCCATTCGAGATAGTGCATCTGGAACGGCATTTTGAGAGCCTTTGCGATACTCAATCTCAAAATTATACCCCTGCAACTTAAGACTCCAACGAGCCAGTCTTCCTGTTGCATCCTTTAAGGACATCAACCACGTTAAGCTCGCGTGGTCTGTTATGACAGTAAATGGCAAACCCTCAACATATGCACGAAACCGTTTAATGGCCAGCACGGCAGCTAGGCACTCCAACTCTGTAACACTATAATTACGCTGCGCGCCGTTTAGTTTATGAGACATGAAGGCTATGGGTCTATCATGACCTTCAATATCTTTTTGGAAGAGCACAGCTCCGACTCCACTACTGCTAGCATCACATTGTATAAAAAATCTTTCTTCGTAGTTTGGGGTGATCAGCACGGGGGCGGAAGTTAAAGCGTCTTTTAAAGACTTGAACGCGTTTTCAGCATCGATGGACCAAACAAATTTTTGCTGTTTCTTTAACATGTTCGTTAAGGGAGCCGATAACGTTGAATACCCGCTAATAAAGCGTCTGTACCATCCAGTTATGCCCAGAAACCGTCTTATTTGACGTACATTTTTAGGGGTTGGGAACTTAGAAATGGCTTCAACCTTGTCTAGGTTAGGTCTTAATCCTCCCTCACCAATAACATAACCGAGGTAATTTATTTCTTTCAGAAGAAAATTGCTTTTTTCTATATTTATAGTTAGTCCGGCGCGTGTAATCCTTTCAGCAACATCGGATAAGAGCGATAGGTGTTCTTCGAAAGTTGATGTGGTGATCAACAGATCGTCTAAATAAACAAATACTCGGTCATGAAGATGATGGGGAATCACTTTATTCATTAACCTACACAAGGTTTGAGGTGCATTGCAAAGACCAAAGGGCATAACTCGAAACTGGTAAAGAGGTCTTCCGGGGATACTAAAAGCAGTTTTATCTTTAGAGTTTGGGTCCAAAGGAATTTGCCAAAAGGCATCCTTTAGATCCAAACTAGAAATATAACGTGTTTGATCCAGTCTACTGAGGAGTCCTTCTATTAATGGTAGGGGATATGCGTCTTTTTTCGTTACTAGGTTGAGCCTGCGAGCATCTAGGCATAACCGTGCTTTTCCGTTTGATTTTCTTACAATTGCCATCGGTGAGCTCCATCCACTATTACTTTCTTCTATAACATTCAGTTCGAGCATCCGGTCAATTTCTTTATAAATTTCCTTTTGCACGGCCGGGGAAACAGCATAGTGCCGTTGTTTTACCGGTACCGCATCTCCAACATCAATGGTGTGACATAATAAATTAGTTCGTCCCAGACCTTGTTTTTCAAAACTGGGTAAAAGTCTTACTATTTCATCCAATCTTTCCTGTTGCGCAGCCGATAAATTCTGGTGATGATTGTCTACCTGAGTAGAAGCAGATATTTCCGATACTAAATTCGGTTGTAGATTAAAATTTTCCCAAAAGTCATAGCCAAGGTATAAACTTTGACTTAGACTCGGGACAACATAAAATCTCATATCTAAAGTTCTATTGTTATATGATACATGCGCATTCACATAACCTATTACCTGTTGCGGGGAACCACTGGCAGTACGGACTGAAGTTTTCATTGGATGAAGCAGAAGGTTATGAATTTGGATTAGGCTGAGGGAATCTTTACCCAAAGCACTAATGTTCGCGCCACTATCTAATAGCCCTCGCATGGCTATACCATTTAATTCTATGTTGGCATAGGGTCTATTATCATTGACAACCTCCTCCAGAGTGTCAAAGACAGTTTCGGAAATATTCTTTTGAACTTTTCGTCGATGGCGAAAATAATTGATGGAGCGTTGGTAGCGTGGTTTTTTGGAAAAAAGACTAGAGACTAAGTGTGGATGAGTCATTTTTAAGTGGTCCGTGGTGGACCAGGATTGTTGTTGCTTGGATTGTTTGGTCCTATTATCGCAGGTGGTTGAATACGGAGATGACGAGATCCTGTCGCTCGCATCTCCGTAGGGAAGTTTCCCTGTGATCGATTGCAATTGTTACAATGTGGCTTAAGAACCTCTGGTGTTCCACATCCGTAGCAAAATATGCCTCGACAAGGTTGATCACAGTCAAAGTATGAATGGCCCAATCTTCGACAATTCCAACAAGTATAGAGGACAGGAGGACAAAAATTTTGTGGTTTTATATTGCTAGTGGTCCTCAAACGACCAAGTTGAACTGCCTCTATATGTTCTTTATTTTCAACGTTCATACCGTTATAATTAATACTCGGGATACTGTGTGGAGTGGTGATAAAGGAATTATCTACTTCATGAATGTTAAATCGCATGTTCATGGACGTTTCTGGGGTATATCCTTCCATCTTCCAAACATCTTCCGTAGCAACACACGTGCTAACTAAGTCTGCCATAGATTGAACGAACTTACCAGCCAAATGAACACGCAGTCCCGGGCGCATATTATTTCGCAGAATTTCCAGTAGCTCAACATCTAACAAAGCTACACTCAAGGGTACTGCTATTTTTATTATATCGTAATAGAAATCAAGGAAAGGCTCTTTAGGCTTTTGTTTACGGTTGTTGATCAACTGCCGTATATCTGCATCGGTGCGTCGGTCTTGGAGTCGATGTATAAAGGACCCTTTCAATTGTGACCAATTACAATTGGGATTGCAATGTATCGTTAACCAATAATGTTGTTCAGCCGTTCCTTTTAGCAAAATACACACATCGTTCACTAATTGTTTTAGAGACACACCATTTTTAACTGCCAAATGCTCTACTCTAAATAAAAATGATTCAACAGCCATTCCAGAAGATGAACCATCAAATGAAATGCCCCATCTATAAACAGGTGTACCAGTATTGTTCCAATCACTTCCACGGTTACTTGCAGGTGCAGTGAAGTTCATTCGATGAGATACCGATGGTGGAGGTACAGCTGGGTCGTAAGCTAACAGGTCATTTGCTCTTTGCAATTGTATGTTTGATAGAGGATTGTTACCAATTGCCACCGAAGGCTGAGGGTTAATCTGGGCAAAACGCCGATTGACCTCGTTAATCATTTCGGAAAGTTCTCCCATATGTGTTGTTATATTAACAGCGGATACGTCGGAACGGTTGTTCACATGTTGAGACTGATTATGCATGGTAGTTGTAGGGTTTGTATTAATGCCACCCTCAGGTGTTCTTAAATCAGTATGTGTTTGCAAATTGGGGCTACTCGAAACATGAGTAGGGGTGGACGATTGATTGTTTAAATTTTTACTGCAAGAAGGTAAGTTCTCTGCTGCGACTTCTGTTTCTTTAATGTCTTCCACCTGAATGCGGTCAATGGACTCAATTGTCCCATTTTTATCTAATTGTATTGTCCGATGTTTATCAAGGATCTCAATCAGAGCATCACATGATGACAACAACGTAAGAGCGGTCTTGGAGACACCTTTAGCCGTGCTAATCCGGTTAAGACGTCCTTGAATATGCATAAGCCGAGATTGAATTACTCTCAACTCATCAATATCAACTGAATCGGACTCTAACGCGACAGTGTTATGCAACTGTTGTTGCACCTCTTTAAGTTTTGAAGAGCATAACACGATCTCCCTTTTTGGTTGCTTCAATGCGGATTTATGTGCTCTAGTTGGTGGTTCTCTAGTTTTTGCCGCTTCTTCACTTAATATTATAGGTAAACTGTCAAATTGGGCCTTTGCCGAGCCCGTTAACTCTCTTATCTGACATTCCACAAGTAACTCGTCAGGCGCTAAAGAATAATAATCCATTCTCTGTACGTCCAAAAATTTATCAATAAACCCCAAAAAAAAATAATTTAAGTATATGAAAATAAAATTAAAGTACACTTCAACTGTTCGTAGATAACGTAAGCGTATTTCACAAAAAAATTATTTTATAATAATGTAATACGGAAAATATCGTATAGTAATCTTTAATGTTAATGAAAGTAATATTCCTAAATTGGTATATAAAAAAAATTGGAACAAAACGTATTTTATACGAGTAAGAAAAACATATAAAATATTTGTATTCTTATCAAAGAAAAAAAAAAGAAATAAGCAAAAAAAATGTGGTCTATAAATAATATTAAAAATTAATTTTAAAAATAAAAAAAAAATACTTGCTAGTGTTCCGGAGTGAATTATTTTTGGCTTAACTTTACTAACCTTTATTTTCTTTTATATAGTTTATACAATACAAAAGTAACTAATATTTACTAAATTGGATTTTTTTTTACAAACAATAATATTAAAATAGCACTACAACTGAAGTACTACAATTATTTGGTCTTTATTTCGTTTTCTTAAACAATCCGCGAATTGTGGGATAGCTAGAGAGGAAAGAGGAAGAGATGCGGGAATTAAATCACTATAACATAAGCGGTAGGACCAATCAAAATATTCCGAACCAAGACAATTTCCAAAGAAAAGATTAGTTCTTAAGGAACAAAAAGAATTAAAACAAAATTTTGAAAACAAAACCATAAATATGCAAATGCAATACACACCTTGAATTTTCTTGAATAGAACCTCAGAAGTATGATACTCCTAACACTGCACTCAAATCATGATTTATAATAATGAAAAACCGTGCGATCATACCTTGAGTAGCAACTAAGATGAATGCTTGAAGCGTAAAAAAAAATTTTTTTGGAAACGATTACGATGCAAGTGGAGTACCGCGATTAAATTCAAACGTCGGTTGACGGAAATTGTACGAACCTTGCAAACGAAATCGTTGACCAATATCAAAATTCTTAAGGAAATTCAGGTATGAACAAGGAATGTCTCGTCCTTTGTGTTCTTTGATAGTAAGCAAATAATTCAACAACTACCAAGCTAGGTTTATTTGCTTTCAAAGAAAAAATTTAAACTGTCACAGACATGGGAATCAATACCAAAGTGGAACACCATGCGCAGTTAAAACTAATACGGACAAAACTTTGTTGCTCTCAAAGATCACGATTTATCGAAATCTAAAGCAAATGATCTTATGAATTTTTATGGTTAATGATAAGAAAACGAATTGGTTAAGCCATATTATTTGGGCGCCACTGTAAAGATCCTCAATGCTATCCAGTCTTCTTAATAACAACAGAAGAGTGAATATCATTGAAGACATTATCAGAAATATTTATCCACAAACTCTATACCAGACCGCTATTGATCCCGGCTAAAGAATCAGGGTATAGGGAGGTGGGGATTACTGGAGAGTTTTGTGGACCTTGCTAAGCGGAAATAAAAATTATAGACAGCAGAAAAAGAAACAAAAAAAAATTTGATGAAAAAAAATGTTGATGGGAAATGGTCATTGGTCCCAAGACGTTCATTGGATTGGTCACCGCACTTCAAGAATTCATACCATCATCTTCCTTCTTCCCTCCTCACCCCACAAGACAAATGAGAACTAGCCCATATTCAAGAAATATGAATTTAAAGGTCAAAAGGAATTTAAAAGAAAAATAAAAAATTGAACAAAATAAATAAGAGACCAATATACATATATATACTTCAATTTCCGTTATATTTCGATATAGTTATATATTTTTATTTGATTTAAATTTAGCATTGATACTTAAAACTACTTACCATCACCAAAGTATCTAAACATAGTAATCTTAATTAATTAGAATGTAATAGACAACACAAACACATAAATATTTGTTTTTCTTGTTTCTCTTTTCATGTATATATTTCTATAGTGTTTAATTGTCACATTGATAGCAATTTCCACTAAAACTGTTTTGCTTTAGATTTTAAAATGTACAAAATATTCTAAAATTGAAAATTTTTTTGATATATGATTCAAGTACAAAAACTCTCTGTTCGCATCTTCCACTAATCAAACAAACCCAAAAATGATCCAATATTCCCATTGGAATATCTACACCTAACGGTTTTCCTCCTATATTAAAATCTTTTGCTTCGGTAAAAATCAATATTTCAATATCCAACGTCCAGTATCCAAAAAATTCAATATTCTATTATTTAGCTCTTTTCTACGTCATAAATGATTTAGTATGATTATTTCAATATATGTATAATTATTTAACTGTTAACTGTTGTTAACGGTTGATGCTACCGTCATCATCCATGTGTCCATTATTTTTCGACTATTTAAACATTCTACCCGCCTTTTTATTCAATTAACCTAATCACCAGGTCGATTTAGATAAATTATTTTATTAAGAGATATTACTTTTAGACTGATTTGTTCTTCAATAAAGTTTTCTGATTAAACTGTTTCCTGTATCCATTCAAACAAATCCAAACAAAATTCGACATCAAAAAAAAATGATATAATAAAACAGTACCTTTTATGTAGTTGAAATCATATTTTCACTATAATGGTTATTGGTTAATCAACACTAACGGAATATCGATCTTAGGATTGATATTGTTCCGATATGAATACATATTGCAAATTTTATTTTATTTTAAACGAAAATCATATTTTCACATAAACACCAATGAATCTATCACTATCTTTTAAACAGTTAATAATATTTCCCGATATAAATATTTTCAGTTTTGTAGGATTTAATTAATAGGACATCACAAACATTAAAAATATTTTTTTTATGATTTTAAATTTATCACTATTCAAATAACATAATAATAATCTTATTCAACAAATAGTAATTAATTAATCGCAACAAATCAAATCCAAAAATAATTTTTCCATTTTTAACTTGACCAAAGCACGGTCACTGAATAATTAATTCGACAACCAACATTTCTTTTCCTTCTTTTTTTTCCCAAAAAAAATATTATTTTAGAATTTCGTTTTTTTTAATTGATATTAAACAGGATAATCAGACAAAAAAAATTTATAAAAAAAAGTTGCAATGAATCAGGGTTTTGCAACACGGTAGGCAATAAAAGGGATCTTTTAGGAGTTCAAAACTAACCAATCTCGTTCAATTTTTTCTCCGTTTGGTAAAATTTTGAAAAGGAGCGACTTAGAAAGTGGTTTATTCAAACGATTACAGGCAAACAACGTAGGCAATTACATATGCCCTCGACGAATAACATTTTCAGTAATTTGTGACTTTTTTATGTTATCTTCTAAGCCAACTACCAATATCAAAACCATGGCGAAACCCAATATGCTTTGGTTGGCTCTCTACTTGCGATGTACAAGTTAAAGGAATCGGAGATTCAAATTTACAAACAGAATTAAATTTTGTTGCTGAGGAAGCTGAAACAAAGGTTTAAATTTGGAAAACATTTACTAAGTCGTGTAATATATTCTCCAGAAATTCAAAGCCCGAATGGTTTGTGTTGATTGTTTTGATTTTGTGAGAGAAAAGTAAATATTTCTCATGGGTGGTGCTCAAAAACCAGTTGCCAATACAAGCGGTCAAAATAGGATTAATTCACGTTGTCTTTTCAGGTGCTCCATAAAACAATTAATTTAAATTTCATCTCAATACTTTGATTTTTTGGTTACTGTTAATTTTTTTAAAATCGTACTATGCAAAATTGACCGCTTTTTATCGTTTCCTTATATCCTATCCGTTTCCTATTATATGACCCATCTTTGAAAAGATAAATTTCTTATTTAAACCTTGTAGCCAAATTAATTAAATCATCGTGTGTTTTATTAATATGGTAAGAATTTAGTGGAAGATCAAATGCACATATACTTTACTTTTGGTTACCGGAAATATTATTTCCAAACTAACAAACAGGTTTGCAGTAAATCAGTTAGTATTTCTTAAATCATTGGAAAATGTAAGGAACTGGTTTTAATTTATTATTTTGTTTTTCCTCTTTTAACCCCGTTTTTAATCAAAATATAAGTTTTGTTATATAATCTATATATTTTGGGCTAGGCCTATCTTTAGGATTATTAATAATATAACAATAGTAAAATTGTATCACAATTAGAAAAAAATGAAATAAATATTTGACGTAAATTGCATAAACAAAAAACTAATATATAATTTACCATAATTTGTTATCCTCCTGTTTAGCTATAAATGTAAAAAAGAGTAAATATATGGTTTTCGAGAATAATCGAATAGACTTTCAACAGTGCGACTTGCTTTATAAGCTGACTTATAACTTTGAATCAATTGAGAGAGTTGACCAATATAAATACCTTGGACTTCTGATTGACCACCAACTAAAATGGGACAAACATGTCGATAAAATCAAAAGTAGTATAGTTCCATACATTTTCACCCTAAAGAAGATTAGCAAATTGGTCCCAAATAGAGCTTTATTTATGATTTATAACTCGTATATTTTATCTCAAATAGTATATTTAAATCCTATCTGGAGTGGCTGTTCAAAAAAAAAGATGAAGGAGCTTTTTATCTTGCAAAAGAGAGCAATTAAATATATAAATAAATTGCCTTACACATACTCAACTGAACAACTACTTTTACGTCACCCACGTTATACATCATTATATATTATAAATAAAACTGAATTAATACTAACCGTATTTAAAATTACTACAAATACAATAAAACATTCGTTTAATCTAACCACAGCATCTGATAGGCATTCACACGACACACGTCAACGATCTAACTATCTAATTGACCACTTTAGATCCCGAATGAGCCTTCATAATGTACTATATAATAGTTTGAATCTATATAATTTCCTACCGCCAGAAATTAAGGATGAACAAAACTTAAAACGTTTTAAAACAAAGTTGAGAAAGTATTTAGCTTAAAACACAATAAGATCAAAGTTTAATATTGCCTACAAATTAAGTTTCTTCTCTAACCCATCTCGCAATGTAATTAAAAACATGTTATAATAGCCCACATAGTTGCAATGATAACTGAATCTGGAGCAACAATACTTAAAAAAAATATGTACATATGAATTTAATTATGTAAATAAAATTGAAGTATATACTTTAATTTCTTAAAATATTAATTTTGTTTATTACGTATATGTAATTTAATCTAAAATAAATTATTCTGAATAAAGATAAAAAAAATAACATAGTAACTTATGTTTAACTATACATTAATTTGTATGTTTATATAATTTATGCCAAATATTTATTTTATTTTTTTCTAATTGTGATATAATTTTACTATTGTTATTTTATTAATGATCCTGAAGATGGGCGTAGCCCGAAATGCATAGATTATTCAACAAAAATTGTATTTTGATAAAAAACGGGGTGAAAAGAGGAATACTAAAATAATAAATTAAAAGTATAAACCGCAAAACAAGTTTACAATATGAACTGGTTTTTGTTTATGTAATATTATTAAAGATTTATTCTGGTTCTTGAATTTTTATTTTTTTAAGAAGTTGAATTAGAAAGTTAATTTTAAGTAAGTATGCATATTCTAAAAATGGGTAATGTGTTTTTTTTCAATTGTATATGGTTTTTCATAAAAATTTTAAATCCCGGGAGCCCGGGATTTATAATTAATGAATCCCGTAGTCCCGGGATTCAAAAACACTATGGGATTGCAATCGCTACTACATATGTAACAATTGAAGAGCTTTTGTCTTCTAAACTGATAGACGAAGAATAAGGAAGAAATGTAGTTAAACAGTGATGTACTGTTAATTCAATCCTATGTAAAAAAAACGTTCATTTTGAGTGATAATGCGTACACAGAAAGAAATAATAATTTTCAATTTAAAAGAAAGAATTCTTAAATTAAAAAATGGTCAAAATAAAAAAAAATCCATATAACTTTAAATGAAAACCATGTTAAATTAAAAAACATTAGTTTTTTTGTTTTTTTGAAAATGATTTTTAAATATTTTTTTTAACTCTAATTTTGAAAAAACCTTTAAAATTTAAATAAAAAGGTAAATAAATCAAAAAATCTATGTTTTAAAATTAAAAACTTTTTTTAGTTGCATTAAAGCTTTTAAAATAAATATGTTTCTTTAGATTTATCAAACAATATTTTTAAATCAAAATCATTTTTGGTGTAATGAAAATTTGTACTTTTAGAACCAAAACTATTTTTTGGTTTCAATGTTTAAAATTTTAAAATGCAAAACCAATATTTAAAATTTTAAAAAGCCGACTACCAAAAAGATGGTTTTTGTTTTCTTATACTTCGCTAGAGGAGTAGACCAATTTTGGTTTATATAGCGTTAATTTTTTTGGTAGTGTATCTAGTCGGCTACCCCTGATGAAAATGATATACTGTTTTTAAAGTGTAATAAAAAGTTCTTATCGGTTCGAAAATAGATCGATAAACATTTGTAATTTTAGAATTAGAATAAAAACTGTAATTTTCAAAGTAAAAAATAAATTTTTAAATCCATAATATTATTTTTTAATTTAAATACCGTTTTAATTTTACACTAAAATATGGAAACATTTAATATAAAAATTTTGGATTTTGTTTTAATAAAAAATTGTTTTTTCAAATCAAAATTCTCCAATTTTCAATTCAAATATAATTTTTTGACGATCAAAAGTGGATTTTTTAATACAAATTAGAATTTTAAATTAAAAATTTTGTTTTACAATGTTTTTAAAATTCAAATATTTTTTAAATGACTTTGGAATCAAAAATAAAACATCTTTAAAAATAAAAATAGTTCCTTTTGGCTAAAAATCGTGTCGCATTTTTTTTATCTCTTTTTTTCAAAGTTAATGCGATTTTTTCTTTCTGTGTAGTAACATTGAATGTAGAGATGGTACTGATGGTCGTTATCTGTATGTGTGATCAGGACCTTGATTATTGTATTATAAGTGTGTCAAAAACTACCGTTAAATGTGTTAAAAGAATAATTTTCAAATAAAATTAAAATTTGTAGTTTCGGTTGCAGCATAGTCCTAACTGGAGTTGGTTTACTTTTCTTTAATTTTTTCTCAACCGTCATTGAAGTGGATATTTTCAAAGGAGCTTTATAGATAGCAATAGGGTGGGTGTTAGCTTATGCAAGCTCCAGATGAAATGCTCAACATTGGTGGTCACTCTTCGACTAATTAATAAGATTTTTTTGCGAAATTTATTAGAAAATTTAAATTTGTAATACATGAATTTGTTTACTTCTGTTAAGTCCAAAAAAACTTAATAAATAATTAGCTTTATTTTCATTTTCATATTTGTTCTGTTATTTGCAAAAAAATAAAACTAACAAAATAAGCAAGAGAAAAAACAACCAGAATTAGAATAATTCTAAAAAACTTTAGAAAAAAATTAATTTTAACATAAGTAAAATTCTTTAAGATTTTATAAAATTCTTATTTAAACAATTCATATCTGGAGCACTATTCCCGAACACATAAATGTCATCACAATATTGTAAATTCACACAATACTGTGAATTTCGTATGATGTAACACCAATTTGGTAAAAATTCAACACAATATTATGAATCTGACAAGAACAATATAGTTACTGTCAAAATCACAATTTTGCTTTAGCTTTTGTGTGTTGACTTTTTTATACAAATTTCATCGATTGGCGTAAAAATTAGTTTATAACGCAAAATTAAGTCTTTAATAATATTAAATAATCATATTTCTATATAAATATCATTAAAACATATTTATTTATTAAATATATTTTTATTTTATTTTGCATCTTTTAAGATTAAAAAAGTTAGTTGTCAAAAGTACGAATCTAGTACCAAAAATCTGTTATAATTTTGTAAAAATTTGTTATAATTAGTTTGTGTCTAATATGAGTTACAGAATAATATTTTAAAACAAAGTTGTTAAGCATTTTGGTGAAATTGACAATATTATCGATTGACAAATATGTGTTCGGGAATAGGGCCCCTGTTCGTTTCCTTGTCAAGTGACGTTATTTATATAATCAATCATATAAATAACGTCACTTATTTTAAGGACGAGCAAATTTTAAATGTTTAAATAGGAATTTTATAAAACATTGCCAGCTAATAGAAATTACATATGTAGTCAATTTTTATTAGTGTGCAATAAGTTTTAAATTGTGTCCCGGTGTTCGCCTACAGGTGGTGGTTAAAACCAAATATTTTAAATAATATTTTAACAAATATTTATAACATTACACATTTTGTTACAATTAGACAATTTGATGAAGTATTGATGAGTATATTTTGCATAATGTTTAACATATATAACATCTTATTTACCATGTAAAAATACATGCAAATTGCTGGAAATAGTTATTTAATTTTGTATTACAATTTATGATTTTGATGTTTTTATGGGGTAAAATACAGTAACATATTATATATTATGTTTAATAAATACACGTTAATACTTCATATATACATGAAAATTTCCTAATTGTAGTAATATGTGAAATTTTATAGATAACTTATAAAATTATTATTTTTATATATGTGGTTTTAACCACCACCTGTAGGCGACCACAGAAACTTATTTATTTTCACTCACTAGTGATAAAAAAATTTTCAGTCACTAGTTAGAAAAAGTTTCACTTTCACATAGATTTTACTCTATATTAAAATGGCATTTTCGTAGCTTGAAGTAGAAAAAACATTTTTTCTATGCGAAAAGTAAACTCACTAGTGTTAAAAAATAACAAATTATAGTTGGTTTTTCATATAATTTTACAAAGTATTTTAAACAACGTAACCATGAAAAAATAGAACATGAATTTTGAATGTTTTGTTGTCGATTCATAACTTTACAATTTATAGTAAATATCGATTATATATTAGTATCATAGAAAAAATTGCGTATCCTACGCGAGATAAAAACGTTTTTCATTCGTAAACATGTCTCACTCGACGCTGGCGCGTCTCGTGAACAAATGTTTACTCACGAAAAAAACAATGTTTCCATCTCTTGTAGGAAACTATACTATTATTTGACTGTGTGGAATTCTGAAATAATTTTTTTTGATTTTATTATATAAATATTTTGATTGTGTTTTATAAATATGAAAAAAAAATTTCTCATTCTCATTGTCAGAGGTGTGAAAACTCGAGTATTTTAAATAATTTTATTCTCTTCCATTTAATTATATCAGCTTTATTTGTATGTTTTTTTGATAATAATAGTATGTATTATTGTATTGTTTTCTAACCTATAGCCTAATGAACTTAACCTATTGCCTAATGAATATTTTATTCAATTGGTATGATTCCAATTGGTCAAATTGTTTTAATTTCATTAAAATTATTTTCAAATTATAATCACAATTGCTTTGATAAGTTTTGTTCAAAAATCAAATTTTGAGTAATTCTCTTATTTCGTTTAGTTGAACTTGGTTGATTGTATGAGAAGGGCGTTTTTTATCATCAGGGTTTTTTTATTAAGAAATTTGATTTATCAATTAAAACAATAAAGATTTATTGTTTTAATTGAAGAAAATGTTTTTATTTTTTATAATACACAATTCTTTTTTATAATAAAATCTTTGTCAGAGAATAAAGTATTGTAATCGATTCGTGAATAATGAATTTTATTCTCTCACAAATTAAAATTCTCGCTCGTGCCTCGCTCAAATTTTAAACTTTTGCTTGAGAATAAACTACTTCATTATTCACTCATTGATTAAACTACTATTTTATGTCGGTAATATAATTTATTTTATAAAAGCAACATTATTAAATTAATATTTAAAACTTATTGCTTAAAATATGGAGGGGCTGAAATCTCACAGCTCTGAGATATCAAGACTTCGGTCTGGGTTAAGGATTTGTATATAGTTTTCGGTAAAAAACTTTTATGAGGACATGATTTTTAGTTTTGGGCAGCGGTGTATATCAAGCATAACTCTTTGTTAAAGTATAAGTATTTTTTATCTCTGTTTAAAAATTTATTACAAAACTAACACGAAACATCAATACGTTGCCGGAAAATTATAATCAAAATTCCAAAAATATTGTTAAATTAAATAAAATCAAACTCTTTCAAAATTCCAAATATATTCCAAAAATTTATTCTAAAATCCAATATTTAAACTTTTTCTACATTCCGATAATATTCCAAAAATTCTTAAAAATTTAAACTTTTCCAAAATTTTAAAAATATTGCAAAAATTATTACAAAATCAAGAATTAAAACTTTTTTAAAAATTCCAAAAATTATAATAAAATCAATAATTAAAAATTTTTCAAAATTCTAAAAATATTCCAAAAATTCCTACAAAATCAAAAATTGAAAATTTTTTCAAAATTCCATTAATTATAATAAAATCAAAAATTAAAAATTTTTCCAAATTTTAAAATATTGCAAAAATTATTACAAAATCAAAGATAAAAACTTTTTCAAAATTCCAAAAGTATTTCAAGAACTATAACAAATTCAAAAATTTCCATGTCCAATTTCATTTTCTATTACATTTACGTCATAAAAACAGCTACATTTTTATCCAAAAAAAATTGGCTAAAAAAATAAATGAAATCATTTTTTGACACACTTGATATTATTTTTTTGACAAACTTATAATGCCGTAATTCTCTATAGTAATAATAAAATTTCATGTCATACAAACTATGAATTTTATTTTTTCTAAAAAAATTGGGTAAAAAATAAATAAAAACCTTTCTTTTGACACCCTTGACAACATTTTTTTGACAAACTTATAATGCCATAATTCTCAATAATAATAATAAAATTTTATTTCAAACAAACAATTTTATTTTTTTCCAAAAAATTCGGTAATAAAATTAAAATCTTTCTTTTGACACACTTGACAACATTGTTTTGACAAACTTATAATGCCATAATTCTCAATAATAATAAAATTTCATTTCAAACAAACAAATAATTTTATTTTTTTTTCCAAAAAATTAGGTAAAAAAATAAATAAAAATCTTCCTTTTGACACACTTGACAACATTTTTTTGCTTATAATGCAATAATCTAGTTTTCGATCTCACATACCAATCCCTACCATCAAGATTTCTCCAAATTTAATGTTCCTACTCGTAATCACTTAAAATGAACGTTTTTTAAGCCAAAAATATGAACATTTGCTATTTTTGACACACTTAATGATTTTTTTGACACACTTTCGGTACAGTTATCGAACACAGCGTCCTTTCGGACCTATCCCTTGTGTATACCTATTTTTAGAAAATTTTTGAAATCCCTCCAGCGGTTTTCCTTGCAGCGTAGGTAATGACGGCCGACAGACAGACATGCATTTTTTTTTTCTTTTTTAGAATCAGTAGGTCCTAAAACGTCGAGAAATGCCAATAAAGTGGTGGTAAGAATTTCACTTTGAGCTCATGAATGTAATACTTAGGTCTTTCAGACCGAAGTAATTAATTAATACTTAATATTTAACCCCGTTGCTAAAACTTTTTATAAAATGTTTTAACTTAATTTTACCCAAATTTGAAAAATAAATATAAATTAAATATGAAGTTATCGTTATTGTTTGTTGGACTCTGTTACATAATCGGTGCTTTGTGGTGACCACTATAGTTTCTTACATGTTCATCTAAAGTTATTCAAATAAAAAAAATATTTAGAGCAAAGAATTTTGTTTAAAATAAACCAAATAGCCTTTGAATTTTGATAATTTACTTGCGGATTTTAAAGAAAAAATTCAACATAGTTTAGAGAAAATAGAAGTTCTTGAAAAGAAAAAATCCTTGGTTCTGGCACTATTTTTTATTTTTTTGAGAAGCTGTACAAATTTAATTAAAATCCATCGATCGGTTTTTGAATTACAGTGGTCACCGACTTTGGAAACATAGTTTCGAGAAAAACTCATTTAAAGCTTTATACATATTCGATTTATGTATAAAAATACTAATTATTTAATTACTTACACCATCGGTCCAGTGGCGTCATTTCACCAAAATCTTGGGGGGGGCGAGAATTTAAATGACATAAAAAGATTTTTTTCGTAAAACATAACATACCCGTTTTTATACACAGATATATTTAAAAGCATTTAAATGCATCGACTTAGAAATAAAAATAAAATGCTTTTGAGCTACATTGGTTACTCTGCTAGTCTTCTGGTGTTGTTTCATCGAAAATCCCTTCATTTGTTAAAAATAATTTTAAATTTAGTATCATCTCTGCATTGTTTAAGCATCAAGAAAGTAGTTTTAATTAAAGCGCTTGTGCTAGAAATTATTATATTTTTGCTTTGTAGCTGTACAGAGATTAAATTTGTAAACGACAGCAGATCGTGCAGCATAGAAAAAAAAGGATGGTTTTTCTATACGATTTTTTAGATCCCGGGCATCCCGGGATTTAAAATTTATGAGTCACATAGTCCCAGGATCCATAAAACACCACGGGATTGCAATCCCTACGTGACTCCTCTTATGTCGAATCGTTTTTTTGTTTGTTTTCCTTTATTTGTCTCAGAGCGAAAGAGTTATGTCTACCCTAAACTGACCAGAGCCAAATCGTTAAAATGCGGGACAAAATGCAAACGTTCTTCCAAATACTAGTTAAATAGAATTTCTATTGCGAGAAAGTGGAACGGTGAAAACGTGCTAACTAGATTGTGCATAAATTTACTATTTAATGCTTTTCTTTACTATTTTATTCTTCAAAAAATTCTTTTATTTTAATTGGACATTTTTCAACCGTTAGGAAATGTGCTTGCAGTGGTTCGTACATTTTCAAATTTCTTTCTAGTGCTGGCATTACCGCCAGCCAGCGAGTTTCACTGTATCCAATAAGTTGGTTATGTTCGGCATTACTTTTGCCATAGAACTCCTTCAACGTCTCCAGTAAAGACAGTAAAATATCCAAATTTTTTTAACCCTGCCATTTAAATCAGCAGCATTTCTTATTGCATTATTTAGAATATGGGCTGCGAATCCAATACCCAATACACTCTGGTTCAAATTCGAGTTTGGCTTGTTTTTAAATTTCCACCCCTTGCCGTGACACCACTAAAATTGGTGTTCGTGTTATCAGCGCAATTAGGAACTAACTTTTTTTCAATGTTAAATAACAACAAAACTTGTTCAAGCTACTGGAGCTGGCGGCTTATAGCAACGATTTTTTTATGTTTATCTGTATCTATATGTCTTTTAATATCATAATGTCCACTGTTAATTTGCAAATTCACTCCGACTGGTAATACACTAAACTTTTGCGTCGTTATATTTTGATTTTTTTATAAAAGGATAATGCAATTCAATATCGTATAAGAATTTACGTAAACGTTTTCTATCCGTCTTGATTTGCAGGAGAACTTTTTAAATATAATTTTAAAAATTAGCATAAATTTACCTTTTATAGTCGCTTAAAACTTTTGTTACACAAGTAAAGACTGCAAAACAATTGAAACAATTTATTTTAATTTTGAATTTTACTAAATAATTAATATCTTTTGTGTATTCTGTAAGTATAAGAGGTATACAGTATACCTCTCGTTCTATCTTTTGCAAATCTATACCATTTATCAAGTTTTTATGCTGTTTGCTTTGTTTGTTCTTTATTGAGAAAAAAAATCATATATTAGAAAATAATAATTTTACTTTTGAGCTACCTAGTTAAAGTGTGTTTTAAACAGAGTTTGAAACGCTACTTATATCACTCTTTTACTTTGTCCTTTCAGTGCGTAGCTTAAAAAAAATATAACACTCCCACATACAGGAGTGAAAATAATAAAATATCATTCTTGCTACAAAATTGAAATAAATATTTTCTTTCAAATACTCAAAACTTTTATTTTCGCGTCAAATTTGATGCTTTCCAACGTAAAATGCTTCAAATGATTCGTTCAATTATTCATGTATTGTTAGAAAAATGAATATAAAGGATGACGTAGAGTGACTAATTTTCTTCTTTTGCAAATCGAATGAAAGAACAGGAAAATGTAATCTGCTCCAAAGGAGTAAAATCGAGAAAACAAAAATTCTACTCTTACGAGTAAGAACGATATTCAAATTATGAACATTTTAATTTTTGAATATTATTTCAAAGGATTGAAATGAGTGCTCGAATAAAGGAAAATTGTAAACTCTGGTTTAAAAATTTAAATTTTTATGAATTTATACGCAAAACTGCGTCTTTTAAGGTAAAATATTTTGTATTTTATTTTTCATAATATACTTTCGATCTCTCGTATATACACCTGTGAGATGTTTCTATAAACAAAGAAACCTTTTCGCTGAGGTAGATCTGTTAGACATTAAAAGGTATGTAAATTATTGAAGTGAAATAACTCAGTTTAGTATTTCTAAGAAAATTATAGTTAAAACACTATTTTACTAAAAAAAATATTGCACTGGTTTGTTCTCTGAATATGGTTAAATCAACATATACATAACATTAAACAAACTGCAAGAAAAAACTGTGAAGCCATTGCTTTGACTAAGATATTGCGCAAACTGTACGTAGAGAGATATAAGGTTTTTTGATTATTTCGATAATGCGGGCAAATGTGGTGGAAATATTTGTTTCGTGGGACGCTTCGTGGGACAGATTTCTCCGTGGGACAACGCAATGAAATGTGTGACATTTCCACGCAGCGTGGGACGTCCTGTCAGTTTACTACCCATAAACGTGCGTAAATTTTTCATTTGATTCAAAATTGTACAATTATTGCGAGCTTCTTTTAAATCTATAAGAAAAACCTACCACAAAAAAATAATAATTTCTCCCTCCCTGTGACTGTATAAAAAAAATGAACAAAGATTGACGTTTAGGATACGTTTTGGATTTTATTATAACCAACCATTATTTTATTTTTCGTAAAAATGTCATTCGGAAAATGCTCTTACAAATCAATACTAATAAGGCATCTGGACCTGATAGAATTCCTCCAATTATCCTTAAAACTTTTGCTAAAGAGTTAGCACCAATCCTAACTAAAATTTTCTATTTGTCATATAAGAAAGGGATTTTTCCTGATATATGGAAAATGGCTAGTGTACAACCAGTTCCAAAGAAGGGCGCTAAAACGGATCCAAGAAACTACAGACCTATATCAATTTTGTCGGTTGTTTCTAAAGTATTTGAGAAATATGTTAATTTTAATATTATGAGCTTCTTAGAGTCGTCAAAATTACTTAATGAAAGACAATACGGATTCCGTAAAGGAAGAGCGACGGGAGATTTACTCTCTTTTGTCACGCATATCTGGAACAAGTCGTTTGAAAACCATGGTGAGACCTTTGGCGTCGCACTTGATATTGCCAAAGCGTTTGACAAAGTATGGCACAACAATCTTATTTGCAAATTGAGATGCTACGGCTTAGATGAGCAACTTATTTCTTGGTTACAAAGCTTTATTTCCGAGCGCAAATTTCAGGTCAATGTTGATGGTGTTTCATCGAATATCTTTTCAACTAACGCTGGTGTTCCTCAAGGTTCCGCTTTATCACCTACTCTTTTTCTTCTCTATATTAATGACTTGCTAGGTTCAACAGTTAATCCCATCCATAGTTTTGCTGATGATAGCACACTTCATGCGTCACATGAAATGCCAAATTTGTATGCACCATCAAATCTTAATATCGCTAGATCAAACTTGATAGACTCATTAAATATTGATTTAAAAACCATCTTAGATTGGGGAGTTGCTAACAGTGTTGAATTCAACACAAGTAAAACTCAAGTTTGCCATTTTTCTAGGTTATCAACACCTAATCCATTTTTATTAAAGTTTGATTCAAATAATCTTGAAGAGAAAGAATCTATTAAACTTCTAGGAGTTGAGATTGAAAATAGTATGAAATGGAATTCTCATATTTTTAGCCTAGCAAAGAACGCTGTTCAAAAATTAGGATTTTTGGGTCGTTGTCGTAAGGTTTTTAATAGCGAGCAGCTTCTTTTAATATATAAATCATTTATTCGTCCCTGCATGGAGTATTGTTCTCACATATGGGGAGGAGCTTACATAAGTAGTTTGAAATGTCTTGATTCTGTACAGCGGAGAGCTGTTAAATTGATCGGCAACTCGACTCTTACTAACGAGCTTGATTCCTTGCAACATAGAAGAGACGTCGCTGATTTGACGGTATTCTACAAGTATATTATGGACGAACGGACGTCTGCGGAGATCAAATCGATTTTGCCTGAACCAGCAAACTTTGCGCGTTTCACTAGAGCATCAACATCAGCCCATCCTTTTACGGTTCGTGTGACTAGGTGTAGAACTGTCGCTTTTCAACGCGATTTTTTTAACAGAGTTTCTCATCTCTGGAATGCCTTACCGGCGTGGGTCTTTCCTGATAATTTTAATCCTCAAAACTTTAAGATCAACATTAATAAATTCCTCAAAGAAAATTGAATAATACTTTCAAGCCCTAGTTCCTTAGTTAGCATGGTATCTTCGGATATTCAGAGACGTTGATCTTTATTGGTTAACACTAAACATGCCTAACATAGAATAAAAAAAAAAAAAAAAAAAAAAATATAATTTTTGCTATAATATGAATTAAAAATTATAGTCCATATAGCGAAAAGAATTTGTCAGCAAGTTTTCATAACATACTTTAAAAATATTTACATAGCTTAAATATTTGTTCGTGTCGTTAGAAAATAATGCTTGTCCATTATAAAACATTCACTATTATAAAATCACTGGAAATAACCCAATAAATTCAAATTACTCCCGTAATTATTTTCATTCATTTTATAAAAATTAGCACAACTATCAAGAAAACTTTTGATATGTTATAGGATTTTACATTTTAGAATTGTTTTTAATTTATTGTTTTTAAAACAGTCTTGTAAAGTTTGTACAATATGATATAGATAAAAAACAAGGCCAAACAGTCAGGGTTCTCCAAATAAGTGAGGTATAATTAGGTTGTGTTCTCCTGCATGTACTTACTTTTAAGTTTATATAAATTACCAATAACAATTGAAATTTGAATGTTAAATACTGCACTATGAACTCTCGAGGAACCCTATATTAATGAAATATTTTGTTTCCTCTGGCTCAGACACGAATATTTTATAAACAAAACACAATCGTTCTTCTAAAAGCGGTGATGCCGCGCACCTTATAGTACGATAGAATTTTGTCAAAATACGCACCCACGGTGTTTTTGGAAGAACGATCGTGTTTTGTTTATAAAACTGATTTCATCAGAAGATTAGAAGCAATACGACCGCCTTTCGTATCGGCGGCGCTCTAGTCCTTGATACAAAGAACGATAACGGTTTGAATATTGCGGCGAACTGTACTTTAGTCGGGCCAAAATAATATGTAACGTAATAATTATATTATCAGATATATTTCAATTAATAATATGCGATAAAATTGGTATATTATACCGCATTTACAGCGGCATAGCAAATTAGTAGATGTAATTTAAATCTGTGCTGTAAACCCTTTTTATTTTGAAAACTTGCAACTAATTTGATATCTAGCCTTACTAAAAATCAATTTTTTTTAAATTTAATACTTCACGCTATGAACACCATTGTAAATAAAAATCTTTGATTTCTACACCGTCCCCTTTTACCAAAAATTAATATGCTATCTACTAATTTGCTATGTCGCTGTAAATGCGGTATTAGTTAAGCAAATCTTCTAAAAATTAGATGAATTTACAAAATAACAGTGCATTAAAATTTTTATAGTGTATAATTCTATCACGATTGGATGGTTTTATTGAATCGATGTATTGATAGTATCAGATCCTTGGGGGGGGCCAATGCCCCCCCCAGCCCTACCCAATTGACGCCCCTGCATCGGTCTAAGTAATTATAAATGAATGTATATTAAAGATGTATGTATTACTGTATATTCAAAACAATTTTAATAATTACATGACAGTAGGATCACATGACACAAGAAACTGGTTGTTTACAGTTGTCGCCAGCTCGTGCTCTTGAGGGTCACAGCTCTTCAATAAAATATAGAATAACTCGAAAAGTATTTATTAGATTCACTTACATTTTTCAGATTGTATTTTCAATACATTACTTATATTTTTAAAAAAATTCCAAAAAAAATAATTCAATTGTTTTTAAGATTCCGACTGCCCCTAACCCCCTAAAATTACATATATAAAAAGAATAAATTCAGACTAGTGCACATGTTCCTCTCTCTAATAATAAAAAAGGCAAAGACTACTATAATTTCATTTGAATTAAATCATGCAGTTTAAATTAATACATGTTAATAATATGTGTATAACATATAAGCTTTTGCTCAAAAAATAAGAACCCTTACATAATAAAATACTATTATTACTTTTTGTTACCTTAAGTTGCTTACATTATTTCCTTTGTTTTATGTTTGAATTTTTAATCAGTTTATTTCACTATTTTGATGGATTCGTTCTTGTGAATTATGAGAAAAATTTTTATTAAAAATTTGTCGGTCGTAGTTTGTGTTTAGGCACCAACTACGAGTTAATTCGAAAAATGTCTTTGTTTTATCTACGCCACATACAATAAAATTATTAGTATTTTAATATTCTTTGGAGGTATTTGGCGTTAGGAATTGAACAAATCACCACAATTTGGCGCAATTCAAGAGGTAGGTTATAATTAATATAAGTATAATATCACTAATTAAAAAGTGAGTAGCCTAGGAACTATAAAAATAATCAGACTAAATAAGGCATATCTTATTCATGCTAAAGTTGAACATAATTTTCAACCCATTAGACAGGTTTCTTTGAACATATTGGGCAATAATAACTTGTTTTTCTTCGTTTATTTTGTCCTGTGGAAACTATATACTGTGGGATGAAGTTTTTCTCACTTGGCGCTAAACTTTTCAATAATGAAATGTAGATTTAGGCTGTTTGGCATGTGAATCTTGAAGCATATCGTTTCCAGAAAAACATTTTCTTAAACTTTCTCTAAATTTAAACTGACCATCGTATTACCTTTTATTTTACGGTGAATGACGTGGGCATTATGGATACACATTTCAAAGAGATGTAACGCAATTTTTTGGCCATCTAATGGCCTTCCATAGACTAGAACAATAAGACAACATTTCATCCGCCTTATCTCCGCCGGACATTTCCAAATTATAGTCACGGATTATATTTTAGGCTTCATTGTTCCGATAACTTTCTTGTTCTGATATTAAACAATACCATTTCAACTGTAAGCATCTTAATAATTGTGGACCACTTCTTTGTTATATTGTTTCCATATTTATGCCCTTATTTAGGTTTTAAGGTAAAAACATTTCTACGAGTTCCTATTCTGTTAGCACAAACGTAGGCTTTTCTATCTGATAACAACTTTTTTCTCTGCGATTGTGTTAAAAAGTAATACATATTTAGAAGATTTGTTCTTTATCTAATTAATTTTTCATGAGATGTAATATTCATGAAACATATTCTTTGCCCCGTTTAACTCGTCATTTGGTTTCTACAAACAACCAAACTGTTGAGATCACTCACTGTCATAGTGACAAAATGCGAAGATACTTCTTTGTCCGTACATCGTACAAATGGAGTGCTTTACCTATATCAATAGTTTCCAGTGACTTTGTTCCACAAACATTAACAAAAAACCGTTTATCAATTCTTCAGAACACATATTATTGTAGAACCTATAGGTTTTAAAAGATAACTATATGTCGTTGTGACACATATTATAACTCCTATTACACAACACTTTTTACTAAAAAAAATACCGCATCAACGTGACTCACATTTTTATCAAATTGTTCATGTTTTCCACTGTGGACCCTTACTTTTAGGATAGAACTGTCAGGTTCGCTCAAAATGTATAATTTGATTCCATATTCTTGTTTATTATTTTTTATGTATACTTTCTGTATATTATTTTGTTGTATATTATGTTATTTGTATATTATGTATATTATTTTTTATTATACGTCATGTCGAAATAAGAATAATCCCATCAAAGCATCATCGTCAAAACATAATTTTTTATCAGGGACGTAACTATTACGCATGGCATCATTTAAGTGGTCCATAATTAGTTTAATTTTAATTTTGAACAATTCGTTTAAATTTGTACCGTTTCGATATCACCGAAATGTAAATATTCGAATATTAACTGAAACCTTTTGCTCTTTATATATCGGCACCCAGAAGAAGTTTTATAAAAGCCGTTGCTATTCCAATAATAAACAATTGTCGCAAAATATACTGTTGCCATGTGCATTGTTCAGTAATTAGCTCAAGAATACTTTAATTTCTGATCAAATCACAACTTTCCATATTGTAGTTCTACTGTATTTCCTTCCATTTCAAACTCGTCAGATTTCGTACGAGGCATACCAATTTGTCTGATTGACTAATATAAAAATGAATGAATTAGAAAAACTTCGTCCACTAACGAAGTCGAATCTTCTTTCCAAGCAGCTTGTTGTTCAAATATAAAATTTGGTGTTGTTTGGATTACATTAGTACAAATATCGAAATCTACTGGTTGCGAAGTCGTTATCTTGTAAATTATCTATATTAACGTTTTCATCTGATGCATGTGAACTAATTTGAAGTTAACAAAATTCATCCATGTCAACATGTTAAAACAAATAAAGATATCCTAATAAAATTTTATAATCCCAGCTATTTATTCTGCCACACTCGTATATTAAATTTATTCTAGATGATCACGTTAAACAATCTTATTTGCGTTTTCATAAATTAAGCTATAAGCAAAATTCGCAAAAAATTAAGGTAGAATAGATATCTGAAGCATTGATTTGGCCTTCGTAAACTCTCTACAATTGAATGAATTTTATAAAAGTCAAACTATATAAATGTTTTATAAATGTGATGTATTACTAGCACTTTTTTACGTTTGTTTCAGCAGAAACATCCGCATATCATATTTGAGGCCAAAACCAAAGCAAATAAAGGATGTGCAAATTCGGGAAATTTAGAATGGCGAATGACAAGACGTCAAAAGCAAATTTCAGGAATAATAGAAGAACAAGATCGAAATGGTGCTGGTCGATATAGACGAGATGTACGCGAAGCTACAAAATATATCGAAACAGCATTAATTATAGATAAAGCAATGTTTGATAAGAGAAATGGGAGTACGAGAGCAGAGGTTGTCCATGATGCTATTCAAGTAGCCAATATAGCTGATCTGGTAATAAATTTTATTTAATGGTGGCAATTATATATTTATATAATTTTGTTTACTTGTTCCAGTATTTTCGAACATTAAATACACGCGTTTCAGTTGTCTATATCGAAACATGGCAAGGAATAAATCAAGCACAAATAGACGGTGGAAAAGATATTAGTAAAGCAATTTCTAGTTTCAATGATTACACATCTAGGAAACTTTTTAAAATTGATAAAGATACAACGCAGCTTCTCACGTAAGTATTAATCTTTTTTGTAACTGTTTGCCTCTAGCATTTTTAGCTAATGATGATTGGGCCTTATGGTTCATTTATACAAAAAATATGAACAACTTTGAAACATAGGATTACCAATTATATTTAAAATTGTAAACTCTACATTGTTTTCATTTCTCTCTTCATTTTTGTTATTGTGATTTGTCGGACAAATTATAAAATTAATAATCGGCCAGTTGGTCAATTTGTTCGTATGGATAAGAGTAAATTTTTTGTACTACTAGAAAATATTGTTCAAGTTTTGCAAATAAGGTCGTAGAGTAAGCTCTTTACGGCTGGTCGAAATAGTTAGTACCCATCTATCAAATATATTTTGTTTATTTTAATAAATTTTAATATAAAGTTGTCGAAGCAACCCATGAAATATTTTAATTTCTCTCATAATCGAAACAAAATACATATGTTGTTTCAAAAAAAAATGTGCCACCTGTACAAATGTTTCTGCACTAATAATAAAACCACAAACCCTAAGAGTTTGAAAATCGTTGTGCCAGTCAAGATTTGCACCCACATTAAGTCCAAAATAGCATACGTCAGCGCGTCGCGTCATATGCTATTTTAAAAAAATTGTTTATTCTCTTCCATTTAATTATATCAGCTTTATTTGTATGTTTTTTCGATAATAATAGTATGTATTATTGTATTGTTTTTTAACCTATAGCCAAATGAACTTAACCTATTTTCTAATGAAAATTTTCCTATAAAAAAATTACCATTATACAATTGGTATGATTCCAATTGGTCAAATTGTTTTGATTTCATTAAAAGTATTTTCAAATTATAATCACAATTGCTTTGATAAGTTTTGTTGAAAAATCAAATTTTAATTTAAATTCTCTTATTTCGTTTAGTTGAACGGATTGTATGAGAAGGGCGTTTTTTATTATCAGGGTTTTTTTATTAAGAAATTTGATTTATCAATTAAAACAATAAAGATTTATTGTTCTAATTGAAGAAAATGTTTTTATTTTTTATAATACACAATTCTTTGTCAGAGAATAAAGTATTGTAATCAATTCGTGGATAATGAATTTTATTCTCTCGCAAATAAAAATTCTCGCTCGTGCCTCGCTCAAATTTTAAACTTTTGCTTGAGAATAAACTACTTCATTATTCACTCATTGATTAAACTACTATTAATCTAAATCAAAATTAGAAATTTGCATAAATTTTGAAAAAAAAAAAATATGTTGAACAAGTAAGCTTTGACCAAAATATTTGTAATTTTTTTAAAAAAGTTGTATATGTAATATGATAACAAAAAATAACATATATTTTGATTGGATTATGATATTTTGGAATGCAAGGTTGCTTTAATAAACAAATTTATTTTTTATATAATTTATACAAATTTATTTTTTTAATTTTTTGGACGTAACTATGACAACAAAATGGAACAAGCAAAAAGTAACACTTTATGACAGAAAACTACTACAAAAACCAATAAAGGAACACTTTGATATGTAGGCGAATAAAAAAATAAATATAAATTTTCAATTTAAAATATGACCTAAAAGTTACAATATATATTTATAATGGTAATTTAAGGTATTGTTTAAATCTGATTGAAGTTTGAGTGTATCTATAATTAAAAATAAAAATTATTGCATATAACATTACATGATAAATTATTTTAAGTGAAATATTTTTTTGAGAAGCAAAATGAAGATTTACCACTGCACTGCAAATATCACCTTGTGATGCCACAATAATACTATCAATTTCATCTTATGGTTGATTAGAATAATATCTAGAAAATCCCAATTGTGACATCAATAAATGTGATTTTTATGAACGGTGAATGTTGACAAATTCCTCAAAGAATTAGAAATCTTTTACCTTTTTATCTAATGGTATGCGGATATTCAGAGAGGTGGCATGATTATTTGAACTTAGGCGCAAGCGGATTTTTTAAAAATTTTTTTAGGGTAAATTTAGGAAAAGGGATAGTTTTGATCTGTTTATTTTACAAGCACATAGGAATAGGGATGGTAAATTTTGTAGAAGGAACATATTGGAATAACATCTTGTCAAAAAAGTGTAATTTGTATGGATTTTGCTTTTTTTAAAGGGCTGTATCTTGGACACCGGGGCGGTTTGTACAAGTTAAGGAATTATTCCTTATTTATTTTAAAAAAATAATTTTTTTAGAGGAAGACCTCTTTACTTTATTAAACTCAAAAAGATAGTAAATTACAATTTGAAATTTCTAAACTTAATGCTAAAAATGTTTTACAATGTTTTTGCATAATAGAAAATATTTATAATAATTTTATTGAAATATTATATTCTATTTCACAGAAACTAAACTTGTCAATTAATGAGTTTGTTTCTGTGAGAAAATTTTTACGGAATGCAATTTGTAATAGGATATTAGAAGACAAAACATTTATTGGAATGTAATATGAAGGTTAATTAACTCCTCCGCACTTAAATGTGATTGTCCTCAATCACTTAGAAATATGGAATGTTATTGAAATTCAGTTCTGGAGCGCTAGAAGCGGGTCTTAGAATTATCGAACTTTGTTTTGGTTTTGAATTTGGAAAATATACTGCATCAGGTGAAGTGTGTTTTGGACTTGAAGTTTGCCTACTAATTTTGAAGGTTTTGATAGCTTTAATACAAAGTTTGTATGAAATTATGAAGGAAGCTGCAGCAACAAAGGCATAACATAGGTAATGAAGCCTAGAGGATTCTGAATGTAGAAGGCTTATCGCGTTCGTGTTATTGATATGAATTTCCTCCATCATTTCTAACGATAGTATTCGTTTTAGCTCCCTCTCTTTCGAAAGTGGATGTAAAATTGCGGGTAAAACATGAAATTGGGTTTCTTCATGTGACGTGAATGACTGACCGGCAATGTTTATTGAAATATTATTGAATTTAATTAAAAATGTGCCGTCCAAATGTTGAGGTATGGATTGAATTAGGATAGTGCTGTTAAATTGTTAAGGAGAATTATACCTGGAGTTATTTCTTCGATTTGAGGAATGTGTTGGTTGTTAACATTATTGCATTCCGGTAACATGCTTTTGAGAAGATTCGGAATACAAGATGTGTTTGATAAATTGATTACATTTTTAGATTTACATATAGATATGAGATTAAGCGTGCCACAATTTTCTTTTAAAGCAAAAAATTCGTTATTATTTCTTAAAATTGTTTCGTATACTAACTCTGTGGCAATTTTATTTCTTTTTACTGGTTTCAAAATGATTTTGTCGTAGATTTTATGATCTGTTATAGGAACATTTACGATATAAAGAATCGAATTAGAATCTGTAATAATTTTAATTTCGGCAAAATTTAAAGCTTCTTCGATTGTAGAGAAAAGAAAATGTTCCTTTTTAAATGTATCAATTGCTAACTTTATTTCTTCTTTGGACAGTATAAGTGAATTTACAATCCCCGATTTTGCTCAATGAATCGCGTAATTTATGTTATTTAAATCTTCTTTGAGTATCTTCATCTTGTATTCCACGTCTTGTATGATCTTATCATTAAGATGTTCATTAATAGCTAGTGCGTTTTTAATTTCATTGTTTATCTTAGTCAAATTGTTTAATCGTTCAGTTATTAAATTATTTATTACAACTTGTTTATTATTATTATATAAAACATTATTAATTTTTTCTTTAATAGTTATAAAATCGTCATGGTCTGGATTACCTGCGATCCATTTCCATGCGCTTCCTATGAAATTAAGCGACCTCTTTCTTTGATGTGGTTTTAAATTTAATATTAAGTTTTGAACTTGATCCAATTCAAAAAGTATATAGGGAGCAAGATGATGTTGTCTAGACTCATTGGTACTCATGAGCGATAAAATTTCGAGTGTAACATTTTCGTATTCGTCTAGGTCAATGACATGGATTATCTTAAAACAGCCAGTTTGTATTTTAGCATGACCCATATTAATCGACACGAATAGGGAATTTGTGAAATCAAGCAATTGAATTCCAGCATTAATATGGTTAAGTAGATATCTGTAATAAAAATTAAACGGTTGGTATTAGTTACGGATGTTGGATTTGTGTACTGTTCTCCCAGATTCGGTGATAACGGTTGAATTTTTATTTTCTCTTATTACCTCTCGAACGAACCGAACAGTTAGTTTCGTTCCTAATCTTCTATTATGTTTGACATAGATTATATCTCCAGGTGAATATTGTTTGATGGGTTTTCGTTTCTTGTTATGATAATTTATATCTTTTTGTTGTTTTGATTTTAATTTTTCAATATTGGTCAACCGTATTTGTTCGAATTGTTCAGGGCTAATATTAGGAATTCGTCCGAAAAAAAGCTCTACTGGTTTTTTGTTAGTTGTCGAATGAACCGTGTGGTTGTACTCATTGACCGCTCGTTCGAGGAGTTGTTTAAATGGTCGAGGTGGACCTTCTGCTTTTAAACATCTCATGATTTCTGATAAAGTTGAGTGAAACCGTTCGACTTGTCCATTGACTTCACTTTTAAAAGGAGGAGTTGTAAATACTTTAATGTGAAAGTCATCTTGCATCATGGCAGTGATAGATGCTGAGTTAAGAGATTTTTCGTTATCTATTACGATAACAGCTACAGGTACACAAAAATACAGCAATATGTCTTGGAGTGGCTTTTTTATGTGCTCGATAGCACGAGATTTTATTAATTTTGCTTGAGCAAATTTTGTAAATTTATCAATTGCTGTTAGGACGAAATGTTTTGCCGTGGAGAAAATGTCAATGTGAATTGTATGTCCGGGGTGATTAGGTATAGGAGTGGCGAGAATTTCTTGATGGTTGGGGTGCCGTTCGTATTTATTTTCTTTGCATATAGTACAGTCCTTAACTTTGGCAGAAATTTTTGATGCCATTTTGGTAAAGTAGTACTTACGCAGTATTTGCATTCGATTTTCGCATGCATTTCTATGAGCTCGTCTATGCTCTCTGCTGATTATTTCATCCTGTTGTGCCTCATTTTCTATGTCTTCTACCATATTTTGCGTAAAGCGAATTTTATAGTTCTTAAAGTGAAGCGGATATATTTGTTGAACCTCGCCCATAATAGATTCTGACGTAAGGAGACCATTTACAACGTTGGGGTTTAAGTATCTTTTGAAAATTGTTATGAGGTCCGTCTTGGAATAGTTTGGTTGTACGAAAATGTGTCTATTATAGTTAGAAAAAAGGGATTTTGTTTGATAGCTGGTTTCAATATCGTCCGTTTTCAATATAAGTTGATTACGGAAAACATTAATTGGAGCATCAACTGTTGGTACTAGATTATGTGAAGAACTGTCGGAACTGTGTTGGGTTGATGTTAGAGCATTAACTTCTTCAGGACTTTGCTATTTGTGTTCTTATTAATAAGAGCATATGTTAATGGCTGGTGGTCTGTAATTATTTTTATTTTACGAGAGCCATACAAATAATTCCTGAGGGAATTAAGTGACCATATTATAGCTAGCATTTCTTTCTCGTTTGTCGCATAATTTTCTTCTGTCTTGCTTAGAGTTCTTGAAATGTAAGTGATGGGTCTATTGGCTTGTGTGAGCACAGCTCCTAAAGCATATTTAGATGCGTCTGTTGTTAACTCGAATTCTCTTGTGAAGTTTGGGTGAGATAACATTACCTCTTCCGAAACAAGAGTGGTTTTCAATCTCTTGAAAGCTTCGAGTGCTTGTTCGTTTAGATGAATTACTTTGTTTTTGGATGCATTTTTGGAGATTCGACCATCCTCCCCTCGTAAAAGGGATGTCAGGGGTTTCGCTAGTTTGGCATAGTCTTGTATAAAACGGCGGTAATATCCTGACATGCCTAAGAAGGATCTTAGATCTTTGAGGTTCTTCGGTGCAGGGAGATCGATTATTGCATTAATTTTCTTTATGTTTGGTTTTATTCCATCTATTCCGACAATAAACCCTAAAAATTCAACTTCTTGTTGAAGAAAATTGCACTTGTCGAGTTGGATTTTCATATTGGCTTCCTCAAGAGTTTTAAAAACTTGTACTAGGTTTTGAAAATGTTCGTCTTCATTTTTTCCGAATATTATTATATCGTCAATGTAGACGTAACATCTTTTAGCTATATGTTCCCTAAGAATGTCATCGAGTGTTCTTTGGAATATCGATGGAGCATTTTTTAGACCGAAAGGTAATCGTGTAAATTCAAATTTCCCATTATTTATAGAAAATGCGGTTTTTTCTATGTCTGATGTTTTAAGAGGTATTTGATGGAACCCACTTTTGAGATCTATTGTGGTGAAATACATATTTTTACCAAGATTTGAAAGAACTTCATTTATTTCTGGTATTGGGTATTTATCGGCGATGGTTATGGAGTTCAGTTTTCTGTAGTCTATCACCATTCGATACTTTTTCAGACCAGATGCGTCTTCCTTTCGAGGCACGATCCAGACTGGAGAATTGTATGGCGATCTAGAAGGTCGAATGATTCCATCTTTAAGCAGCTCGTTAACTTGTTTTTCGACTTCCTCTCTTAAGGCCATTGGGTATGGGTAAGCTTTAGAATAAACTGGAGTATCGGAAGTCGTACGAATTTCTCCTTTAATTCTTGTGGTGTAGGTCAGTTTTTTGTCGGGGTCAGCGAATAATTTGGGACAACTTTTTACGATTGAATATAATTTCTGTTTTTGCACCGTGTTAAGATGTGAGATTCTGAGATCAATGTTATTTGCGTCGTCCGTTTGGTGTTGTTTTAGGGGAATGATTGTATCTGGATAAATTATCATATGTCCTTTGTCCGTGTGAATAACTGCTTGCAGTTTTCTAAGGGTGTCATTGCCAATTATTCCGTTAAAAGATTTAAGACAGGGTAAAATATAAAATTTCAATTTTTCTGTATTGTCTCCGAAAATATTTATGTTGGAATGGTGTGTTATATTAACACTTCCTGCAATGGAATTAGCACAGAATGGTTTGTCATTGGGAATTGGAGTTCGAACATGTTTCGATTGAATATAGTTTTTGTTTGATCCCGTGTCAATTAAGAATTTTAAGTACTCTCCGTTCCTAATTTTAAGTTCGTAGTAAGGGAGCGAAGAGTGGCTTAGTCTAAAAAATATATGTCTTCTAATTGTTCGGATTGGTCAAATGTAGGATTATCGTAAGATTCGATGTATTCGTCGTATGTTTGCTCGTTCGCGTCGTTAGAATTAAAATCATCCACGCTAGTTTCGATGTTTTCAGTTTCTATTGGTGGTATAACATATGCACTTTGTTCTGTGTGATGAACTCTTTGAAACTTGTTTGGAGGGTGTGACTGCTGAGTTGAGCTTAAAAATTGTCTCTTTTGGGTAGCAATATTATTCGGTTGTGCAGGCCGATTCATGTAGTTAATCTGTCTAGATTGCATACTTCGATCTACGTCCATAGGCTCTGGTCTTTGCCATTGTGGTCTATATTGGTTTGTCCATTGAGTTCGAATATTTGGCAACATCTGATTAGGATAGTAAGAATTTTGCATAGGCCTATTTGGTGGAACTGGTCTGAAGAAAGTTGGGTTTTGTGGTACCCGAGGGTTGTGAAGCAACTGAGGGTAAAAAGGTTGTCTAAATTGTTGTAATGTATTTTGTCTAGGTGGTAGGAATGGTAGCGGTTGTGGTCTTTGTACGTGTTGATACGCGTACTGTGTCCTGAAGTCGATATTTTGCAACTTCAGACAAAGATGTAATGCTTGAGGTAAATCAACTGGTTCTCTGATACTAAGAAGACGAGGTAAATCACCTGTCAAACCTCTTACAAATGTATCTAATGCTTTATCACGATAGGCTTTTGTCATGTTATTTAGTGATTCATCACCCATTTCCATACACGACAGTTTATTTAGAATTAAAGAAAGGTGTTGGTAGACAATTTGATAAAATTCTGGTATAGTAAGTTTACCCTGGACTAGCGTTGTCAACTGGTACTCTAATGTACCTAGGTCTCTTTTATCCGCATAATGTAGGGTGAGACACTTTGAAATTTTTTTCCAATTTAATGGAGTATTATAAGACTCGAGTGCAATATCTGCACTCCCTACAATTTTATTGCGTACCACACTTAAAATACCGTAGTATTTTGGGCTACCTTTCAGGTGATCGTAAATTTTAAGTATTCTATCGACACTTTTTTTCCATGAACTAAATTCACCAGGTTGGCCTGAAAAGTCTCGTAAGCTTTTAACGATGTCTGGTATTTTATCTAGATCATTAAGCGCTTTATCGTTGTCAATATTTATTGGTTGGTCAATGTCACTATTTATATCTGAGTTTGTACTACTGTCTGCTAGGAGACGTTGTCCGTCTTGTCTAAGGATATCTCTGACAATTTGTGATATTTGGACATTCAAACTCTCTAGACTGATTTGGGTATTTGTACCAGTATTAGTAATTGAAGAATTTAATATGGGTGGTCTAATTATAGAATTGGGATCTGAAGGCATTTTAAAACAGTGGTTTTACTAAAATGTTACGATAAAAGCTAATTCTATTCTAGACATACAATCAATTTCTAGAATCTGTGGTTATTAAAACCAAAACACAAAAATAATTTTTAGAAGCACAGAAAAATCACCAGTTTGTTAAGATGTCGCTTAATTTCTTTTTGAATAAAATTGTCAAAATATTATTTTAATTACTTATTTTACTTAAATTGAGAGAGAAAAATATATTTTAGATTGGTTATCACAATCAAAAATTCACTGAACAAAAAATTTTCAACGGATTTTAATAATATATTGAAATAGTTCTTTCTATTTAAATTTTTGAACTATTCATTTATTTATTTTATTAGAAAGAAATGATTGTAGATTTATTCTTAAGATTAAATGACTGTAGATAATAATATGAGGTTTAATTAAATTTCTCAAATTTTTCATTCAAATTTTTGAACTATTTATTTATTTATTTTATTAGAAAGAAATGATCGTAGATTTATTCTTAAAATTAAATGAATGTAGATAAAAATTAAATAATATAAGGTTTAATTAAATTTCTCGAATAAAATCTATATATAATTTTTCTATTCAGGCATTATTTGAATTTTAATGAACAAAATTATTATTTATTTTTATTTAGGTATTTATTTAATTTTAATTATTTATTTAATATTTTCAAATTTCATTTATTTATTTTATTTCACTTTATTTAATTTATATTATGATTTATTAGAATATTTATATCTCTTCTTTATTTTAATATTTTCAAAAAAAAATTTCTTAACTAATAAAAATTTATAGATTTCACTTACAGTAAAATGATGAAATAAAACATATTCATTCCTATGTTTTTGTTTCTTGACTATCTTCTTGGTCTGTTCCTGGTGGTTGCGTTGTTGTGGCACAACGTATGGGCGACTACTTCAAATTTGTTCCTTTGGAGTTCCGTTTTTCCGTTGATTATTTCGGTTACTTCGGGGCCTTGTTTTCCCATAAACAATTGCACAATATTTTTGTTTCTTTAATGTAGTATTTTCATTAAAGTTTTTGTACCCAAGCAAATTAATTTTGCGATTCACTTTGGGATTTTTGCAAATATAAAATATTTTTGTTTTAACTGTTTAATAACTTTCAGTAAACATTAAAGTTTTTGTAACACATCCAAGCAAATTAATTTTGCGATTCACTTTGGGATTTTGTGTAATAAACTTTCAAAAAACTTTATTTTAATTTAAACTTTTTGAACTGTTCTAAAAAACTTTCAATAAACTTTATTTCAATTTGCACAACACAACACCACTGATTTTAAGTTTCGGCGCCAGTTAAGGAATTATTCCTTATTTATTTTAAAAAAATAATTTTTTTAGAGGAAGACCTCTTTACTTTATTAAACTCAAAAGATAGTAAATTACAATTTGAAATTTCTAAACTTAATGCTAAAAATGTTTTACAATGTTTTTGCATAATAGACAATATTTATAATAATTTTATTGAAATATTATATTCTATTTCACAGAAACTAAACTTGTCAATTAATGAGTTTGTTTCTGTGAGAAAATTTTTACGGAATGCAATTTGTAATAGGATATTAGAAGACAAAACATTTATTGGAATGTAATATGAAGGTTAATTAACTTACATCTAACTTGTTTTGATTTTATTTGCTTCAGTGAGTGATTATATATCAAATAAAAAAAAATTTTGGCGCCTAAGTAGAAGTAATATCCCCAGAGAAGTTAAACTGTAATTTGCTTTATATTTAACTATAATGAAAAACAAATTATTATTCACCAATATTTTTAATTATAATTTGTCAAATGTTTGATATTATTTAAAAATATTATTATAAACTCTGACATAACCACAAACAATTCACTGACAGTTCACAAACACAATTACAAAATTAGATCAAATTGTTCATATTCATTTTGTGAAAAAAAAAAATCTTAAAAAATCACTTTTTCTGCTCTGGCAAAAATAAAACGACATAAATTTTCTTACCATATGGTAAAAAAAAATTAGCCTATGTTGAATTTATTACCAGATTTTGCTGTGTTAATTGGCTAAATCTAA
>OY856187.1:290815359-290854397 GCA_963693315.1 Diogma glabrata | reverse complement strand
TTTTTTCAAAAAATTGGGTAAAAAACTAAATAAAAATCTTTCTTTTGACACACTTGACAACATTTTTTGACAAACTTATAATGCAATAATCTAGTTTTTGATCTCACATAACAATCCCTACCATCAAGGTTTCTCCAAATTCAATGTTCCTACTCGTAATCACTTAAAATGAACGTCTTTTAAGCCAAAAATATGAAAACTTGCTGTTTTTGACACACTTAATGATTTTGTTGACACACTTCCGGTACAGTTATCGAACACAGCGTCCTTTCGGACCTGTCCCTTAAGTATTTCTATTTTTAGACAAAAAAATTTTTGAAATCCCTCCAGCTGTTTTCCTTGCAGCGTAGGTAATGACGGCTGGCCGGACGGACGGCCGGCAGACAGACATACATTTTTTTTTTGCTTTTTTAGAATCAGTAGGTCCTAAAACGTCGAGAAATGCCAAAAAAAGTGGGGGTAAGATTTTCGCTTTTGGTTCATGAATGTAATACTTAGGTCTTTCAAACCGAAGTAATTCATAATTCAAATTTCAATTTTTTTTCAAAATTCTTAGTATATTCCAAAATTTATAACAAAATCAAAGTACAAACTTTTTCAAAATTCCAAAAATTATAATAAAATCAAACATTTAAACTTTTTCAAAATTCTAAAAATATGCCGATTCTTACAAAATCAAAAATTAAAACTTTTTTCAAAATCGAAGAATTATTGCAAAATTTCCTGATTCACAAAATCAAAAGCACAACCTTGTTCCAAAATTCTAAAAATATTTCAAAAATTATAACAAAATCAAAAATTCAAATTTTTTGGAAATTCTAAAAAAAATTTCAAAAACTATAACAAAATCAATAATACAAGCTTTTGTTGAAATTCCAAAAATATTTCAAAAATTATAACAAAATCAAATATACAAATTTTTTTCAAAACTCTAAAAATATTACAAAATCAAAAATTTAAACTTTTTCCATATCAAAAAAAAATTTTTCTAAAATCCTAAAAATATCGCAAAAATTATAACAAATTAAAATATACAAACTTTCCTCAAGATTCCAAAAATATTCCAAAAATTATAATAAAATCAAAATTTTAAACTTTTTCAAAACGCAAAAAATATTCCGAAAATTCTTACAAAATCGAAAATACAAAATTTTTCAAAACTCCAAAAATTACTTCGGTCTGAAAGACCTAAGTATTACATTCATGAGCTCAAAGTGAAATTCTTACCCCTACTTTTTTGGCATTTCTCGACGTTTTAGGACCTACTGATTCTAAAAAAGCAAACAAAAAAAATTAATGTCTGTCTGTACTCTGTAGGCCGTCTGGCCGTCCGGCCGTCCGCCATTACCTACGCTGCAGGGAAAACCGCTAGAGGGATTTCAAAATTTTTTTTCTAAAAATAGGTATACACAAGGGACAGGTCTGAAGGGACGCAATGTTCGATAACTGTACCGGAAGTGTGTCAAAAAAAATCATTATGTGTGTCAAAAATAGCAAATTTTCATATTTTTGGCTTAAAAAACGTTCATTTTAAGTGATTACGAGTAGGAACATTAAATTTGGAGATATCTTAATAGTAGGGATTGGTATGTGAGATCAAAAACTAGATTATTGCATTATAAGTTTGTCAAAAAAATGTTGTCAAGTGTGTCAAAAGAAAGATTTTTATATATTTTTTACCCAATTTTTTGGAAAAAAAATAAATTGTTTGTTTGAAATGAACTTTTATTTATTATTATTGAGAATAATGGCATTATAAGTTTGTCAAAAAATGTTGTCAAGTGTGTCAAAAGAAAGATTTTTATTTATTTTTTTACCAAATTTTTTGGAAAAAAGTAAAATTGTTTGTTTGAAATGAAATTTTATTATTATTATAGAGAATTATGGCATTATAAGTTTGTCAAAAAAATAATGTCAAGTGTGTCAAAAAATGATTTCATTTATTTTTTAGCCAATTTTTTGGAAAAAAAATGTAGCTGTTTTATGACGTAAACGTATTTGAAAATAAAATTGGACATGGAAATTTTTGAATTTGTTTTAGTTTTTGAAATATTTTTGGAATTTTGAAAAAGTTTGTATTTTTGATTTTGTAATCATTTTACAATATTTTTAGAATTTCGGAAAATGTTTTAATTTTAGATTTTGTAAGAATTTTTGAATAATTTAATAATTTTTGAATAATTGAATAATTTTAGAATTTTGAAAAATTCTTAATTTTTGATTTTATTATAATTTTTTGAATTTTGAAAAAATTTATAATTTTTGACTTTGTAATAATACATATTTGCAATATTTTTAGAATTTTGTAAAAAATTTGAATTTTTAAGAATTTTTGGATTATTATTGGAATTTAGAAAAAGTTTAAGTATTTGATTTCATTCAAATTTTTGGAGTATTTTTGGAATTTTGAAAATAGTTTCAATTTTTGATTTCGTTATAATTTTTGCAATGTTTTTAGAATTTTGAAAAAAATAGAATTTTTGAATTTTATATATATATAGATATATATATATATATATATTTAGAATTGTGAAAAAAGTTTCATATTTTGGATTTTAAGAATTTTTGGAATATTTTTAGAATTTTGAAAAATTTTATATTTTTGATTTTGTTATAATTTTTGGGATTTTGATAAAAGTTTGAATTTTTGATTTTGTATTTTTTTTTGCAATATTTTTAGAATTTTGGAAAAATTTAAATTTTTAAGAATTTTTGGAACATTATCGGAATTAAGAAAAATTTTTCATATTTGATTTTATTCTAATTTTTAAAATATTTTTGGAATTTTGAAAAAAGTTTGATTTTATTTGATTTAACAATATTTTTGGAATTTTGATTATAATTTTCCGGCAACGTATTGATGTTTCGTGTTAGTTATGTAATAAATTTTTAAACAGAGATAAAAAATACTTGTACTTTAACAAAGAGTTATGTTTGATATACATCGCTGCCCAAAACTAAAAATCATGTCCTCATAAAAGTTTTTTCCCGAAAACTATATACAAATCCTTAACCCAGACCGAAGTCTTGATATCTCAGAGCTGTGAGATTTCAGCCCCTCCATATTATTTCAAAAATTATAACCAAATCAAAAATTTCCATGTTCAATTTCATTTCATGTCAAACAAATAATTAATTTCAAATTGAGTAAAAAAAATGAAAATCACTCTTTTGACACACTTGACAAAATTTTTTTGACAAACATATTATGCAATAATCTAGTTTTTGATCTCACATATCCATCCCGACCTTCAAGATTTCTCCAAATTCAATGTTCCTATTCGTAATCACTTAAAATGAACGTTTTTTAAGCAAAAAATATTCAAATTTCCTTGTTTTGACACACTTGACGATTTTTTTGACACACTTCCGGTAAACTTATCGAACACATAGTTCTGTCGGCTCTTCCATTTAGTATACCTAATTTTAGAAAAACAAATTTTTGAAATTCCTGTAGCGGCTTTCGAGATTTAGAAAATGACGGACGGCCGGCCGGCAGACAGACATACATTTTTTTTTTGCTTTTTTAGAATCAATAGGACCTAAAATGTCGAAAACTACATTTGTGTTTAAAAAATTAGCAAATGACAGTTAAACAAAATCTTTTATTCTTGAAAATATTAAAACAAAAAACATATGCCTTATCCACAACAAAAAAAAAATCACAGTATACGTATATAAATATATCGCACTTCGCAACCAGTATATTTAAAAATATCGAAAAAATAGAAATCTCACAGCTCTGAGATATCAAGACTTCGGTCTGGGTTAAGGATTTTAATATAGTTTTCGGCAAAACACTTTTATGAGGACATGGTTTTTAGTTTTGGACAGCGATGTATATCAAACAAAACTCTTTGTTAAAGCACAAGTATTTTTTTATCTCTGTTTAGAAGTTTATTACAAAACTAGCACGAAACATCAATACGTTGCCAGAAAGTTATAATAGATCATAAATTAACATAATTTAATGAAAAGATGATTTAATCAGAAAACTACTCAGAAACCTCTCCATCTAGCGTTTCGAGAAAATATAACACAATCACAAATTCATATTTCTTTCAAAGTTCCAAAATTATTGTAAAAATTAAATAAAATCAAACTTTTTTAGAATTCTAAAAATATTCCAAAAATCATCAAAGATTAAAATTTTTTTCAAAAATTCTAAAAATATTGCAAAAATTATAACAAAATCAAAAATTGAATCAAAACTCCAAAAATTAGAATAAAATCAAATATTTAAACTTTTTTTAAATTCCAATAATATTCTAAAAATTCTTAAAAATTCAAATTTTTTCCAAAATTCTAAAACTATTGCAAAAATTATTACACAATCAAAAATTGAAACTTTTTTCAAAATTCTAAGAATATTCCAAAAATTCTTACAAAATCAAAAATTGAAACTTTTTTCAAAACTCTAAGAATATATATAAAATTCAAAAATTCTATTTTTTTCAAAATTCTAAAAATATTGTAAAAATTATACCAAAATCAAAAATTGAAACTTTTTTCATAATTCCAAAAATATTTCAAAAATTATAATAAAGTCAAATATTTAAATTTTTTCTAAATTCCAATAGTATTCCAAAAATTCTTAAAAATTCAAACTTTTTCCAAAATTTTAAAAATATTGCGAAAATTATTACAAAATCAAAAATTCAAAATGCCAAAAATTATAATAAAATCAAAAATTTAAAATTTTTCAAAATTCTAAAACTATTACAAAAATTCTTACAAAATTAAAAATTGAAATTTTTTTCAAAATTCTAAAAATATATATAAAATTCAAATATTCAATTTTTTCATAATCTGAAAACTATTACAAAAATTATAACAAAATCAAAAATTGAAACTTTTTTCAAAATTCCAAAAATATTCCAAAAATTAGAATAAAATCAAATATTTAAACTTTTGCTAAATTCCAATAATATTCCAAAAATTCTTAAAAATTCAAACTTTTTCCAAAATTCTAAAAATATTGCAAAAATTATACCAAAATCAAATATTGAAACTTTTTTCAAAATTCCAAAATTTATAATAAAATCGAAAATTAAAAATTTTTCAAAATTCTAAATATATTCCAAAAACTTCTTACAAAATCAAAAATTGAAACTTTTCTCAAAATTTTAAAATTATATATAAAAATATGGAGGGGTGAAATCTCACATCTCTGAGATATCAAAACTTCGGTCTGGGTTAAGGATTTTGATATAGTTTTCGGGAAAAAACTTTTATGAGGACATGGTTTTTAGTTTTGGTCAGCGATGTATATCAAACATAGCTCTTTGTTAAAGTACAAGTATTTTTTTATCTCTGTTTTGAAGTTTATTACAAAACTAGCACGAAACATCAATACGTTGCCGGAAAATTATAACAGATCATAAATTAACATAATTTAGTGAAAAGATGATAAACTAAGCAAACTACTCAAAAACCTCTCCATTTATCGTTTCGAGAAAATATTACAAAATCACAAATTCATATTTCTTTCAAAATTCCAAAAATATTTTAAAAATTAAATAAAATCAAACTTTTTTCAAAATTCCAAAAATATTCCAAAAATTAGAAAAAAATCAAATATTTAAACTTTTTCTACATTCCAATAATTTTCCAAAAATTCAAACGAATATTCAAAATTCAAATTCAAACTTTTCCATAATTCTAAAGATATTGCAAGAATTATTACAAAATCAACAATTCAAACTTTTTTCAAAATTACAAGAATTATAATAAAATCAAAAATTTAAAATTTTTCAAAATTCTAAAAATATTCCAAAAATTCTTACAAAATCAAAAATTGAAACTTTTTTCATAACTCTAAAAATATATATAAAATTCAAAAACTCTAATTTTTCAAAATTCTAAAAATATAGCATAAATTATAACAAAATCAAAAATTGAAACTTTTTTCAAAATTCCAAAAATTAGAATCAAATCAAATATTTAAACTTTTTCTAAATTCCAATAATAATCCAAAAATTCTTAAAAATTCAAATTTTTTCCAAAATTCAAAAATATTGCAAATATTATTACAAAGTCAAAAATTGAAATTTTTTTCAAAATTCAGAAAATTATAATAAAATCAAAAATTAAGAATTTTTCAAAATTCTAAAAATATTCCAAAAATTCTTACAAAATCAAAAATTAAAACTTTTTCCGAAATTCTAAAAATATTGCAAAAATTATTACAAAATCCAAAATACAAACTTTTTCAAAATTCCAAAAATATTTCAAAAACAATAACAAATTCAAAAGTTTCCATGTCCAATTTCATTTTCAATTACATTTACGTCATAAAAACAGCTACATTTTTTTTTCCAAAAAATTGGCTAAAAAATAAATGAAATCATTTTTCGACACACTTGACATTATTTTTTTTGACAAACTTATAATGCCGTAATTCTCAATAATAATAATAAAATTTCATGTAATACAAATAATTAATTTTATTTTTTCAGAAATGGGTTAAAAATAAATAAAAATCTTTTTTTTGTCACACTTGAGAATATTTTTTGACAAACTTATAATGCCATAATTCTCAATAGTAATAATAAAATTTCATGTCATACAAATAACTAATTTTATTTTTTCCAAAAAATTGGGTAAAAAATAAATAAAAATCTTTCTTTTGACACACTTGACAACATTTTTTGACAAACTTATAATGCCATAATTCTCAATAATAATAATAAAAGTTCATTTCAAACAAACAATTTTATTATTTTTTTCCAAAAAATTGGGTAAATAAATAAATGAAATCATTTTTTGACACACTTGACATTATTTTTTTGACAAACTTATAATGCCATAATTCTCAACAATAATAATAAAATTTCATTTCAAACAAATAATTAATTTTATTTTTTTGGGTAAAAAAGTAAATAAAAATTCTTTTGACACACTTGACAACATTTTTTTGACAAACTTATAATAAATCTCAATAATAATAATAATAATAAAATTTCATTTCAAACAATTTTCATTTTATTTTTTTCCAAAAAATTGAAAAAAAAAAATAAATAGAAATCTGTCTTTTGACACACTTGACAACATTGTTTTGACAAATTTTTAATGTAATAATCTAGATTTTGGTCTCACATACCAATCCCGACCATCAAGGTTTCTCCAAATTCAATGTCCCTACTCGTAATCACTTAAAATCAACGTTTTTTAAGCCAAAAATATGAAAATTTGCTGTATTTGACACACTTAATGATTTTTTTGACACACTTCCGATATAGTTATCGAACACAGCGTCCTTTCGGACCTGTTCCCTTGAGCATACCTATTATTAGAAAAATAAACTTTTGAAATCCCTCCAGCGGTTTTCCCTGTAGCGTAGGTAGTCGGCAGGCCGGCAGACAGACATACATTTTTTTTTTGCTTTTTTAGAATCAGTAGGTCCAAAAAAGTCGAGAAATGAGAAATGCCAAAAAAGTAGGGGTAAGAATTTCACTTTTGGCTCATGGGTAATATTCAGGTCTTTCAGACCGAAGTAATTCAAAAATTCTATTTTTTTTGCAAAATTCTAAAAGTATTGCAAAATTTATAACAAAATCAAATATTAAAACTTTTTCCAAAATTCTAAAAATATCGCAAAAATTATCAAAAATACAAACTTTTTTCAAAATTCCAAAAACATTTCAAAACTATAACAAATTCAAAAATTTCCATTCCATTTACGTCATAGAAACAACTAAATTTTTCTTTCCAAAAAAATTGGCTAAAAAAATAAATGAAATCATTTTTTGACACACTTGACATTATTTTTTTGACAAACTTATAATGCCATAATTCTCTATAGTAATAATAAAATTTCATGTCTTACAAATAATTAATTTTATTTTTTTTCAAAAAATTGAGTAAAAAATAAATAAAAATCTTTCTTTTGACACACTTGACAACCTTTTTTGGCAAACTTATAATGCCATAATTCCCAATAATAATAATAAAATTTCACGCCATAAAATAATTAATTTTATTTTTTCCAAAAAATTGGGTAAAAACATTAATAAAAATCTTTCTTTTGACATTTTTTTGACAAACTTATAATACCATAATTCTCTATTATAATAATAAAATTTCATGTCATACAAATATATATCATGTCATACAAATTAGTAATTTAATTTTTTTCCAAAAAATGGTAAAAATAAATAAAAATCTTTCTTTTGACACACTTGACAACATTTTTTTGACAAACTTATAATTCTATAATTCTCTATAGTAATATTAAAATTTCAAGTCACACAAATAATTAATTTTATTTCTTTCCAAAAAATTGGGTAAAAAATAAATAAAAATCTTTCTTTTGACACACTTGACAACATTTGTTTGACAATCTTCTAATGCAATTATCTAGTTTTTGATCTCACATACCAATCCCTACCATCAAAATTTCTCCAAATTCAATGTTCCTACTCGTAATCACTTAAAATGAACGGTTCTTAAGCCAAAAATATGAAAATTTGCTGTTTTTGACACACTTAATGATTTTTTTGACACACTTTCGGTACAGTTATCGAGCACAGCGTCCTTTCGGACCTGTCCTATGAGTATACCTATTTTTAGAAAAAAATATTTGAAATCCCTGCAGTGGTTTTTTAGATTTCGTAGGTAATGACGGACAGCCGGACAGCCGGCGGAAAGACATACATTTTTTTTCTCATTTTTAGAATCGGTAGGTCCTAAGACGTCGAGAAAGGTAAAAAAAAGTGGGGGTAAGAATTTCTTTTTTGGCTCATGAATGTAATACTTAGGTCTTTCAGACCGAAGTAAAATTATAAAAATTGCGACCAAGCAGGGTTTGCCAGATCAAGCAAACTCCAGTTAATGGTTAACATTAATTGGCTATTGTTTTTAAACCAGTACTGAGCAATTATTTGGTCGCTCTTTGTCATTTGGTTAAAATTCACTAGAGTAAAATCCATTTTGAAAAATGAAAAAGCAATATCCATTTTGAAATAAAAGAGCAATATCCGTTTTGAAAAATTTCACCTATAGTTTAATTATTGCTTCTCGACTTAAAGACTTGATAATAATAACTTTGGTTGTTTCTCTTACACAAAGGGCTCAAGCTCATGAGTAGCTCATTGTAAGACAAACAACCAAAGTTATTATAAATTATAGACTAAAACACATCTTAAAATTTAAATTTATTTAATTTTTACGGTTGTGTTAAACATTTATAAAAAAAACTTGATAATAATGTTAAGGTTGGTATAGGTCTACAATTTTGTTTCATTAGCATTTTTATTTTATTTTAATTATTTTGTATTTAAATTATTTAAATTTACATATAAATATTTAAAAAAATTTTAATTTGGTTAAATAAATTAAAATAATGATGGTTTGGTCTCCAAGTTGTTTAAATTAAGTTAATAATAATTTATTTAAAATAAATTTGATAATATTTGCTTTAATAACTTTTTTAAATAATATTTTGTTACATTTTTCAACCATAAATGGCTATTCTCAAACATTTGAAAATATTATGAATCAAATAAAACATTTTTCATTCAACAAAACTTTTGTTTGATAAAAAGCATATACTACAGAAAATTTTTAATTGAAATAACTTGAATGAAAATTATTTTTATAAACAAGTTTTAGAAGCTTACTATTTTAATTTTATGAATGAAATATGTTTTTTACAGAAATTTTAATTGAATTATTCCAAAACAGAATTGTATAAAATATTTGAATTAAAAGAAAGTTTGTAATTTAAATTTAAATTTGGTTGTGTTTTGAACCCATTTTAAATCTCAAATTCTTTAAGAGAGTCCATTAAAACACCTTGATTACATAAATTTAAGGCCTTCAAATTTTGTTCAAAATTGGTATAATTATGATTGTTATCGACTAAATGGTTTGCAAATATAGACTTCAGATTTTGTTTGTTTTTCTTCATTGAAAGAAACCAAAACCTTTGGTGGATTAACGTTCTAACTACGTCACAACTGCAATACTACCACACATAATTTATAATCAACAACAACATCAAACAACTTTTACAGCTCAAATATAATACAAATATCTATCTTTTTATAAAAAACTTTTGTAAATGTGTAATCAATATATGAGGAGGTCCACTCCAAAACGCTACATTTCCATTATTACATTTTTCCAACGCAGTTCAAGAAAATTTGATTATGTCATTACACTGATTACATTATGTCTAAAGCAAGCTCTATTCTACAAAGGGGAAAAACAGTTCTAATATAAGCATAGATACATTTTTGAGTTTTCGATCGAATTCAGAAATCGGAGCCGATCTAAGTACACAATTTATTTTTATAGAAAATGGAAATGTAGCGTTTTGGTGTGGACCTCCACAATATGTACATATATTTATTTCAACTAAACCACTTCCCCAAACTATTCCCTAATTCAAAACAATAATGAATTTTCAAAACAACAACAACAAACATTCAAAACAACTTTTTTTAATTTTTGCGAAGAAAAAATAAAAACTCAAAGAGAGAAATACATTTTCTTTTGTTTATTTAATATTTCTATAAGATATTTTTATATTTTTGGGATTTGCTGTTGTAATTATATGAGAGTGGCTGTGAATGTGACTTACATTAAGTTAGTATAATGCTAATTGCATTGGAACTTCTTGGGTTAGAAATCTGAAAATTTCTGAGGTTATAACTGAATGAAAAGCTAGTTTTAGTTTAAACAAAATAGACTCAAAAATGATGAGAGCATGGCAGTTTGCGTTTGTTTTCGTTTTAACAGTCCCAGGGTCTCAACTTCTCAACTTAAACAATTTGTTTTTTAAGTTTTGGATAGATTTATTTACGTATCTAAGTGTGCAATAGTTTTCAAATGTGAGATTGGCCATATTTAGCTAAATCAAGGACAACAAAATTTAGTAAATTTTTAAAACAGCTGATTTTTCAGGAACCTGTAACGCCAAGATTGTCGTTTGCAACAAAATGATAGAAATATGTTCAAGTATTCAATATTTATAAATTTTATTAAAATATTATGATTCAAACGGAAGCTATGACGTCCTCGATTATTCGACTTTTTAAGCTCTAGCCACTGAACCTGTACCCGGATATGGGTGCCGGTCACAAGTTTGAATTTTTTTCGTGAACGACAAACGTCTTTATTTTGTAGGCAGTTTCACGCGTATACAATTTTTTTAGAAATATATCAGTTCGTTAGAATTTTTTCCGTAGAATACAATAAAAATATTAAAAAATTTTTGAGGGTAGTTTTTTCCTTTATTTTGAGGTTTTAAAGTTTAAAATCATTTTTTTGGATTGTATGACACTTTTTTTTTAATTTTTTTTTTAAATTTAGTTTGACATATGCACTTTCAAATAATTTTTATCGCGTGATGGAAGTAGTATCGATGTGAGCGTTAGAGAGCGCTGAATATAAAAAAACAAGGTTTTCACGTAGTTCTAAAACTTTATGATTTTGTTCCTCGGAAATAGCTCCATGTGTTTCGGTTGTGACATGTTAGTTTTGTTGCTAGTGTTTGCACTATAAATGTATCGGTCATTTCAAAAACCTCATAGGTCACTCAATTAGAATTTTTCAGAAATCAATAAAAACTGTTTCATACACAAACAAATGAGTTTTAAAGGACTTTTTTATGTTTAATTTAGTATTTGAGTGGTAAAAAATTATAATAGCGAATAACCTTTACAATTTATTAATAGAAATAATGAAAAAAACCTGAAAAACAGTTCTTGACTTATGTTGTTTTAGTGGTATAAAATTCAACCAAAAAAATCGTAGTAATCATATTTTTTATTGCTTATTATTGATAATTACACTTAAAAATAATCTTATTAACATTTTACATGTATTAATTTGTCATGTTTTAATATCTTTTCGGTACATATAGTCATATTCTCCATCATTCTTAATTATGAGTTAATTCATATATAATAGTATAATACGTATATAATTCATATATAATTCATATATAATACGAATCCTCGAAAAGAGGACGAGTGTCATGAGTCCATACCTGCGGTTCCACTCGTCCTACGCAGGAATGCAGGAATGCTATCGCTATCGACTTACGTGGTTTTTACCCAGAATACGTATCTCCCTTTAAGGAACCATTTTCTGCAAAAAAAGCATGTTGGAAAAAAATGTGACTTAAGAGGATTTTGAAATGACCGATTCAAATATAGGGTAAAAAAAGTTTCCATTATAAAGAACATTTCCACAATGTAAAAAAATCACTCCATATGAAAAAATTTAAAAATTTAAAAAAAATTTAAAAAACATTAAATAAATTAAAATAATGATGGTTTGGTCTCCAAGTTGATTAAATTAATTTAATAATAATTTATTTAAAATAAATTTAATAATTTTTTTTTACAACTTTTTTAAATAATATTTTGTAACATGTTTCAACCATAAATGGTCATTCTCAAACATTTGAAAATATTATATTATAATATTTTCAAATGTTTTAGAATGTCCATTTATGGTTGAAACATATTACAAAATATTATTTAAAAAAGTTGTAAAAAGAAAAATTATTAAATTTATTTTAAATAAATTATAATTAAATTAAATTTTATATTATTTTAAACTTTATATTATTTTATGAATTTATTTTAAGCCATTTTGAGTGTATAGCTCAGGGTTCGCAACTGAATTCTATTGGCGTGCCGAAACCAATTTTTTTCTAACAATCACTATTTTCGCGTGCCAATCCAATTATGAAATAGTACGTTTTGCTACAAGAGGCAAATTTTCAGCCAAATCGATTCAAGCATTTCAGGCAAATTGATGCTGATTCAAAGAATTCGGAGGTTTCCTTTTACTGGACTAACAGTAATATTTAACTTATTACAAAATATCTGAAAAAATCTTTTCTTTATTATGATTCTTAAAACGCGAATTTAAGGACAATTTTGAACACAATTTCAGAATGTTTGCCGTGCCGTGCCAGACAAATTTTCAAATGTGCCAAGTCTGGCACGCGTGCCACGTATTTGCGATCACTGGTATAGCTGAACAAAAAATTTTTTTTTATATTTAATAGACCATTCATTATATTGTACAGTCAAACAAATTTTTTTTTAAAATTATTTTTTTTTCTTTTAATATTATTATTTCAATAAACTTTTAATTATTTTGTAAGTTTTAATTAATTGTGGATATAAATTAAAACTTTTGAATCAGAGCATTACTAATTATATTGAATTAATACAAATCCAATAAATATGATTCACTCCACTTGATGATAGCACTTAACCTATACATAAGTCATCAATATATGTATATAATATTGAGACATATGTTATACGAGAATTAAATTAGTGTGTTAAAATGTGATGATAACGAAATCTCCATCTTGAATAATGTTTACAGCATAAAGATGGAAAAACTCCATGTGGATTAGCAATTGGTAAAAACAAAATTGATCCTATGATGTTTTGTTTGTATTACATGTATCTTAAGTCAGGGTTAAAAAAAAATCTAGAAACGCATAAAATATTTTTTATCGATGTCAACGAATTCCAATACCTAAATATAAAAACTTCAAACTTCATTTCCAGACCTTGCTGACGTGTTTTTCATATTTTGCAATAAAATTAAGGGGAGTGGATATTTTAAACAACGCAAAAGTCATTATTATGGAACTCGTAAAACAGTCTTAAATTCGAGCAAAAGGAAAAACTTACCTAAACTTGATTAAATAAATATTTTCAGACCTATTTTCTAGTATGTACTTTACAGGTCGTGATATTGTTCGCGGAATTCCTAACTTAATTGATATCGTTTGCTTGGAGCTTAAAAATTTTCAATGATGTGTGGGATAAAAATATTTATTAATTCATATTACGTATAAACTGCCATGAAAAAGAGTATTTTTTGTGCATAAGATTTAAAAACTTTTAGTTAGTAAGAACTTTTATTTCCATTTACTCTTACAAACAGAAGTCGTAAATATACGCTTCATTAAAACCGACAAATGTTTTTACTATTTTGTTTACAACTTGGTCGCGTTAATGACATAAAATGAAAAATGAAATGTTATTACATTATATTAGCAGGTAGAGTTTTCAACCAATTTTATTCAAAAATAAACTAATTAGTTTTTAGATTTTCAAATCCCCTGTTCTATTTTGAAATTTTATAAAATTTGTTTTGAAATCAAAACAACAAATATCCGAAAAACTAAACCAAACTTAACTCACATACCATTTGTAGAAACTAAATTTTATGAATAGTTTTTAGTGTAATTTTGTAATATGTTTGACTTTATGGTATACAAAGTTAAAAGGTAAAACAACATCAACAACCAAAAAGGAAAAACCCCAAAGAAAACATACTAAAATTCTAGAATAAAAACAATGTCTCTTTTGTGGTTAGACATATCTGGTAATGTAATTTTATCATAAAATTTTAATGTTTATTTGGTGAACAGATGTCAAAATGTCAATTAAAACAACGTGTTGACGTAGACAAATCGAGAGGTGTTAGTGATATTGGCTTCAAATAAAATTAAATTTAACAAAATTAATTTTGTTAATCATTTTCAAGCTTTATTAATGTCATCAGTTAGTGTATGAAACATGGTACAACCCCTTTAAGCCCTGTAGTTGCAACCAAAGATTTCTTTTAAAGCGTACGGTTATTTTTGAAAAACTATTTTGCATAGAATTTTGCGCTATAAACTATAGCTTCTATATTTTCTTACTCTACACTATAGTTTCACTCAAAATAAATAATAGAGGGGAAGAAATTCATCTACCTACCTAAAAATTACTGATATGGGAAGTTAAAATTCTTGTATTTTTATATTCTTTGGGGCATAATTCTTGTAAAGAATTGTCGTTCAGATAAAATAATATTCGCTTCAGATAAAATAATATTCGCTCTGATTGGTTGAAGGGTGGTAATAATTTTTTATCTGCACGACTTTATTTTTGATCGTACGACAAAAATGACATCTTAAAAATTGTTCTAGTTTTTTGAAAGTTAAAAATCATAACCTAGAAAATTTTGTTTGTCACTTCTTACATATTAGAAAAATGAATTTTAAAAGTAAGATTTATCGGTAGTTAATTACAATTAAATTAATTTGACTATATTTAATTACAATCAAATGAATTTGTTTATTAATAATACATATAGATTGAAGCGATAATCCCAATAAAAATATAAAAAATTTGTTAAATGTCAAAATAATCAAATTAATTTAATTGTAATTAAACATCTGTGAAAGATACTTTTAAACTTTATTTTTCAATTGTGATAAGCAAAATTTTCTAAACTAAGTGTTTATATCTGTGGCGTACATATAGTATTAACAATTTTTTCACTATATAGATAGTAAACGCCTAGGCTATAGCAATTTGGACATTTTCTCCGGTATTATATATAACACGTTTAGTGTTCCTCCTTCTAGTTACAATACTTGCCCAAGCAAGATCGTTTTTGATTTTTGTGCGTAAACTAAGGTGTTCATCATTAGTATTAAATAGTTAAAAGTATTTTATAATAAAAACTTGTTCACATGTTTATTTAAATAACTTTAAGAAGAAATTAAAACAAAATAAGTGCAGTCGTTTTAGTGCGCAGCACTTAACTCCTGTCACTAAGCTTATCTACGCAAGCGTTTTCTTTAAAAAACAACGACTAGCCTTTCAAGTGGAAAGGTAAAAATACCAAACTAAATTGTTATGATTTTAGTAGCAGAGCAGCGAATATTCTATAGGTAGCACTAGCAAAGTTCAAACTTTGTTTAATTAAAAATTGCCAAGAACAATGAAACTTAACGGCACGACGGTTACATACATTGGAATTCACAAGGATTATTAGTTAAATACATGAATTCAACTTTATTTTATGAATATATATTATATGAGCGCATCACATTCTCGAATGCCATATTATGCTACTTAATATAGATCAGAGACTGAACCTATCGAGTACTACCTAATGGCAAACGCTTACTACCTTTTGGTTTTCAGAACAATTATTTTATACGTTGATATAACGACCCTGTTGGTTAAAGCTAAACGCTCGTTTGAAACTCTCACTAAGATAGAAAGAAAATGCTTGTGTTGTATTTGTTTTATAACGCCACTCACCATGAAGGTCAGTATCAGCTCAGTTATATCAAAGTTACCAATTTGTAAAACTTAATACTTGCTTCTGTTTTTCATGATGAATTTGAAACCATAGGATTATTTAAGGAGTATTTTTAATTCATTATAAACTAATTTGTCTCTTTCCAAACAAGTGGATACAGTACCTTTGGATTTTTAACGAATCTAAACAATAACTTTTTCATATCTGATGTCCTCTACACATGTTCAAATCAATTGTTTTTAAAACCCCAAAATTACAACAAATTCTCACTAAAATCAATTTCTGATCACCAAAATATCATAGTTAATTTTTTGAGGACGTGATGATTTTCTATTACATTTTCATCAACATTCCATTTACATTGGTAAGATTACCATGTTTGCGTTCGTTGTACCTACATCTCAGTTTTATTCGTGAACCTAGTGAATACTTTTTTCAGTTGCGTATTTACATCCGTATATGTTTATATATTTTTGATGTTTTTCTTTTAAAAAGATATATATTTTTATGTTAAAATGGCAACTCAATAAACATATTGAAATTAGAACAACATGAAGAATAAGTGAAAATTTACTAGATTTTATATTAGAGAAAAAGGAAAATATATTGCAGGAAATAAAAGTTTTTCACAAGCTAATAACAGTAAAATGTTTAAGCAAATATTATAACTTGGTTTCTTTTGTTTTGTAGGGGAGAAACTTTTTCGGGCGGTGAAGCTGGAATGGCAGTACCGGAAACTGTATGCACGCAGAAAGCTGTGGGGATTAGTGTAGATATCAACGTTTATGAACCACATCTATTGGCTGGTACAATGGCACATATGATTGGTCATAATATTGGGATGGGGCATGATGACGGACGTAAGTAAAATTTGCTATTCTAAGCTGTAAAACTTTAAAAATTTAATTTATATCTTATATCAGGACAGCTATGAATTTTAGTGGGTAAACGCCCATTACCGTATTTTGTATGTTTTCGAATAAAGGTAAAAAAATTCAACCTTAATTTTTCACATTATTGAAAATAATTAGTGAAAATAATTTTCAAACCTAAACTGTACTTTAGTCAATAATTTGGTTTTGCATATTATTTTAGTCTGAAAGAGTGAAATTCTTAAGTAATACAAACACGAGAAAATTTTCAACCTCTTATCTCACTTTTTTGCATGCCTTAAAATTTTGGGTCAAAATAAATAATTGAAAAGTAAGTCCATCTGACGGCCGGCCGTTTCAGGTCGATTAATACTCCAAAAAATTGATTATGCTTATTGCGAAAACGCTCTACTTAAAAACAAAAGGAAGTAGCTCTGACTACACGGTCCTTATGTATACACGCTATGTAAATACTGAATAATGTAATTTATGTGCCTGCATACATTTGGAATACAAAACATTCAAAAATTGGTTTTTCTAATTTATCCTATATTCCACTTATAATCGAATTTTAATTTCGCTTTTGTTTGTTGACTGCTAGACCATGTTTAGATTTGAAAAATGTCTATGTTACCACAATTTTTTCATAGATCATACTGTAAGATTTAAGCATTATTCTAAAACAAATGCTGATTTTGTGCAGTTGGTTTTTATGACGGTTTATAATTGCACATATTTTTTAGACTTCATTTCAGAAGATATACCATTAATCCTAAGACATAACTTATATCTTATTATTTTTCCAGCAGGCATTATTTATTATAGGAAAAGCGTTCACGTTTATTTTGTTCGGCAAATAACCAACTTGACAATCTTTTTCTTACACATTTTTAAAATTTGTTAGTACATATATCTTACAATTCTTTATCTTACAATTTTATGTAAAAGTAAACTATTGAAACTCACATTTTTCTATAGGGTTAATATACCATTCGATCTGCAAAAAGTGAATGCCTAAGATAAATACAATTTAATATTTACTTCAAATTAGAGTCAATTCATGCCACTAAATTCAACAATTTGCCATGGATGAATAATAAGCTCTGTACTGGTTAAGATAAAAAATTTAGCAAATCAAATTTGCAACATAATTCAGTACGATATAAGTTTATATGTGCCTTTTAGCCTCTAGGCTTATTGCATCCAAAGCTACAAATAATTGAAGCTAATTAAAGCCTTTGATATTGCTCCAAAATTTAATAAATAAGCCAAAACCAATTGAAATATATGATCTAACAGATACGTGCAGCAAAAACGTTTTTCAATAAGGGATTCACGCTACATCTGTAATTAATGGATCAATTTTCAAAACATCAACGATGATCCTTTTTAATGCGATAAAAAAAACATGAAGGGGCTGAAATATCAACACTTCGGTCTGTGTTAAGGTTTTTTTTATATAATTTCGGCAAAAGGCTTTTATGAGGATATTGTTTTTAATTTTGGCTAGCGATGCATACTAAACATAGAGGCCTTTGTAAAAGTACAAGTATTTCATCTTAGTTTAGTATTACAAAACTAATACAAAACATCAATACGTTGCTAGTAAATTATAACCGATCATTAACATTATTTTATGAAACGGTTATACACTCACAAAACTGAATAGTTTTTGAATAAAAAATTCCTCAATTCATTTTTTTAATTAAAAAATTCCTCAATTCAATTCTTCAATTCTTCAATTCTTCAAAACAGCTTCATTATTTTTTAAAGTTTTATAGTGTACATACACAAAATATATAAAATATTGCTTATCCTGTATATTTTATAATCTAAGATTTATAGCGACCCTGGTGTCCAAAAAGTAGTCAGATTGCATTTGTATATATGAAATTTTTTATCAGAGCAAATTTCAATTCAAAATTTCATAATTCAATCAAATTATTTGTTTTTTTTGTAATAGTTATGCAATAGTTCAAAATTTCATAATCCCATCAAATTATTTCTTATTTTTTGTTGTCATAGCTATACAATTTTTTTGAGAATTTAAAAAATAATTATTTTTAAAAGTTATTTTACTGCCGTAAAAAAGAAAAAATGGAGTTACTTTACAGTTGCTTTGACATTATTTAATTAGGAGCTAAAGTGTTACTTTTACGTGACAAACTTACGCTTCCATTCACCGCCAGAGTTTTTGTCAGTTTAGAGAATAATTTCAAATATGTTTGCCCAAATGCTTAAACAAATTTAGAAATTTTTAGCCTAAATGTCATATTTCTATCCAGCTTTCTTTAATTGTTTATATTTTGCATGAATCATAATGTTAAGTTTCAGAAATGTTTAGGTAGATTTCATATAAAAATCTACCTATTGCAATGTCAGTCATCTCGGAATTTCGGAAAAATTTTGGTGCCAAACGACTATATATGTAAAGCGGAGACGGAAAAACAAACAAAAAAATTATATATATATATATATATATATATATATATATATATATATATATATATATATATATATATATATATATATATATATATATATATATATATATATATATATATATATATATATATATATATATATATATATATATATATATATATATATATATATATATATAACGATATGAGGTATAACGGAATTTAGCGGCACTCTCACGGTCGCATTTTTTGACCTAGACCAAAAATTTTTTCTGAGCGTGTTGCGGCAAACAATCTCTTGGATAACTTCGACAACTGGCCATATCCGGGTACAGGTTAAGAGTCTAGAGCTTTAAAACTGTCAAAAACAAAGCGTTATAACGGCCGTTTGGGGCAAAATATGTGAACAAAATTTATAATTATCAATTATTTGAACATATTTCTATCATTTTTTAAAAAGCCAGACATCTGCAATAAAAGGTTCTTTAGCAATCTGCAATAAACTGTGTGAAGTACAACGGCATTTAGCGGCACTTTCGCGGTCGCATTTTTTCACTAACGCTAAAAATATTTTCTGGGTATGTTGCGGCATAACAGTTTCCTAAATATGTTTGACAATTGGCCATATCGAAGTACAGGTTAAGTGCCTAGAGCCCAAAACCTGTATAAAATAATGTTTATTTTTAAAGTTTGTTAAATACTTCTGTTTTTAATTGTGTTTTTTATAAAGTAATCTGATAAATCCGATGCTAATTGCACACATAACTGTCTGATCCCGCAATCTACCTATTTCTAGCGGATACACCTGCCGCTCGGACTTTTTTAATATTTTATTAATTTTCTTAAATTTAACAAATTCAAAATAAAATTTAAACTTAAAATTTTGTCAAACTAATAATTTTCTTTTACGTTGTTTAGCAATATTATTTTTCAAAATTGTCAAAACAATTTATTGTCAAAAAAAATGTCGGAAACGTGTGGTAAGAAAGAATTTGAGTTGTAGTAGATCAAAAATCTAATACAACTCACATTTAAGTCGTTCCATTTAAAATTCAGTTCGGGTAGCAAGTTTACCTAAAAGGAACGCGGGTAATATCTCAAAATAAAATTTCACAAAACATATGTCTGTTAGTATATGTTTATTTTTTTCGAAAATGGGCAGGCAGGCATAATGTTTTTTTTGAACCAGTAAACCGTAAAATGCACTTTTACGATCCAAAAATTGTACGTAACGCAGGCATTTTTTTCCTATTGCAATAACAATGCCTAAAATTGAAATAACAATGCCTAAAATTACTATTTTATAATTTATGTCATAAAGCGTAAATATTTTTGACAACATCAAACGAACTCGAAAGAATAAAATACATCATGGCTATTTCCAACAAAAAAACATACATATATTTACAGACATATGTATATGTTTTGTGAAATTTTATTTTGAGAAAATCGTTTAATCTAAGTATTTGTTTTAATTTTACATTCAATTAAAAGAAAATAAATTGGTTATTAAAGAAATTTAGAAAAAAAACTATAAAAATATTACGTGATTTTAACAATTTTCTCAAAAAGTATTTTACAAGAAACATGCATACATACTTAGCAATACGATAGATCAAATTTATTTAGCGTATGGTTTTTTTTTTGTGACACATTAAAAATTAAACTTAAAAATAGGTAGACTCTTCTATGAAATCTACCTAAAACAAAACATGGATACACATTAAATGAACTTACAATCGATTTGATTGCGCGTCTTTTAAGTAAAAATTAAAAAGTAAAATATTTGAACATTGGGCAGTACATTTGAACATTAGATGTTTACATCGAGCGAGTCTATCCATGCTACTACATCTGGAGTTGCCAAATGGATGTCTGAGATGTTTCCATTGTAACGTCGAATTGGACACACAGTTGCAATGTGTTTTATAGTTTGTTGTGGAGCGCCGCAGTCACACTCAGGGGACTCTGATATGCCCCACTTGTAGAAAGAATCAGCACAACGTCCATGGTTTGTTCTTATTCGGTTTAGTGTAGTCCAAGATAGATCAAATGAAACTGAAAAACAAAATCTTTTAATCAAAATATAAATTAATATAGAAATTTAAAATAAATGGTTGCTAAAAATCTAGGAAAATAATTATCAAACGAAAAACTGCTTGGATTAAAAGTTTTTCTCAACAAACATTTTACTATTTTGTGTAAATATATGTATTTTTTATTCGAGTACATATTAATGTGTTACTTTATTACTGTGATTTGCGGCTTTAAAGTATCACTTTTCAACTATTTATTTTGTTGTCATAGCTACGTCCACAAAAGTAAAAAGCATTTGTATTTGTTTAAATTCTATGAAAAATAAAAATTTTTATCAAAGCAACCCTTAAATTCAAAATTTCATTATCCAATTAAAATTGTTGTTATCATTTGTTGTCATAGCTACACAATAATTTGGAAAAAATAATAAATATTTTGTCAAAGGTTACTTGTTCCAAATATTTTTATTTTAAAATTTATGAAAATTTATAATTTTAATTTAGAATATTTTGCTTTTCTTAAAATATTTTGCTTGCGGCGAATAAAAAATAGTATATGATGCACGGACGTAAGCTATTTTGGACTTAATGTGGGTGCAAATCTCGGCTAGCGCCTCGATTGTCAAACTCAACATCCGTCCAAAATCTTTAGCTTTACGTCCTAGCATCATAATGTACTATTAATCTATGCAAATAATACAGAATCTCACTCGTACAAAAAATCTTGTATGTAATTCGGGCATAGAGCATCTTTTTTTGCTTTCCAATGTTTGTTGACCTCGGCTAACGCTTCGACTTTCGAGCAACAATTACACTCTCAAGCAATAAAGATCTACTTTACGTCCTTAATACATAAATAGCTATTTATTTACATACATATGTTTCGACAATTTTCTAATTCGATAAAAGGCATTACGTATATTTTGTTCTTTTGAGTTCGTTTGATGTTGTCAAAAATATTTACGCCTTAGGGCATAAAATTGTAATTTTAGGCATTGTTATTTCAATTCTAGGCATTGTTAATTCAATATCAAAAAAATGTCGGCTTTACGCACAATTTTTGAATCGTAAACGTGCATTTTACCGAGTAAATCGTACAAATTTTTTTTATCAAAGCAAGCTCCAATTCAATATTATATAATTTTCTTGTGTGAACTACTTGAAGTGATTGCAATAATACAGAGTAAAACAACGTCTTTTTTCACTTCAAAAACTTTTTATTGTAACACCAAATATTTTCTGTCTCTAAGAGACCTTCTTCTTGGGTTAAGTTTAGAAAACAATTAACCCAAGAAGAAGGTCTCTTAGAGATAGAAAATATTTGGTGTTACAATAAAAAGTTTTTGAAGTGAAAAAAGACGTTGTTTTACTCTGTCCAATTCAATGTTTCATTATCCAATTAAACTATTTGTTATGTTTTGTTGTCATAGTTACATACAATAATTCAAAATTTCATAATCCAATCAGAATCAATTTCTTATTTTTTGTTGTCATTGTTATACAATTTTTTTGAAAAAATAACAATATAACAAATGCTACTTTACTGCCGCCGTAATATAAAATAAAAATGGCGTTACTTTTGCAGCCGCTTTGATTATAAGTAAAAAAAGTAAGACTTTAACTCACTCCCTAGCGGCAGTAAAGTTAATCTTTACAGCCGTTTGCCGAAAAACATATTTTGGACGATGGAATTAAATCATATTGTTAACCTTTACAACCTCAAAATAGGCTGTAAAGTAAGTTTGGGCTGTAAAGTAAGTCATTATACCTTATCGAACAGTCTTGGCAACTGGTAGTTTTTTACTTTGCGGCAAGTTCTTGACGTGACCCCTAATGTCACACCTCCATCCCACTAGTTTTTTGCTTATTTAGAATCATTAGGACCTAAAAAGGCGAAAAATTAAAAGAAACTGGGGTAAGATTTTAACTTTTGACTCGAGATTATAATACTTAGGTTTTTCAGACCAAAGTAGTTTGAATATAAAAATAATTCCACTCTCAAGCAAAAAAAATTTACTTTACGCCCTTAATACATAAATAGCTATTATAAATAGCTATCATAAATAGCTACAGTGGCGTAGCTTGCATGGGTGGCACCCGGGACGGATATTGTGGTGTCACCCCAAGATTAAAAACTGTCAATAATAATAAAAAGCCGATAAACGTAATTTATAATTTTATTTTATTAACACAAATGAGCATTATTATTATTAAGCTACATTGGGTCATTGTTACCCGCAAGCAATTTTTAACTATTCATAATTTGCTGGAACTCCTCTCACATGAAGCCACTAATACGCATATAGTCATAAATAACTTTAGTGCAACCATAATATTTCTTTCTTTATTTATTTTTTAGGAAGGGAGATGTTGTGCCAGGCGAGGAATGAATGTCCCAATCTTCTTCTATATATTATATAAAATTGAAAGTATGTGAGTTAGTCGTTTATGCATTAATACACCATTCATCCGATCGTTATGAAACTTTGGGAAGTTATTGTGTACAGTTGCGCATAGGTAACCGGAATTTTTTTTTTAAATGGAACCCCAGAGCCATTATAATTATCTTGAGGGGTTCTGCCTAAATGTTGATAATAATTATTTTGATTTTTCTTTAAATATCGTTTTATACGGTTAGATTCTTATGATCAATTTTTTTTGTTGAACATAATTTAATGAAATTGAAAAATGAAAGTATAATCTGAAACAATTACATTTGTATATCAAAACTATATGTATTTGAATTATACACATAATGATGTTACAAATTTTATCATCTACACCAAAAATATGTTATTGGTTTGCAATTGTATGTAATACATGTTTCTTCAACTAAGAAAGACAGTTGATAACATCGATTAAAAGCTCAAAATTACGAAATGGAATTCACACAAATACTATATACAAAGAAGCATAGCTTATGTATAATCAAACATGGATAGCAATTATGATAAACAAACTAATTAAAAATGTGGCCCTTGGCCGGCAGCACGTTTGCAATAGTGATTTGCAAACAGTTACCATGCATTAATACCAATGAATTTATAATATCTGCCCGCCCGCAGGAACATATGTAAAATTTAAAATTTTGGATCTATGGATGTGACAAAGCCGCGTACTTTAGTACCTGCTATTGGTAAATCAGTTAACGTGAGATATCGTATACTACTGACAATGGCAGTAAGATATCACTTATATTAAGGGGATAAGTGATATTTTAGGGTTGCTGGCGGATGTACTTTTTTCAATCAACGATAGTACCCTTAGTCTTAGTTATGGAATATTCTTTGACGATAACGCTCTATTTTTTTTAATAAAATGTGCTGGGTAGTAGGAATTACAATGTGTATCACAACAACACATAAGAACCTTTTAAGAAAAAGGTCCCCCCAGCATATTGCTTTCTAAGGTGTTGATTTCCGTAATTTTTTTATTTTTTAAAAGAATGAAGTTTTTGCTTTCTCGAACACATGAGCTACCATATAATGATTATATATTCTTATTATAAACAATGCGTTACATGATCTTAATATATGCTTCTAGCACTAGGATATATAGGAACCTAATTTTAGCTTTGTTCCTGCAAATTTAAAAAAAAAAAGTATTTTGTTTTTATTTCCTCCATCCTATCATGAAATATTGCCCTATGTCGTAAATTATAATGTGAAAGGATTTATTATTAGGTTTTTCATTCTTTAAGATGAATATAAAAAAAATTTCAACGTCACCTTCAACGTCTTAAAAGCATTATGTTGTAGAACATAGGTCTTAAAAGGTTTTTATGTGTTGTTGTGACACAAATTGTAATTCCAAATATGTCACATATAATTGCACAAACTTTTTTGAACTTCGGTGAAAAATATGATGAACAATGTCATTTAAGCTACAATTTTGAGTGGAAAATTCGAAGAGGAAGATGTAGTGTTTGCACGACAGACAGGCCACATATTTCAATGATCCCAACAAATTCAAACGTTTAGTTTCCAGTGCAACTCGCTTTTGCAATTACCATCAACAAAGCACACAGACAGTTACTGCAAGTATGTGGACTAGATTTGGAGAAGCCGGTCTTCTCACACGGACAACTGTATGTGGCTGGCGCGTTAGGAAAACCTTCTGATTTATTCGTGTACGCACCAGATGAAAAACAAAAAATATAGTGTACCCACAAGTACTCGAATAAATAAATAAAATTAAAACGACATCTTGAAATTCGTTCCATATTAATATAAATAAGTTGCAATAAGAATGACACAATGACACAATGTAAATTGAATCTTTGCGAGTTTTCTTTCTTATGGGATAAAGGCAATATACGACCGATGTTAAATAAACAAAACTTTTACGCTATTTGGTGTAAAAAATAAAATGTTGAGAGATTTTCTGAGTGATTAAGATCAAAGTAAATATTATAATTCGCTTGAATTTTGCAATTTGACAGCATTTTTCATTTTCTCTCAGAAAAACTTCTTTAGAACAGTTTTTGAGGGTTTCATGTCCGGTACAAATACATGCATGAGCACTGTGAACATTTGTGAATCTATTTTTGTTATAATTTTCTATATAGAGATGAGTTATGACACACCTCTACTAATTCAACAAGTCATTTAAATTTTTTTATAGCTTACTCGAAAACTTATTTAATCGCCAATTTTTCATATATTTCAACTGGTGAGCTAAAGTACTGATTATTTTTCATTCATATTTTTAAAAAGAAAAATTAAAAATTACGCTATCATTTCTCATAAAAACTTTTTGAAATCATTGCTACTACATCAACAAAATGTCTGTGCACAAACTTTATTTATAAGCGTAGCAAAGCACGCCGGGTCCTGCTAGTTCTAAATAAAACACACACAATAAAAACACAATAAAATTTAGCTACTATACTTTATTTTTAACTACATTTTGTTTTCACTTTATAGTTTTTAGTTTTTTGTAATTATAGTTTTAGCATCGGAGTAACTATGGTATATTCTAATTAAATATTTATCTTAACAAAACATCCAATACCTTAGCTTATTTTATACGAACTTCTTAATTAATATTTACTGTTAACTTCACTGACTGAAACTTATAAACTGACTCTATTAAACGGATAGGTTTACACGAACTTCTTAATTAATATTTGCTGTTAACTTCACTGACTGAAACTTTCAAAACTGACTATTAAACGGATAGGTTTACACGGACTGCTAAATCAATATTTACTGTTAACTTCACTGAATGAAACTTTCAAAACTGACTAACTCTTACCGTTAATTTTTTACAGACCGACTTTTTATTACTGACCGATATTTCTTATATTATATTTTTTGTGTCAATTATAACATTATTAAAAACAAATTTTAAAATTGGTTAATTGTTTATAAACAAATTCCAGTTTTTACATAATTGATTATATAGACCCAATAATTATTGTTTTAAGTAAAATTGAAATAATGCTGATATTGAATTTAAAAGTAAAAAGATTTTGAAATGTTATTCATTAAAATAACAGCATTATTAGTATTGAATTTTGGTTAGAGTTTTTGTTTTAATTAAGAATGGCAATGTTTGGGTTAATATTGGGTCAATAGACAACAGAGAAAGAAATTCTGATAAATCTACGATGAATTTCAAAAAGGCTAGGCACACCCAGTTAGAAACTGTAACATTGGCCGCTTTTAAATGCCTCCTCAACCTCGGTATCTCTATGAGGAGTTCTGTTGCCGATAACTCATCATAAAATCTGGCAAATTTTGATACAGATAAATTCAACTCTTCACTGTTCGCCAAAAGCTAAGTGTTTGTCTGCACAACCTCGAACATGAAGCTACATCTTGAACTGACTTCAGTCTAGTTCGGAGTTCAACACTGAATCGGTCAAGACATTCCAACATGTCCTTTTTAAATTGAGCTCTCAGTGTCAGTCCAACATCAGGGGCAAATTCACCAGCCATTCGTTTTCTACGTTTTTACGACAAATTTGGCTTTCCATTGGAATCTCATAGTCCTCCGATTTTTTCGCAGCAATATCTATTGCCCCTTCTACAATGTGACTTCGTTTTCTTTAATATAAAGACAAATTGACTCTATTTTTGTAACTAATTGAACAATATTCAAGCCCTTGCTTTGCAATCCAATCTGAGCACAATTTATTTGCCTTAGAATATCATTCCAAAACAAAAGATAGCAAATAAACTTAAAATCACATACTACATGGATAAGGTTCTGTGTAGCGCAGCTACAATCCCATTAAATTTTCGGCCAATACTTTTACTGCAACATAATGAGCACTCCGATGCGTTGTTAACAGTCTTTTAACAGTTCCTTTGTTGTGTTTAACAAGCACTTCCCAGCGGCTAGTCGAAGCAGAAAAAAATGAAAAAATGGCTTCCACCGTTCCGAAAAACGTTAAACAAGCTACATTTTGTGCAAATGAGTGTTGGCCACATAAATTAATTGACTGTTCTATGCAGCCCACAAAAATTGCTTTGTTATTTTTTGCTTTAATAATAGCTTTCACTCCTCCATGCATACTACTCATAACAGCTGCATTATCACAACCTTGGGAACGACAATTCATAATATCTATACCGTAATTTTCAAGATTTTTACACTGAAAAAAACATGTCGTATTTCCAATCGAAATGCAGTTGTCTCAACCTCACCGTGCGGGCAGATATGGCGAATCGAACTACGAGATTGATTCAACAACTGTACAATTATTAACCGATGTAGTTGAGACAATCACATGAAATATTTATGTGAAAATGAAATATAGTTCAATTAATCTCAAATACTTAAATTTTAAAATGAAAAATTCATGATATAAGGCCAAAGAAATATGTTTTCATGGAAATAGTTATTAACTTTATTCAACTACTGTTATATTGGATAACACTTTATATTTTAAATAACCTCATTCTGTTATCAGGAAAATGTTACTGAGTACTGAGTAGTTGTCCCAATCACGGTTAAACTGTTTGTAAATATATTTTCTTTGCATGAATAATAAACTGCCAACTTCGAGATGAGGTTGTCATTACTTCAATTTTTTTTCAGTGTAAGAATTTCATCCCTTAAATCAGCGGCTTTTTCCCATGTAAAGGGTTCTTAGGTGTTTGTAATTAATTTGTTTGAAATGTAAACATATATTAGGTAGTAAAATTAAGTTGATTTTTTAGAAATAATTTTGGTATTGAGACATTGTAACTCAAGGGTGCCACCCTATCGACAAAGGGTGCCACATTATCGACGTAGATCACTTTTCCTATACATTGTTCAGCATATGTGTTTTCAGACCTGGTCGTTAAAGAATCATTCTTGCATACTAAATAATGTACCGTAAAAGAAAACGGTTAATATGGTATCTATTAATATTCAAAGCTAATGAGTAATTGTGGTGATGGTATTGAATCGGCATTCAACATGCTGGTTCGATTAATTGTGTTAATTTTATTTCACGTACTAACTCAAAAATTTTAAAAAGTAGAATAGATTCTTTTTGAACCAATAGAACACATTTATAGGACACATTTATAAGTTATCACAATTTATAAATTAAAATTATATGGAAATATATGGAAATTAAAATTAATTTATGGTTTATAAATGATTTATCGTTGAAAACATTGTGATGTTTTGTTTATGTTTTTAACGGTCGGGGGGTCGCCCCAAAACGGGTGACACCCGGGGCGGACGTAAATAAATCACCAACTGACCCCAATAACAATTTTATTAAAAGTTTTCTTTTTATGAATCACTACTTTAAAAAAAGAAAACAAATTTATCAGCAAGAATAATTTTAAATATATCGCGACCGAAAATAGGAATTTATAATTATAAAAATTATAAATCTCGACTGACTTTATATTTTTTTTTTCAATTAAAAAAATCGACTGAACAATATTTTTCAAGCATTTAAGCATATATATAGCATTTCACTTATGCTAAACGAAAGAGAAGAAAGTTGATTGCATAAACACACACTCGTGATGTAGAATACCAATAAAGACAATAAAAACCTCAGATTGTATCATCCGACTACATTTCTCTATTTTTACTTAATCGGAAGATATAAACAAAAATAATAAGAGTCATCCTATTATCAAATACAATCATACCATTATTTAATTTGTTGTTCATTCATTATACCAGCTAATCCCTTTTTTCATCAACAATACATAGAACCATTAGCGATCATACCATATTTGGAGTTCTTTTTCATACGTTCTAATACAATGAACAAAACTGGAAAATAATTTACGTCTCATCTCTTTTGTTTTGTGTTTATATCAAAACAAAAGAAATAATAACAAATATCAATGTAAATATGATGTAAATATATAACAGTAATAAATTCATTAAATAATATACTCGATGGGGCGATCAAAAAGTTCTTGTATTTTTATTATGCAAATGAAAAATTACGTTAGTGCAAAACATGTAGCTTGTTAAATCATGGATGGGATATGGAAAGGTGTTTTACGCTTAAATTAGTCTTTGCTGTAAGTGCAGTTTTTTTGCTGTTAACTGTCAAGCCCTAACTTCTTGTTAACACATTTATACAGAACCCAAATTGTTCTATATTTGATTGTAGACTTTTTTTCAAACGCTACATGTTGGACATCACACAATTGGCGGGCATAACAATTTTCTAATTCAAAAATTGGCATAAAATATATTTTGTTCTTTGAAGTTCGTTTGATGTTATTATTTATTTATTTATTAAATTTAAAATTTTGATATGGTTTGGACAATTTTACAGTCCACATACCCAAATACTTCGTTTGATGTTGTCAAAAATATTTACGCTTTAGGGCGTGAAATTGGAATTTTAGGCATTGTTATTTCAATTTTAGGCATTGTTAATTCAATATGAAAAAAATGTCTGCTAAAAAAAATTGTTTTATCAAAGCCAGCTTAAATTCAAAATTTCATTATCCAATTAAACTATTTGTTATGTTTTGTTGTTACAGTTACATACAATAATTCAAAATTTCATAATCCAATCAGAATCAATTTCTTATTTTTTGTTGTCATTGTTATACAATTTTTTTGAAAAAATAACAATATAACAAATGCTACTTTACTGCCGCCATAATATAAAATAAAAATGGCGTTACTTTTGCAGCCGCTTTGATTATAAGTAAAAAAAGTAAGACTTTAACTCACTCCCTAGCGGCAGTAAAGTTAAACTTTACAGCCGTTTGCTGAAAAACATATTTTGGACGATGCAATTAAATCATATTGTTAACCTTTACAACCTCAAAATAGGCTGTAAAGTAATTTTGGGCTGTAAAGTAGGTCATTATACCTTATCGCACAGTCTTGGCAGCTGGTAGTTTTTTAATTTGCGGCAAGTTCTTGACGTGACCCCTAATGTCACACCCCCATCCCACTAGTTTTTTGCTTATTTAGAATCATTAGGACCTAAAAAGGCGAGAAATTTAAACAAAATGGGGTAAGGTTTTAACTTTTGACTCGAGATTGTAATACTTAGGTCTTTCAGACCAAAGTAATTTGAATATAAAAATAATTTGATAAAATTTCTATGTTCATCAAAAAGCTTGCTAGCCTAATCATTTAATGTAATTCTACAGTAACATCTACTTCAATTTTTTTCTAAATATAAATGTTGGTTATACAATAAAAATCTACAGAGAGAAAATAAATGTATCTTAAAATCCATTAAATCAATTTATTGATCAATAAATAATTCATTTCTTATATTTTCGAAAATGTACTCAAATTCTTTCTTTTCTTACGTTTTCACTCTTCTAAGAAAAGACGAAAAAAGAAAATAACTGAAGGTGACATTAATTTTATTTGAATTTGTTTTTCTGCTTTTTTCATGGTAGATCATTAAAATTGACGATAAATTTGTATGTTCAATAATATATTTTCCTATATCTTGCGTACACAAATTTCAAATTTTTTATTTATTTGTATTTATTTATTTATGTTTCTGTGAATTTAATTTTAACATCAAAGTAGTTACATATGGATGGTTGGCTTAATTCTAACAGTTAGTAAACAAATAAGTATGTATTTGAGTATACGAGTTTAGGGAGGTAATTCATAGTATGCGTAGTATTTATTCGAAAAAATTGTTAAAAGTATCCTTCAGAAAGTTTTTAAAGTATAACTGAATTGCTTTTTAAACACATTTAAAAGGGTTTTATATATTCGATTTAATTTATATTATGACATTATTTACGACGTAGTTTAAAAAGAAACAAAATTTATATGGATATTGAACATTGAAAATTTTAATTTACCTATTTTTCTTTTGTCTTGTTTTTACAGGTGAAGAATGTTTTTGTAGAGACTGGCATGGTTGTATAATGGCACAAACAATCGTTGGACTTGAAAATGTACAACCGTATAAATTTTCTGAATGTAGTCGTTCAGATTATATAGATGCACTAAGAATTGGGCATGGATTATGTTTATTAAATAAACCAAATGAGGTAAGTTTCCAATCTAGTTTGTTGTTTATATTAACATATTTACTACAATCACATTGCTCCTCTGACTATTTTAACCATACATCGAAGTCAAATGCTTTATATAGGGTAAGGTGGGGCTCATCCGATCTAGTAAATGGTTTTGGCTATAAAATGGTTATTTTACATCGGATCAAGTCGTTATATATACCAAATTAAAGATTAGACTTTTGCGCAACTTTCTATGCATAGAATTTTATTCATACCATTAAAAAATTTTGAGATACAAGCGTTTCAAAAGTTCATTTTTGCTATTTTCAAAAATGATGGGGTAAACCATACCGCCTATGTTTTTGGTTGAGTTACTACAGATATAACCTAAATATAATGGTTTTGCAATGATAAATCAATGAATGTTATGTTATATAATGGTAATAAAAGATAATAGAATTAAAAAAAATGAAAATAGCAAAATAATTAATCAGAGTCATCTGATTCGCTGCTCAAATAGCTTGCTGGCGTTTTTTTGGTTCGAGTTGAATGTCTGGTTGGCTGCGATGTTGATGGTTTTGGTGTCATTGTTGTTTTTTTGGGCGGCAGCCGTTTTTGCCCGTTTGGTTTTATTTTTCTTGTTATGCTCAGCGTGTGCAACTTCAGAAATAGTTTCATCTGATGAAAAAATCTGATTAAAATCTGATTAAAATGGATGTCCGCCCAGGTTTGCGACCACGTCTTGGTCCTTGGCTTCGTGATGGAGCGCGCGGAAAGGGACGAATAGAGTCTAACGTCTCATTCAAACTGGTTCTTGATATTGGTGGTGTTGAAGTAGCAGGTGATGGAGTAAATGGAACATCGTCTTCTTGTTCTTTATCAGCTTCAACTTCCATTTCAACTGTTTCTAATGGCCGATCTGTTGTTAAGCTGGGCATGACTTCGATATCTTGAAAAATGTCTGCTTCTACTGGCCAAATACCAGTTGCACGGCATCCAGCCTTTATATTCACTTCTGTAGCACCGATTTCAAGTGCTCGAGTGACCATTGCAGAAGTGTCAAATATTTGAATTGATCGGCCTGGATGCATTTGCATAAAATTTAATGATTGAGGGTTCATTGCTGTTTTGAAAGGGTCGAATAATGAGACATCGAGCGGTTGTAAGCGATGTGAGCAATGAGGTGGAAATGAGACGGCATGAATGCCATTTGCTCGACAGAATTCCAAAGCAGCCAAAGATCGATGGCTTTCGTGATTATCCATTAACAACAATACTGGCTGATCAGGCGAAGAACGCGTGAAAGCTTGAAAATGCTTCAAAAATCCAAAAATAAATCAGCTGTGATCCATCCTGATGGATTTGCACCACCAACACTACCGGCTGGCCCGCCATTCAAAAATGTTCTTGAAATCGTGCTCTAGGGAAAACGAAATACGGTGGCATACGCATACCAATAGCTGACACAGGCAAAAGAACTGTAACTAATTTTCCCCTTTCCGCAGAAATAATTTGGCCAACATGTCGGTAGCCTCGAGGAGCAACTACTCTAACAGCATGATGCGCCGTTGTGACGCCTGTTTCGTCGACATTCCAAATGTTATTCGGACCAAAAACATGCATGTCACTTATTTTTTTATAGTTTTCAAAAAATTTTGCAACATTATGGCGGTTGAATGCGCTAGCTCTCGCTATACTAGTTGCTTCTGGCTTTCGTAACGAAAGTCGTTGATGACGTTGCATGAAACCAGGAAACCAATCGAATCCAGCCTTCTTTTCATCTTTCCATTATTCAGGAAACTTGGCTCTTACTTGTACAGCAAATTCGTATGCCAACAATTTGGTTTGAGTGGTGGTCAAACCGAAAAAAAACATCAGAAGCGTGTTTCAAATATTCTTCAAAAGCGGTTTCCTGTTCTTTGGTGAACACCTATTTGAGAAAAAAAATAATTCAAACCGAATAAAAGAAAACAGCAATATAATTTCAATGAATTTTAATACTTTACAGATTCACTGCCTTGAGAAGTGATAGTAATGCTGTTCAAGTCCACTTCAGTAGGTTGCGTAGTTACTTCATTGGCACGGCGGTGCAATAACAATGTCGGTTTCGGAATGCAAGATCACGAGCAGCAGCACGTAAAGACATCCCCATTTGCATCGCAGCTACTGCTCGACGAATACCATTTTCATCACGTTTTTGTGTCTTTCGTTTGTAATTACCAACCGTTCTGTTGAAAAAAAATATCGAAAATTCATTTTCATTTGATAAATGAACAATTTCATAGCAAAAAAAACATTAAAAAAGATTTAAAAACATTCAAAATTAAAAAAAACATAAAAAAAACATTAAAAATTAAATGAAGTAAGCGGTCGGATTTACCCCACTATTTAGAAGTCGGATTTGCCCCACCGCGTAATTTTTCATAACAACGCAACTAAAAAAGAAATTATGAAAAAAACTGAACCAGACTTATATGCACTTTGTAGGACTTTAATCAAAGAATCTAGATCCACTTACCTTTTTTATGCGATCACTTTGACAAAAAGAAATATCCTGCAGTCAATTATGCACAAAAATTAAAGTCAAAATTGTCAAAACAAACTTGTTGTTTACCCCACCATACCCTATGTTTTGTCACATAAAAACTAAATTACATACGTTTTCTCTATCATCCAGTACCAGTAATATTCCTGAAGATAAGCTTTAAAACTTGTAAAAAGCAAAACAAAAATTATTTTTTCGAATTAGTTTCAGGAGATATTTCTTTGCTGCCATACGTTTAATTTATAATTTTAAAACTGAAGTGGTTTCCCGAGTTAAAATTTAACTACTCTTTAAAACCTACGCATTCTACTGTTATAACTGGGGTTTATTTAATTTAAACACTTTAGTTTTTATTTTTTATTTTAAAATTTTATTTGAATATTATATATTTTTTTTTTTATTTCTTTAACTGTTAGATTGTAATTCTTGAACTGTATATTTAAAACTTTTAAGCACTATCAATATAATGAACTGAAAGACTAAGACTGTGTGTCTTAAAATTTATTCTTAAAACTTTCTTTTGAACTGTCTGTAGAACTCAAAGACTGACTATATATTTCTTAAACTATTGTTTAAACTACATTATTATAACTGAAATACTTAAACTATCTTGTTGAACTCTATCTTTAAAACTACTCACTGACACATGAACTGTATTAATTCCTTACTTGAACTGCTCGACTTGAATTTATAAGACTGTTTTTCTTCACTAAATTACTTAAACTTTATTATTATAACTAACTTATTTTCTTAAAATCTGTTTCTTATATACTAAATTCTGATATTATAGAAAACAACAAAAACAAACAGGAATAGTTTTTTATTAAATTTAATATTTTGAAAAAGGATTGTTGTCGGAGAATTATGTTACAAAGGAAATTAAGCAATATTATGACTTATTTCTAGGATACTAAAATAAATTTTTTGTTGATAAAGAAGTGTGAAAAAATATTTAAAGTTTTTTTTTGCTTTTAGATGATTTTAAAGTTTATTAGCATGAGAAATATTAATGTTATAGTAATTTTTTTGTTTGAGAAGGTTTTTTTGGAAAACATATTGATTCAATATTTTAAAATGATATGTGAATTGAAAAAGGATTGTCGGTAAAAATAAAAAGACTTATTCTTAGTATGAACTAAAATTGTGATAACTGATATTATTTATTAGTTTTATCCTTTATAAAACTATCGGCTAAAGATTAAAAGAAAATTCTTAGTAACGACTAAAATTGTGATAAATGATAATATTTAATAGTTTTATCCTTTATAAAACTATCGGCTAGAGATTAAAAGAAAATTTCAGTTTTGAAAATGTGTTTAGAGAAAATTTATTGGTATGTGAAACTAATATTGCGATTTTAGAAAGATTTAGAGTTTGTATTTCTAGGAAATAGTGATTGAAAATTTGTAATGAGAAATACGGCACAACACTACTGTTTAGAATTTAGAGTATTTAAATATCGATTATTTTCGGAAGAAACCCGGTCTAGTTAAATACTAAATAGGTGTTAAACATAAATTTAAAGTATGCTCCTATTTTGGTACTAAATAAACTAAAAAACTCATTAGGTCCTACTAACTCTATACTATATATATTTTATATCTATTTTGTAGATAGAATATTTAGGTTCTAATAAGTATTTTGAAACCTATCAGTCATGAAATGTTGTTGTATTAGATGTTTCATCAACAATTTCCACTCTCAATGATGTCTGATCAACAACTTGCTTTACTATATTTTTAACTAAGTATAGTAGAATTTTTTTGCCAGCGAACACGAAATTTGTTTTTTATGCGCATATTGCTTGCACATGCGCATGCACATACGCATATTGTTTGCACATTCAGTGTCTCGATTAAAATATTAAAAAAAACTATTGGGGTCCCATTGAAATGGACAAAAAAACGCATAAAATTAATAAATTATTATTGAAATTCAACCAATTATAATAGAAAACCAAATACTAGTAAAAATATTAATGATTTTGTAGGCAATGTAACAAAGTTTTGATAATTAAAAATAATTATAATAAAAATAACGACGCCTATGGAAACAAATATCACAACAAACAAATGGTACGAACTAGAAGTAGAAATTTAACTAATATAATTGTTTTGAAAACAAATTTATCCCAAAATAAATAATACATCTCTGTTTTACTTTTTGTCTTATATTTTATCTCTTGCTGCGTCCTATCTGTCAAAAATTCGCTGGCAAAAAAATTCTACTATACATACAATGATCGTAATCGGAATTGATCGTAAATAGTTTTTGAAGATTTAAATAGGATGTTAATTCTGTACGTTGATAGAATTGATAGGACTTATCAAGTATATAGAATACGATAAGCACTTAGTAAGTTGTTGAAAAATGTTTACATGCAGGTTTATTTAGGTTTAAAGTAGTATTTTAAGAATCAATAGTCTGAAAATAGTTTTTTGAGATTCTACTAATCAGATGTTAAATGGTAAGTTTATAGATTTTGTAGGAGCTAATAAATTTTTCGAGAGTAAAACGCTCGTATTTAAATGCAAATGTTTAAGGATGAAGATTACTAAAATCGATTAATATGAGAATATCTACTACTTAAATCGTAGTTAAAGTTTGACTCGGCTTGTATTGGAAAAATCGGGAGCATATTTCTAAAACAACAATGTTGTTTGATTTGAATTAGAAATTACCACTCGAACAGAAAAATCTTTTATACTTTTAGAAAAGAATAATGATAGTAGTTTTACAAAACTTACAAACAAATGTTTGCATCTGAAATTCAGCAGAGTGGTTTTCTTACAACACTTCATGTTTTCAATTTTTAATTACAACAACTTAAATCTTCAACGAACGTGTTTATATTATTACTGTCATCACGTTACGTTAATCTGATGCAGATATTTCGTAATCTATTTAAGCAATATCTTTTAAATTTTCATTCATGTCATCCTTTTTGGCAAAAAGTCAATGTGGTTAGAAACTTCATCGAAAGAGTATTGAGATTAAATGAAGAACAATTCTGGGAAAGTAATATTAAAAAGGTAGAACTGATTTTATATAAGAACAATTATCCCAAAAATCTAATCACAAAACATATAAATACATAACACAATATCAGATCAAATTATATTAGAGTAGGGTGGTTATTTGGTAGCGTTATCTCACTAGGTGAGATAAAAAGCGAGATAAAATATTTGTCTTTGATCGATTATATCAGATAAAAGAAATCATTTAAACATAATTTTTTTATTTCACTATTTATCTCACCTAGTGAGATAACGCTACAAAATAACCACCCAGATGAGTCAAAACAAAAAAGTAAAGAAAAGTTTTTAAAAGCTTAACATGTATAAAAGGGCTGTCAAACAGCATAAGTAAAGTTTTTGCAAATACAAATCCACAGCTATCTTTTGGATTCAAATCACACAATAAATTAAAAAATACAGTGTTCTCGAACAATAAAACAAAAATCGAGAATATGATTATAGGACAAGGAAGAATACAGATAGTAGTAGAACGGCATTAATTACACATGTAAATAACACTGGACATATTTTTAACTATGAAGAAACAGAAATTATTGGAAATGAGAATAATAAACATAAAAAACTATTATTGTAATCTTCTCAAATATTATTGCACACTCCCAATACATGTAACTAACTATAAAATTGATAAGGATCGGATTAGTACTTCATACAAAAACATTTTTTTTTTTTTTTTTTTAAATAAAATGTGTTGTGTAATAGGGCTTAGAATATGTGTCACAACAACACATAAATACCTTTTAAGACCTAGGTCTAGACCTGGGTCCCACAACAACTGGCGTTCTGAGGTGTAGATTAACGCTTTTTTTAAACATCTGTGGGTTGAAGCCACCTGAGACTAAGTGTTCCGGCAAACTATTCCATTTGTACGCAGTTCGGACAAAGAAGTCTCTCTGCGATCTGCCAGTATGACAGCGCGGGATCTTTACCGTTTCACTGGTTGCGGCAGCCGATTGCCGAGTGGAACGGGGGTAAGAATAAGTTTGAGGCATGATGCCGCTGATTTCATCTGAGCACTGCTGATGACGATATTTGTAAAAAACAACGAGGTCAGCAACAGTGCGACGATGTTGTAGGGAATCAAGTTGTGATGTCAAAGTTCGATCACCTACAATTCGTATAGCTCGCTTTTGAACAGAGTCCAAGAGGGCCAAGATGGAAACAGAGGCAGCACCCCAAACTTGACAGCAGTACTCCATACAGGGACGAATATAGGACTTATAAACATGGAGCAATTGGTATGGAGTGAAAAATTTTTTGCATCTATTTAGGAGGCCGAGTTTTTTAGACGCGCTTTTTGCCATCGCCATTACATGATCGTTCCAGAGTAGGTCATTTGAAACTGTGACACCCAATAAACGAATGTTTTTACATTCACCTATTGGTTCATCACACATACTAAATAAAATATCTTTGGGGAACTCGGTCTTTAATCTGGAAACAATCAACAGCTGTGTTTTGGTGGAGTTGAAATTGACAAGGTTTTTGTCACCCCAGTCGGCGACTTTATTCAGGTCTTTGTTCACAAAAACATAATCGAACAATACAAGAAAGTTTCTCCATTAACAACAAAAAATAATACATTACATTAATTAACTCTCTTTTTGTTTTTTT
>OY856187.1:290813744-290815159 GCA_963693315.1 Diogma glabrata | reverse complement strand
TATGTGTAGAAATTGAACTTTGGTTATCACTAGCAGGTCTCTTAGCATCATTTATATGTTGGCTAATACGAGTCTTGAGGTAACTTTTGGATTGCCCCGTATATTCAGCAGTACAATTACATTTTATTTGATATACTATGTTTGATAAAAGGCTTTTCGGTATTTTATCTTTTAATTGTGAGAACAAACAAGTTCCCAAAGTGTTCACAGCTCTACCTACTGCAGTGATGTTGTATTTGGCTAAAAGTTTCTTTAAGTTGTTGAATAAAACTGGTATATATGGTAAAGAAATATACTGTTTTGGCTGTGAATTATTCGTAACAATTATTGGTGGTGGATGCAAATATTTATTTTTTGCTAACTTGATTTGATTTACCCCAAAATAATGGTCTTAAATCAAATCAAGTTAGCAAAAAATAAATATTTGCATCCACCACCAATAATTGTTACGAATAATTCACAGCCAAAACAGTATATTTCTTTACCATATATACCAGTTTTATTCAACAACTTAAAGAAACTTTTAGCCAAATACAACATCACTGCAGTAGGTAGAGCTGTGAACACTTTGGGAACTTGTTTGTTCTCACAATTAAAAGATAAAATACCGAAAAGCCTTTTATCAAACATAGTATATCAAATAAAATGTAATTGTACTGCTGAATATACGGGGCAATCCAAAAGTTACCTCAAGACTCGTATTAGCCAACATATAAATGATGCTAAGAGACCTGCTAGTGATAACCAAAGTTCAATTTCTACACATATACGATCTACTGGCCATAATTTTTCAATGGACAATGTTAAAGTTCTTAAAAAAGAACCAAATTATAAAAAGAGAAATATTATGGAAATGCTAATGATTAAAAAAAGTTTTAACTCCATCAATAAACAGAAAGATTGTGAATATCTTAAAGATACCTATGATAATATTCTAAAAAGAACTTGAGTTTTTACAAATATTTCTTCTATATATAAGTTCACCTTGATTTTTAATTTATTTGTTGTGTGACAGTTTAAATATTTTTCTTTAGTTTTGTTTATGCATTAGATTTTTTCATATTTTGTTGTAAAAGAAAAAATTTGTTTATATTTTTTAAAAAAATCAACTTCTTGATAATGGTGCTTAAAAAATGGCACAGAAACGCGTCGATTCATAAATTTTTTTAAAATTTAAAAAATAATAAAAAATTACATTAGGCATACTCCAAAAAACGTATTTTTATTCATATATATATATATATATATATGTATATATATATATATATATACATATATATATATATATATATATATATATATATATATATATATATATATATATATATATATATATATATATATATATATATATATATATATATATATATGTATATATATATATATATATATATATATATATATATATATATATA
>OY856187.1:290678744-290808744 GCA_963693315.1 Diogma glabrata | reverse complement strand
GTAATTAAAATTGCCTTTTTTATTTATTTATGTATCCTAAAAACATTTAATATAATATAGCAATTTAATATAACATAATAGATTACAATAAGAACAAACAAATAGATGAATATGAATATTTATTTATTTATTTATTTATTTATTTATTTATTTATTTATTTATACAATGACATTTATTTATACAATGTAGTTTCACATAAGGAATTCCTTATGTGAATACACACAGGTTCGGCCTTATAATTTTAAATCACGTACTCTGGAACGATAATGTAAATATGGACAGTAGCAAAACCACGTCTAAGAAACTCGACCTAAAAGATAGCAGAAAAATTTTACTAAATACAGTAGAATTCGTTTATAATAACACAATGACCGTATGCTCATTATTGCTGTCAAAGGAGTATTGTATTGAAGGAGTATTGTTGTCAAAATTTGGACGTTGTATCGTAAGACGTGGTATCCATTCTGACTCTTTTGAACTCTGGTCAATTGTGTGATATGTAAGTTGTGTGTAATTGAAATTTGGCATCAAATATTGATTCTTAACAACACCGTCGCACAGTGGCCAATCTTTAAGATTTTTATAAATATCATCATAAACAGTACTCAGATAAAATCTGATGCATCACGATTGAAATATATGTTTATCCCTAAGTCACTCATCAATCGGTTGGTACAATCAGTCAATCAGTCGAAATCCCACGATGTCATAAACAAGCATTTCATTGTTCCTAAAAAAAGGGTTCATAAATCCCTTAGAATTCATTTTATGGTAAAATATCTTATCAGTTACTATGTGTTGTTGTGACACATACGGTTAACCCTAACACCCGGAGAAAGACAGCTTTATATAACCTTTATGCTTAGCGTAAATAATTATGTTCATTAATTACAACTTTTATGATAAAACAACATTTATTCTGCAACTACCAGATATTTTGTTCAACTGTTTCTTTTATTAAGAAGTAGTGAAACCTGGATTCACACAAAAAAATCCCAAAAAACATTGCCATAGTAATTACAATTTTGTTAAAAAGCGACATTTAATCTGCAACAACATGAAATTTTACAACTGTTCCTGTCGGTTAGGAGTACCCAAAACTGGATTGAACCATATTTCATGTCCAATTTTATGTTAAATTACATATAATATAAACGCGTAAAAAGCGTCTGTTCTCCATGTTAGCGACGGCTTGGAGCGGGCGTCTGTCGTGGATCAAGCAGCTTGCTATATAAACGTGTAAAAAGGTTGTTTCTGGTGACCTCAAGATGCAGAACGAACCCATTCACGAACATTTGGGTTGGGCGAAGGGCTAACACCCGATTTCCGTAAAAAATTATTTGTCATGAATTCTGTACACTGGCCTCGGATTATCTCGGAATCATTTCAAGAACGACCTTGGAAACTGTACCCGAACTACGATTTAAAAATAGGAACCTGGAACGTGCTAAGCCTTAGAAGACCAGGAGATCTTCTAAAACTTACCAACCAAATCGATAGCTACACACTGGATATAGTGGCATTACAAGAACTAAGATGGCCAGGGAGTGGAATCCACGGAACAGCCAAAGGAGACACTCTCTACTATTGCGGTCATCAAAACGGAGGAGAATTTGGAGTTGGCTTTCTTATACATCGTCGCGTGAATCAACATGTTATCGACATATCGAAAAACTTAATGTAACGATCATCAATGTTCATGCACCTACTGAAGACAAAGCAGATGATATTAAAGACTTTTTCTTCCTAGAACTCGAAAAGTTATCAATAACATCCCGCGGCACGATATAAAAATGGTGGTAGGTGTCTATTTAATAGACAAGCAAAAACGACCGTACGTTGGACTGTCGAAGCATTTAAACATCCGGAAACGCTGAATAGATATCAGAAAATAGTAACGCAAAACATAGAAGAGCATGACATCCTGTCTGAGATGCTATTAAACATCCAAGAAGAAAGGCAAAAGCTTTAATCAACCATTATATCCGCAGCACAAACTACTAATAGCGATATTAAAGATAGTCTCTCCCAGCTTCAAAGAAACGCTAAATGACTTGGATTATGCATCAACACCGGCAAGACTAAACTTTTAACAACATCAGGAACATACCTCCCGGCAATCTGAATACTGGCGACTATGAAGTAGAACGCGGAGAAATCTTCAGATAATTCGGGTCTGTAATAACATCGTCAAATGACATGCAGGCAGATATCAAAGCCCGTGTCTCTGCCGCATACAGAGTTTTCTACGCATACTCAAAGCTTTTGCAATCAAAACATCTTTCGCAGTCGTGTAAACTCACACTTTACAAAGCATTAATCCGACCTGTGCTTACATTTGGTAGTGAGACACTGACTTCCTCCGATTGTAGAATTTTGTCAACATTCGAGAGGAAGGTCCTACGAACAATTTATGGTCCATGCAAAGTTGCTGAAAATCAGTATCGAATCCGAATGAATCATGAAATCAAACAGCTTCTTGAATGCTGCGATGTAATCGAATTCATTAAATCCAACCGGATGTTGCAAGGATTTCATTAGATAGAATGATAAAAAAACGTCCCAACAACAACCAACTGGTGTTCGTCGAAGAGGAAGAACTAGACAACGCTGGCGTGATGACATCATCCAAGACCTTCGTGATATAGGATGTCGAAACTGGGGTCAACTGGTCATGGAACGAGGCGATTGAAAGCTGATTGCACAGACGGAAAAATCCCTCCATGGGATGTAAACGCCAGAGAGAGAGAGAGAGTTTCTTAAAAAAATTGGGTTAAAAAATGTTTGAAAATCATTCTTTTGACACATTTAACGATATTTTTTTGACACACCTATAACACAATAATCAACCTCGTATTCTCACATCCGACAATCAGCACCACCGACCAGCCGACCATCAAGATTTCTCTACATTCAATGTTACTTCTCATTACCCCTTACATGGTACACTAATTTATTATTGTTTGTTTAAGGTTAAGTGTATTTTTTATATTGAATTCATTTTGTATTTGGTGCATTAATGATTAATCAATTACAAGTTTTGTTTCTTTTCTTATTAAGTTTGAGATTCTATCAATTGTAATGGCTAAATTGTCAATAAATTTTGCCAACATACAAGGATTGAATGTTAATCTTAACTCAGTCCATCTTTACCTAGAAAACTCCAATCTGATACTCTTTTCTTAAATGACACTATTATCAGTGCGCAGGCTGTAAATCTAGTTAAAAATAAATATATATTTGTCCTCACTATAAGCTTGTGCATCGTTTTACTTCAAGCATGGTGTTTGTGCATATGTTAGGGATACCATTCCTTATGTAAGAATTAAAAATTTCAAATTAAATACAAAATATCATAATATGGCATCCCTAATATAATATGGTATTGAGCTCACTTGTTCTAATCAAACATTATTTGTCTTTGGACTGTATCGTTCACTCGACTCACCTGAGAACATTAATTTATTTCATGACTAATCTGAAAAAATAGTTCGGTGGACTGAGTATCCTAATACCAAATTTATAGTTCTAGGTGACTTTAATGTTCATAATAAAGAATGGCTCATTCACAGCAATACTACAAATGAGATAGGTAAACAAGCTGAACTTTTTGCTCTTTATCACAATTTAACACAGGTAATTGACCAGTCTACCCTAGTTCCAGACATTTCTGGACAAAGTAGTAACTTGCTTGACAAATGATCCTTACTTGGTACAATTACAATATCAGAGTCTTTAGGGTGATCTGATCATAATTTGATCTCCACACAATTAAACATTCAGAGTTCAGACCCCTACACCATTTAAAGTAAATGCTCGTCTAGTATGGGATTACAAAGCTGCAGATTGGCAACGACTTAAAGAGTTTTTTAAATTGTTTCCCTGGAATTGAAATTCTCTTACTGGTCATAATCCGAGCCAAGCGGCTTATAATTTTTCCGAAATAATTCACGAGGGTATGCGTAAATAAATTCCTAACAGATTAATTATCCCAAAAGCAGATCTATGGGTTTCGAATAAATAGAAAAAAAAACAATTAAAATTAAAAAAATGATTTTCGTAAGTTTATAAGTAATAAAACTGATGAAAATCTTAGACAGTAACTTATAGACAGAAATTTATGTAGAAAACTAATAGATGCGGAAAAAAATCTATTTAATAAGAAAAAAGCTACCATATTTGCTGAGTATCCAACTAGTTCTCGTAATTTCTTTAAAGCCACTACAGATATCTAGAGTAATTTTTGTAAGTCTTCTCTATCTCCTCTTATTGAAAGAGACCTATCATTGACCCAAAATAAAAAGCTAATCTGTTGGGTAATTATTTCTCTAAAAATTCTACACTAAAAGAACCCAATTTTCAACCTAGACCAATTTCCAGAGTATCTTATAATATAAGGCGCACTATTTTTCGCAGAAATTTTATCCGAAAAACGCTTCTAAAAGTAAATACTATAATAAGGCAGCCGGACCTGATCGTATTCATCTAATAATTCTTAAAATATATGCTATGGAGTAAGCGCCGATCCTCACTAAAAATTTTTTTCTTCTACCCCTATAGAAAGTACTCACTTTCCTCCATCAAACCAGGCAGAGAAGTCATATTTCCCTCCCTTAGTACTTTTCCTCCCTCTCATTTTAAATATGTTATGGTAGAATGAAAACATTTCCCTCCTTAGGGAGGAAAAGTACTTTTCTCCCTCTCATTTTAAATATGATAGGGTAGAAGGAAAAATCATATTCATTACACGGAAGTAAAGTGCTTTTTCCTCCTTTGGATGTTTTTTGCTCTCCGCTTCGCGTCGAGCAGTAACCTACATACTACTGGAGGAAAAGGGGCACTTTCCTCCCTATTAATGCAAATAGCTATTATTTGTCATATAAAAAGGACTTTTCCCTAAAGTTTGGAAAATTGCTAGCGTTCATCCTGTTCCAAAGAATGGTTATAGAGCTAATCCTTCAAATTACAGACCCATATCAGTTTTGTCTATTGTTGCTAAAATTTTTGAAAAATATATTAATTTTATTATTATGAGCTGGCATTTGTAACGCATGTCTGAAACAAGTCACTTGATAACCATGGCAAAACTTTTGGCGGTGCTCTTGATATTTCCAAGGCATTTGACAAGGCATGGCATAACAATCTTATATGCAAATTGAGATGCTAGATTGAGATTTAGACGAGCAACTTATTTCTTGGGTACAAAGCTTTATTACGGATCGAAAATTTCAGGTCAATATTGACGACGTCTCATCGGATATATTTTCTACTAATGCTGGAGTTCCTCAGGATTCCCCTCTTTCCCCAACTCTTTTTCTCATCTATATTAATGACTTATTAGTGAACAATTCATTCAATCCATAGTTTTGCCGATGATAGCACGCTCCATGCATCTCATGAAATACCCATTCTACGTTCAACGACTGCACTTAATGACACTAGATCAAATTTGATAGAGTCTTTAAATAATTATTTGAAAATAATTTTGTATTGAGGTGTTTCTAATAGTGTTGAATTTAACACGAGTAAAACACAAGCTTGTCATTTTAATAGGTTATTAACACCCAAGCCATTTCCATTACAGTTTGATTCAATTGATCTTGTAGAAAAGGAATCTATTAGACTTTTAGGTGTTGAAATTGAAAATAATTTTAAATGGAATTCTTATATATTTGATCTAGCCAAAAATGCTGTTCAAAAATTGAGTTTCTTGGGTCGATGTCGTAAATTTTTCGATAGCGAACAGTTTTTAATAGTATACAAGTCTTTTATACGTCCCTGAACGGTGTATGGTTCTCACCTTTGGAGTGGAGCACACATAAGTAGCTTGAAATGTCTTGATTCTGAACAGTGGAGAGCTATTAAGTTGATCGGGGATTCAAATCTTACAAACGAGCTTGATTCCTTACAAAATAAACGAAATGTCGCTGATCTGAAGATTTTTTACACGTACATTATGGATGAAAGAGAATCCACGAAAATTAAATCGATTTTACCTGAGCCTGCAAACTTCACGCGCAATACTAAAGCAACCGTAGCAGCTCATCCTTTACAGCTTAAATAACAAGATGTAGAACTGTCGCTTCCCAACGTGATATTTTCAACAGAGTCTCTCATCTCTGGAATGCCTTGCCTACGTGGGTATTTCCTGACAATTTTAATCCCCAAACTCCCCAAAACCAACGTCAATTAATTTCTAAAAGAAACTTGATTTATATTCTCAAACCCTAGTTAGCATGGTATCTTCGGATATTCAGAGACGTTAATTTGTAGTTCGTTATAACTAACACTGAACATGTCTAACTTGTTACAAAATCAAATAAAAATGAATGAATCGGTTCTGCTTCAATATTCATTAAAATATTTTTGTACTTGGTTATGAAGTAGCTTTCCCACGAATCTAACTCCATCTTGTTGTTAATTTGTTTTGAAATCTTTAAATCAATATTAGAGTGGCCTGTTTCGATGACAAGATGATCTACTGCAGAGCTATTATGTCTGTTGTATTTGATATGAGCAATGTGTTCTTTGAATCTTATATCGATAGCTCTTTTTGTTTGACCCCTGTAAATTTTATCACATTTGTTACATAATATTTAAGAATGTTATTGTGTAAGATAGTTTTGAATATTTTTTGTGAAAAAAGTTAATTCAAACTATGGTACTGGAGAGAACATTGTTTGAGTTTTGCAGCATATTGGAGGCGCAACAGTGAAGACCCAATGATCATATTCACATAGTTATTGCTTTTAAACCATTTTTTATAAAAAGCCAATTTTAAACACTTATAAATTTATATTTATTAGAAAGAATAAACTATTATCCATAAAACGGAATAGTTGAAACAATAAAACTTTGTATTTTATCAGTACATTATACGACTTTTAATGTGAACGAAATTATAAATATCAAGCAAATTCAGCTTTGAATGTAAGTATCTCACGAAGTAGGTTAGGCGCACTTATCAAAGTACACTCGTTAGAAAGCTATTAATTCTTCTTTCAAGTGGTATATTAACATATTTCACTTTCTGGTGGCTTCTTACATTTTTAGGCTCTTTAGTATGATTATACAATAACAATTTAAAACTAAAACCAAAATATTAATGTAAATGAAAACCCAAAATAAAGATTCCGTTCAAAATGAATTTTTTTTAATCTTTCCGTGTATGAATTTTTGCTTTAAATTTTAAATTAATGTTTTTTCTTTTTGTAATATGTGTAATTGTATTTTGTTATTGGTAGCACAGTAAACCATTTATTATTACACATATCAATTATTAATTTTATAATTGTTTACCTTTGCGAGCTTAACACTTTTTATTTATGCCGAAGATGGTTTATGGAAAATGTTTTCTTCTTTCGAAATTAAAATTAAAAAAGAGAGAAAAAAAACAAAAAAAGAGAGTATATGTGGTGTGTTTTATGTCAACGTTGTATATGAAGTTAAGTAGTTTAGGTTTATAGTCCGGTAGAAATAGACATTCCAAATTGCAATAATTCCCATAGAGCTGAAAATTGATACAGACCTTCAGTTCACCATTATAAATAATATGTCAAAAGTCCCCATCGATCCCATGTGTGCGTAAAAAATTATTCAAGGTCAAAGGTCAAAAAAATCGAGTTTTTACGTTTTTCTCGTCAACGCTAAATATTATCGCCAAAATGGGTGAAATAAAACATGTAGATCATTAAATTCTCTACAAAAATTGTTGTAATACTTTTTTCTGTATGAATCACCGTTTAAGAGATATCGCGGCTTCAGAAGATGAAAAAGTAGTATACTATACTGTCATTGTGACTGTCACTGGCCAGTGAAAAGAAAAAACAAAATTAGATTACTTAACAAAGTTAGTTAAAGTTAAAATGTTCAATCATCTTTAGTGAAATATATTGGCGTCCGTTCAAATATTGCTGCTGCTAGTTTTTATACCTCTAACGTTATTGCCAAACACCGGAAAACCTTTAGGTTATGGGGAATATATATGAAGAAAGCTTGGTTAAAATCCGCATCAGCTCCATTCGATATTTTGAAAATAAAGATTAAATTATTCAAAGAATAAAAGATATCCCTTTAGCTTAAACTGGCCAGACGTCCCACGCTGCGTGGAAATATCCCACATTTCATTGTGTTGTCCCACGCAGAAATCTGTCCCACGAAGCGTCCCACGAAAAAAATATTTCCACCACATTTCCCTCATTATCGAAATAATATAAAAACCTTATACCTACGTAAAGTTTGAGCAATATCTCAGTCTTCGCAATGGCTTCACAGTTTGTATAATGTTATGAATATGTTGATTTTTAACTATTGAGAGAAAAAACCAGTGCAATATTAAACAAAAAAGTAGTTAACTATAATTTTCTTAGAAATACTAAACTCAGTCTTTTTCACTTCAATAATTTGCATTTTATTTTGCAAATATCTTTCGATTTCGAAGGCATCTTCCTCAGTGAAGAAGTTTTTTTTATTATAGAGGGATCGAAAGTTTGTTAGGAAAAATAAAATACAAAATATTTTCCTAAAAAAATCTCAGTTTTCCTTATAAATCCATAAACATTTAAATTTACAAACCAGAGTTATAATTTTATTTTATTCTAGCACTCATTTTAATCCTTTAAAATAATATTCATAAATTTAAAATGTATCAATTGAATATCGTTCTTAGTTGTGAAGAGCAAAATTTTTGTTCTTTCAATTTCACTCCTTTGGAGTAGATGACATTTTCCTTTTCTTTCATTCGATTTGCAAACGAAGAAAATTAGTGCCTTTTCGGCATCCTTTATATTCATTTTCTAACAATACATGCATAATTGAACAAAGCATCAAATTTGAAGCAAAAAGGTCTTAGGTTTGAGTATTTGAAAGAGAATATTTATTTCAATTTTGGAGCAAGAATGATATTTTATTATTTTCACTCCTGTATTTGGGAGTGTTATTAACTTCCCGATATGGGAAGTTATTGTTTTTGGGTCGATTTTCGAATTTGGAATTTTTATGATATCTTTACGTTTCATGACCTCCTGAAGCTGTTTAGACTATTTTTGGCTGGCAGTCAGTAGTGTGTATGTGTGTGTGTGTGTGTATGTGTGTGTATATCGCTGTATGGAGAATTTTTGTCCAACGCTTTCGCAACAACAGATGATTTTAACGAAAATGGTCGCAATTAATGTATCATGTCGTAACTTAGAGCCCAGTCTTTTTCTAGCCAAATTAAATCATTTGTTTTTTAGTGGTTTCAAAAAAACTGAAAATCATCTCTTGTAAATATCATGAGATTAAATAATGCTATCAAGGTCATAAAGCTTCCTTATTGTTTGTCATCATGTCAGACATTTATAATGAGGTTTGTATAAGCAATTGCTATCTTAGTTTTTGAGATATTTAACAAAATGTGAAAAAACTACGTGTTATTTTCTTTATGCAAACGCATGATATCTGGATGAAACTTTTGTATGTAAATGAGCTGCAAACGCATGTGGGTTTACTTAAATATCAAAAACCTGAGTTATTTTCTAAATTTGACAAAAGGTCAGAGGTTCGAGAGTAGATTTCCTGGTCAACTGAAAATTAACTTCCCGATATGAGAAGTTATTGTTTTTGGGTCGATTTTCGAAATTGAAATTTTTATAATATCTTTACGTTTCAAGACCTCCTGAAGCTGTTTAGGATATTTTTAGCTGCCAGTATGTATGTTTGTGTGGGTATGTGCGTGAGTATCATCGTAAGTGGAATGAAAATTTGTCCAACGCTTTCTCAACAACGGATGATCCGATTTCAACTTCAATGGTCACAATCGATATATCTTGGCGTTACTTACAGCCCAGTCCTTTTCTAATGAAATCATTTATTTTTTAGGGGTTTCCGAAAAACTGAAAATCATCTCTTGCAAATATTACAGAGAATAAACAATGCTATCAAGATCATTTACCTCCCATTTTGTTTTTCATCATGTCAGCCATTTATAATGACATTTGTATAAACAATTGCTATCTTACTTTTTGAGTTTTTTTTAAGAAAATTTGAAAAATAGGTGTTATTTTCATTACGCAAACGCATGAGAACTTGATGAAACTTTTGAATTAAAATGAGCTGCAAACTCATCCGGTTTATTTGAATATGGAAAATATGCTATTTTGAATGAGCTATTTTCAAAATTTGGCAAAGGAGTCGGGGAGGAGGTCTGTGGTTCGTTGAACAACTGTTTTTTTAGACTTTAATAACACTCAGTCCTGACATTTAATTTTTTTGAAACTTAGAGCATAAGGTTTTGTAATGTTTATAGTAGTTTTGCAACTTGTCACTTTCGGTTAATAAGTTTATCTTATTCTTTTAAATATATCACAACACAGCCACAGTTATTAAGTGTTTTTGCCGAATGCTTGGTACAACTTTTTAGTTAACATGAGATAGAACAAATTTGCTTTTGAGAGGTATACATACAGAACACAGAAAAGATATTAATTATTTAGTAAAATTAAAATAAATGGTTTCACTTGTTTTGCAGTCTTTACTTGTGTAACAAAAGTTTTGTGCTACCGTAAAAGGTTAATTGATACTAATTTAAATTATATTTAAAAAGTTCTCCAGCAAACCATGACGGTTAGAAAACGTTTAAGCAAATTTTCATACGATATTGAATTGGACGATCCTTTTATTAAAAAAATCAAAATATAAAGACGCAAATTTTTATTCTACTATCAGTAAGTGAATTTGCAAATTAACAGTGGACGTGACAGTGGATGATATCAAAAGACATATGGATACAGATAAACATAAAAACGTTGATTTAAGCCGCCAGCTCCAGTACTCTAAAAAGTTTTTTTAACCATTAGAAATGGGAAAAACTAGCTCTTGCAGAAACCGTTTTCTTACGATTAACCTCAACCAAAGATTTCGATCGATGGATTGCACATCTAAACTAATTCAATCATTATTCGATAAAAAAATATACATGTGCCAACACAAAATCAGAAACCACAATTAAAAATTTTTTAATGGATCATTTACTGAACCAACTAAAACTAGATTTGTCTGTTGCAAATTTTGGCACGGTTTATACAGATGCATCGAATCATAAGGAAACAAAAATCTTTTCGATTCTATTTCAATATTTTAGAAAGTATGACGGAGTAAAGGTTAGATTGTTTGAATTTTGTCTTTACCTGAGCATTGGAACAACTATTAGAGTATATTCTTAAAAAGTTTGAAAAATTTAACCTTGACAAAAACTTAGTTGCAGTTTGAGCTGATAACACGAATACCGAATTTATTGGTGTGTCACGTGAAAAATGTTTTAAGTAAGCTAAATTCGAATTTGAACCAGAATGTTTTGGGTATTGGATTCGCAGACTATATTCTAAATAAGAACTGCTGCTGATTTAATTCCAGTTGAAGTAAATGGCAGGGTTAAAAACATTTATGGTTATTTTACTGTACGGGTGGAGACGTTGAAGGAGTTCTGCGACAAAAGTAATGCCGAATATAACAAACTTCTTGGATGTAGTGAAACTCGCTGTCTGGTATAAATGCCAGCACAAAAAAGAATTTTAAAAATATACGAACCATTGAAATCATATTTCCTAACGGTTGAGAAATGTCCAATTAAAACATAGCTTTTTGAAAATATAAATAGTAAACAAATAGTAAAGGAAAACATTAAATAGTAAATTTATGCACAATCTAACTATAGAACGTTTTGACCGTCCCACGTTCTCTCAATAGAAATTTTAATTAGTTTGTATTTGGAAGAATTTTTGCATTTTGTTCCATATTTTAGCGATTTGGCTCTGGCCACTTTACTTTAGCTACAAAAACGATAAAGGGTTGAATCTTCGAAATGACTGAAAGTCACTGATCAACCGAAAAGTAAATATATAATCTTCAAGTTTAATTTATCTCTGTCTTGATTAGAGTTCCGACATAATGAGATCAGCTCGCTTAGTAATTTTTCTTCGCTATATTGTGTGGGAAATAAAATCAAAGAAGAATTTATAAGTTTAACTTCTTTAGCAACAACAACAAAAATAGCAGATATTTGCATCGATGTTATAAATGCCCTTGCTGAAAGAGTCGTAGATATTTCCAATATTGTAACAGTAAATAGTGATGGTGCATAGTATGACAGTACTAGAAAATGGCTTTGTTACTCTATTTGCCCAGCGAGTTGAAAATCTAATTTGGGGTTCCATTGTATTATACACCAGCATATTTTATGTGCGAAGACTATTTCTGAATCGCTGGTAGATATTATGAACCTTGTCACAAAAATAGTCCATTTTATATCTGCTCGGTCGTTAAATAAACAAAATTTTTTAGAATTGTTAAATGAGGTAACCTCAGTTTGCAGTGGATTACTCATGTATAACAATGTCTAATGTTTAAGCCGTGTTAAAGTTTGACAAAGATTTGTAGAGTGTATAGACGCAGTTAGGCTTTTTTTGGATTGATAGAAAATCATTGAAAAATAAAGTCAATTAATGGACGTCGAACGGCTTTTGAAATCAATGTTCTGTAGTTGCTTTTATGTACCTTTAATTAAATAAAATAAATGTTAAACTGCAATTTATTAACAAGACTTTAATTTTTATTTTTAATTTAAGTCGAGCATTCGAAGCCAAATAAAAAGTTTAAAATCGCGACCTTATATCCAACACATTTATATCAATTCAAAATCTAAAGAAATTCATTGCAGATGTAGAACCCCTTGAAAAACCGGATCAAATTCAATAAATACAAGAATTTTTCCGCAATTATTCAGTCAGCTATTGTGGACTTTTCCTCATGATTGGCATAATTCAGATAATTTTCAGAAACCTAATAATATATTTTAAATCCAGATACAACATCACCAGATATTCTTAATTTGGATATTTATAAAATGCTAAGTTTAAATGAAACTCAAATGAATAATTGATTGATTTTGGATTGAATTCAATATTGAAACAAAAATTTATAGATTTGATTTGATAAATAGGAAAACCCGGAGCAGCATCTCCGAAAGCTTTAACTGTTTAAAGACACTAGCGACGGCTACATTGTCAATTTTTTCATTAAGGGTCATTATTTTGAGAAATAAATTTACAAAGGATAGTTGTTTGATGAAAAGTTTATTTCAACCGCCTAATCTCAAAACAATTTTGAATTATTTAACACAATTTTTCAGCCATTGGGTATTTTATTAATTATTTATTCAATTTTAAATTGCATATTTCGGCACCATGGCCATGGCATCAATTTTATAGAGGATAGTTTGAAAAACTAATTGACTGATAAATCTAGTTCGGCATGCATTTTGTTAAATGTGACGAATTACGAACTTTGCATTAAATATTTGTCTTCCAAAATGCAGCACCAAAAATCGCGTTATTTAATTTAAACTTAATATTAATTTTTATAATTCGATCTTTAAGAATTTTACTGTAGAATTTAATTTTTGTTAATTCTGCAAATGTTTGTTTTATTTGTAATAATTGTGCAATATTTTTTAGTATTACCAATAGTTTGGCACGTCAGCAATTTTATAAGAATATGTTGTATTTTTATGGCACGCGTACTGAAAAAGGTTCGCCACCCCTGGCGTAGGATATATAAACATCCTCAAAAACAAATTTAAAAATTAATAAAATTATGTTATTAATTATTATTAAATTAAATTATTATTAAATTAGATTGGAATTTTAATCATAGTGAAATTAAAAATTTATTTATTTTCTATTCAAATTTATTTAGAATATTTTCTTTTTTTACAAAACCGCTTTACCAAATTCCACACAACTTAGTTTGCAATAACTTTTACATTTAATTTACAAACACATAAATATGAAGGGTTGGGACTTGGTAGATTATTGGCTTATATTTTTGGAATTATATGCAAATTAGTTATTTAACTTTAAATTTGTTTATTGTATGTGAATTGGCAACGTTGTTGTGCAATAGTAAAAACTTTCTGTTAAACAAGGTTAGCAAGAGCAAATTGTTTCGATAATTCGAACAATTGATTTCCTCTAAATTTATGTTCGAGATCTCGAACGACATTTTAATTACCATTTGGACGCAAAAATAGATGAATAAAAAAGAATTAATTTAATCTTCTTCTTTAATTCTTCTTCTTCTTTAATCTTCTTCTTAATTAATCTTCTTCTTCTATTTTAATTACCATTTGTGACGCAAAAATAGATGAATAAAAAAGAATTAATTTAATCTTCTTCTTCATATCTCACAATATCTCCCTAGAACGTTGGCAGCTAGAATTTCCAATTTTACTTTATTAACTGTAATGCAAAATAATGCTCCAGTACTGAGACCATCCCACTGTCTTAACTTCTTTGATCATGAGATCTTGCGTCTGCCTTGACTACGATTACCCTAAATTTTTCCTTGCATAATGATGTGTATCAACTTATATTTTTCGTTTCGCATTACATGTCCAAAATACGCTGTTTTATGATATTGATTACCTCGAGTTGTTTCCCCATTTAAGCAAAAACTTTTACATTGGTTTTGCTTTTTATCCACATTTAAATCTACATTTGTAAGTCCATTTAAGTCCACATTTCAAAGGCCTCAATTTTTTTTACACATGACAAAACAATATAACATATAACAACGTATAGTCATCTTAAATGTTAATTTCAGGTTTTTTCATTTTCATAAAAGCAGTTGGAGCCTGTTCCATTCTGCATCTAATTTCTTGACCGTTCTCACACGATTCATTTAAGTAACATCTTAATTATCTTAAGCGATATACCTTCTCCACAACTTTATTGCCAGCCATCAATAACTAATTAATACTGTGTAGATTTTTGCTGAATAATAACCATTTTGTTTTCTTAACATTTAGGTTCATTCCTATATTGTTGCTGTGTACTATAACCGCATCTAACAATGTCTTCAGGATTTTCTTACTTTTTGCTATGAATACATTATCGTCAGCATATTTAATATTTTTGAATATCACTCCATTTGCTCCATTTTGTTGAATACCACTCCATTAATTACTCCACGACATTAATACTTCGGATCATTGTAAATTTTCTCGACAATTTTTAAAGAATTGTTTTTTTCTTTGATACTTCTAATCGTTTTGAGGAATTTAGTGAGGTAGTTTACGGTTGGTTTCCTCATCTCAATATCATGACCTATTCATTCGAATATGTTGAATGTTCCCCATGAATGTAGGATAATAAATCGAATTTCGACTAACAGATCATTTCGAGTAACATATTTTACATATCATATCGGGGGTCGGTTGTGGATGGGTAGGTTGAAGTGAGTAGGTTGTGTGTGGGTGACAAACACGAATGGGATATTGATGAAACTTTGGTATATTATCCAGGTAAACTTGAAAATGGGAATCTGCATTCATTTTAAAATTGAACAAATTGACCGTTGTCTCCTGACCACCTGTATGTTTGAATCTTCAATAACTTTTAATCCCAGCATTCAATGTTATTGAGACTTGGTATGTAAGGTTTTAGTACTGTTTCCAATTTTTCTGTACTAACTTCCGGTTTGTCACTTCCGGTTAAAAAGTTTTTTTGAAGTGTTTATTCCTCGTGTAACCTACAGTTTCAAATCGATTTTCATGAAACGTTGGTAAATAGTTTCAACTTTCAATCAATATGAGAAAGATTTTATGAGTTTTCAGGTAAACAGAATAAAGGATTGGGGGTTCCATTATACAGGGTGGTTTTTTTCACCATAGTGAAAATCATAGCGACAAACAAATAAAATACTGAATCCTTGATATTTTACTTACAATTTACTTTTGCATACAATATGTAATGTTTAAACATCATAACAAAGCGTTATCAATTTGTTTGACATGAATTCAAATCGATGTTAAATTTTTATTTCAAATTATATATACAGCTAATATTTAAGAATATATATTACTAATAAAATAAAACTCAATTTAAGGTTTTCTGTTTTATTACCGATTAAGATACAAAAAATTGAAATTTAACCATAAATAATAAATTTCGATTATTGAAACGTTTAAATACTTTATGGTTCTGTAAAATTTATCTAAGTTAATTTAACGGTTATTCCATTAGCTCAATTTTATTAATAATAGTACATTATATAACAAGGTTGAGAAAAAGAGCTATTATTAACCGAGAACTTTTAGATCCTGAGGCGCGTAGCACTGAGGGATATAATGTTTGAGGTCTATATTAGTCTTCTCAACCGAGGTATATATAGAATTTTTTTAACTACTGGCACTAATTATCACATTTGCTTTGATTAGATTTTGATATTAGTCATTTTCCATTTAATTTTTTAAATTTCTTAAAATATCAAGTAGCCTGGAAGTTTAGTTCCATACACATAAAACGAAACAAAGGAATGTAATTATTATTTGTTAGTGTTTTTTGTTAATTTCAATTAAAAATAAAAGAAAATTTGTCATCATTAACCTAGGTAATTTTTGGTTATTATTATTGACCTAGGTAGAGAAAATTACTTCACATTGGGACATTCGAGTAAATAATGACGATTTCTCGAAGTTGGTAGTTCAAAAAAAATTTTATTGTTCACTTGTCACGAAAACAAATCACATTATGAAACAGAATTTCATGCTTTTATTTTATTCGTGCGTCTTATTTTAAAACCGTATAAACTTGTTTACTATAGAAAAATAATTACTTCGGTCTGAAAAACCTAAGTATTACGATCTCGATTCAAAAAAGAAAATCTTACCCACACTTTTTTTTCATTCCTCGACGTTTTAGGTCATAACGATTCTAAAAGAGCAAAAAAACAATTTCGTCTGTCTGCCGACCGTCACAACCTACGAATACAAGAAAACTACTGAAGCAATTTTAAAAATCTATTTTTCTAAAAATAGGTTATGTTAATGGAAATAGCCGAGAGGACGAGTTGAGTTCGATAATTGTACCGGAAGTGTGTCAAAAAAACCATTAAGTGTTTCAAAAATAGCAAAGTTTCATATGTTTTGCTTAAAAAACGTTTATTTTCAGTGGTAATGTATCTAGTAACTTTTAATCTGAAGAAATCTTGATGATCGGCATCTGTATGTGAGACCAAGACCTTGACCATGGTGTTATGACTGTTATGAGTATGTCAAAAAATCGTTAAGTGTGTCAAAAGAATGATTTTCATATATTTTGTTTCCCAATTTTTTTGAGAAACACATTATGCGAAACATTTTCGACTAGAAATATATAAAACATAAAAAAAATTATTTGGATGACATGAAATGTAATTGAACATTAAAATTTAACGTGTGGTTTAACGTGAAGTGTGTCAAAAAAATCGTTGTGCGTCATAACAAGAAAACTTGCGTATTTTTTGCTTAAAAAACGTTAATTTTAAGTGATAACGAGTAGTAAAACTGTATGTGGAGAAATCTCTATGGTCGTCATTGGTATGTGAGACCAGGTGCTTGATTATTTATAAGTGTGTCAAAAGAAATGCCAACAAGTGTGTGAAAAGAATGATTTTCATTTCTTTTTTACCTAATTTTTTGGGGAAAATTAAAATTTATTATTTGTAAATGTAATTGAACATGAAATTGAACACGGCATAAGGATCCAGTTTCAACTCCTAACTTATAGGAAAAATTGGAAAAAATCAAGTTGTTGCAGATTAAATGTCGTTTTTTAACAGAAATTGTAATTACTAGGCAGATGTTTCTTAAGCAATTTTTGTGGAATTCTAGATTCCACGACTTCTGAATAACAGGAACAGTTGGAAAATTAGTTACTTCGTTTGAATTTTTGATTATGTTATAGTTTTTTCGATCTTTGATTTTGGATTAATTTTTGGAATATTTTTAGAACTTTGAAAATAGTTTGTATTTCTGATTTTGTTATAATTCTTAGAATTCTGGAAAAAGTTTAAATTTTTGATTTTGTTATAATTTTTACAATGTTTTTGGAATTTTGAAAAACGTTACAATTTTTTATTTTGTAATAATTTTTGAAATATTTATAGAATTTTGAAAAAGCTTAAATTTTTTATATTATTATAATCTTTAGAATATTTTTAGAGTTTTGAAAAAAGTTTGTCTTTCTGATTTTGTTATGATTTTTGAGATATTTTTAGAATTTTAAATAATTTTTAGAATTTTGATCACATTTATATTTTTGATTTTATTAAAATTTTTGGAATATTTTTAGAATTTTGAAAAAGTTAGAATTCTTGATTTTGTTCAAATTTTTAAAATATTTTTGGAATTTTGAAAAATGTTTCAATTTTTGATTTTGTAATTATTTTTGTAATATTTTTAACATTTTGGAAAATTTTAAATTTTTAATTTTATTATAATTTTTGGAATATATTTGGAATTTTGAAAGTTTGTATTTTTGATTTTGTTATTATTTTTGCACTATTTAAAGAATTTTTTGATTTTATTATAATTTTTGCAATATTTTTGGTATTTTGAAAAAAGTTTAAATTTTTGATTTTGTAATAAGTCTGGGAATATTTTTAAAATTTTAAAAAGGTTTAAATTTTTGATTTTGTAATATTAATATTCTCTTGAATATTTTTGGAATGAAGAAAGTTTGGAATTTTGAATTTTTGATTTTATTAAAATTTTTGTAATCTTGGAAAAAGTTTGAATTTTTGATTTTGTTAACATGAAATGTAATTAAACATGAAATTGGTAGATAATGGATTGTTTGGTATTGAAAAGTTGAAATTGCTGAACGCTTAATGAAGAAGATTTTGAGTAGTTTGATGAGTATATCATCTTTTCACTAAATTATTTATGTAAATTTATGATCTGTTAAAATTTTCTGGCAAGGTATTGATGTTTTGTTATAGTTTTATAATAAAGTTCTAAGCAGAGATAAAATAATTGTACTTTTGCAAAGAGTTTTATGTTATATATACATCGCTGCCCAGAGCTAAAAACAATGTCCTCATAAAAGCCTTTTGCTGAAAACTGAGTCCGTATCATAACATCGAAAAATCAAATCGTCGAATCACCAGAAATCATAAAACCGAAAGTTCATACCACCGAATTTCATATCATCAAAAGTTCATTACGTCGAAAAGTCATAGCATCGAAAGATCATATCACCGAAAGTTCATTACGTCAAAAAAACATAGCATCGGAAGATCACATCACCGAAAATCATATAATCGATATAATTTTATTCACAAAATCGAAAAATCATATCATCGAAATTCATAAAATCGAATAAAAAATCATATCATCGAAATATCATTGCATCGAAAATATTCGATGTAATGAATAAATCATTACATCGAAAAACAGGGTGTGCTCTCCTCTCAGATAAAAATATTGTAAATTAAAATGCTAGATGTCAGCAGTATATGTTAACTGGGCAATTCGTTTGAAAATGTACATTTATTTGTGGATTTTTTTAAAAATCAAATTTTTGTATGTCATTGGTGTGAACGAATGAAAAAAACTAAACTCTGAATTTTTTATGTTATTGCTCTGAAATGAAGTTATTCCGGCATGAATTTTTAGTAATTTCCTTTGGTTTGCATAGATAATATATTATGTGCTATCACTTCAAAATGAAGATAAAGTTTTAGGATTCCAAACAGATTTTTCTATACGTTTTTTTGAATATTACTAGAGGGCTATTCTTTTGAAAATGCACATGCTTTATAGATTTTTTTGAAAATGCCTAAGCTTTTGGTATGTTTGGTAATGACGAAATTTGTATTGGCGAGAGCGAAAAAGTAAATCAGGATTTTTTTTGGTTCTCAATAGTTATGAAATTTTGTTTTTTAGATACTGCTGTCGATGCAAGCATAATGCGTACAACGTTTACTTCGGTCTGAAAAACCCCCCACTTATGTTGGCACGTTTTAGGTCATAACGATTATAACGCAAAACAAAATGTCCGTCTGTCTGCCGGTCGGCCGTCCGATTTAGAAAACGTTGGAGCGATTTCAAAAATTTTTTTTTCTCAGCAGAGTCGAAAAGACGATGTTTTCGATAGCTGTACCAGAAATGTGTGTCAAAAAATCATGAAGTGTGTCAAATCACGAAAATTAGCATACTTTTTGCTTAAAAAATGTTCATTTATCCGCATGGAGGGATCAGTTTTTATTGTTTTGAAATTTTTTTTATTTTTGATCTACGGGTGTGACAATCCCGCGTACTCCAGTCCCTGCTATTGATATACGAGCTAACGTGAGATATCACATACCACTGGCAAAAGCAGTGAGATATCACTAGCCAAGGTGACATCTTAGGGGTGGTGGCGGATGAACTGTATTCAGTCAACGGTAGCACCCTCAATCTTAGCTGTGAAAAAATCCTTGATGATGAGACGCTATTGCTTCCTTGAGGAAACGAGCCTTCATATAACTATGTGTGGGCTTTAATCCTCAAGAAAGACGGTGCGTCACAGGATCAAGGAATATGCAACCGGCTGGATTATTGGCAACTACATTTTTGTTTTGTTTCAGCAAATTTTTGTCAAAATTTGCTATTTGCTTTTTAATTTACTTTTATTTCCTCTATTCTATCATAAAATATTGGCCTATGTCATATTTTGTCAGTGATAGGATTTTTTGTTTAGTTATTCATTCTTTAACCAAAAATATAAAAAAAACAAAAAAAGAAAGATTTACGTCCATCAACACCTTTGAACGTATGTTATTGTGGGACCTTGGTCTTAAAAGGGGTTTATATGTTATTGTGACACATATTGTAATTTCTACTACACAACACATTTTATAAAAAAAAAAAATTCTAAGTGATTACGAGTGGTAACATTGAATGTGGAGAAATCTTGATGGTTGGCATTGGTATGTGAGAATAGGACCTTGATTATTGTATTATAAGTGTGTCAAAAAATACTGTCAAGTGTGTCAAAAGAATGATTTTCATTTATTTTTTAATTTCCCAATTGTTTGGAAAAAAATAAAATTAGATATGTAATTATTTGAATGATATGAAATGTAATTAAGCAAGAAATTGGACATGGAATATGTTTCTATCCAGTTTCAACTCCTCCCAACTTATAGGAACAGTTGGAAAATATTAAGTTGTTGCAGATTAAATGTAGTTTTTAAAAAAAATTGTAATTATGAGGGAGATATTGTTTTTGTAATCTTTTATGTGATTTCACGACTTCTGAATAACAGGAACAGTTTGAATTTTTGTAATTTTTGCAATATTTTTAGAATTTTGAAATTTCAATCTTGGATTTTGAATTAATTTTTGGAATATTTTAGAATTTTGAAAAAAGTTTGTATTTTCGATTTTGGTATAATTTTTGCAATATCTTTAGAATTTTGAAAATAGTTTCAACTTTTGATTTTGTAATATTCTCTTGAATATGTTTGAAATTTTGAAGAAAATTAGAATTTTATTATAATATTTAGAATCTTGGGAAAAGTTTGAATTTTTGATTTTGTTATAATTTTTGCAATATGTTTGGAATTTTGAAAAAAGTTTCAATTTTTGATTTTGTAATAATTTTTGGATATTTTAGAATTCTGAAAAAGTTTTAATTTTTGATTTTATTATAATTTTTGGAATATTTGTAAATTTTGAAAAAAAAATTAAATTTTTGACTTAATCATAATTTTTAAAAGTTTTAGGATTTTTGAAAAAAGTCTGAATTGTTAATTTTGTAATATTCTCTGAATATTTTTGGAATTTTGAAGAAAGATGGAATTTTTGATTTTATTATAATATTTGGAATTTTTCAAATCAATTCAATCAAGCTTCTTTTTTCCGGCAATGTGTTTATGTTTCGTGTTAGTTTTGTAATAAACTTCTACACAGAGATAAAATAGTAATTTTACACAAAGTTTGATGTTTAATATATCGCTGGATAAAACTAAAAACAATGTACGCGTACAAACCTCTTGGTGAAAACTGTATAAAAATCCTTAACATAAACCGAAGTCTTGATATCTCAAAGCCTTGAGATTTCAGCCCCTTCATATTTTATTATTTAAATTTGTAATGTCAGAAAATAAAAGAAGAAAAATCAAATTTGCTTAAAAAAATTTCAAAACAAACCTAAAATATAATTGTAAAAATGAAGTGCCATATTCCTTGATTATGTGACACGCTTCCTCAAAGTTAAAATTGTTGATTTCTAAATGGAGGGTATTTGAGAAATTTGCCTGAGTTAATCCTCGTTACGCATCATTTCATATAATTTTTAACATTTATGATCTATATGTTATGATCTATTTATGATAGTTTTCCGAGAACACAACCATTTCAACACAATCGTTTTGTGTTAGTTTTATAATATATTTCTAAACAGAAAATAAATATTGAAATAAACCTTAGAGCAAAATTCAAACAGTTGCCACGTGTCTGGTAGCGTTACGTTGTCGACGTTTTTGCCAAAATAAAAGAAAATTCAAAAGAGGAAATCTTGAACATATAAAACAACCAATATAATAGCATAAAATTCACTCCCGAAACAGAATTTAACAGAACAATTTCATTCCTGGTATGGTGACAAGAAATAATAATAAAATAGAGTTCGAAATATCCGGCAATAAACCATCAACGAGAAAAATATCCCAAACTGATTCTTACCACTGCCGACAAGACAAATCAGCTGCTTTTCATTTATTGATCCATAGATTATGTTCAATACCACTATCATATACAAACCATATCAAGGAACTCGCAAAAATTATAATAATAGCACGAAAAAATGGATACAATACCTTCTGAATAGGTCTGGACAACTTATTTTAGTTTGCAGTATGAGTGTTAGTATGTTATTAAATTTAAATATGATTACACACTGCACGTACACATTCAAATTATATTTAAAAAATTATTACAATTGATGTGTCGTATAATAAATAAATCTTAATTTCGCGTATTTAAGGCTTTAGAAACCCTCATTGAGCTAATATTCACTTTTTGTTGACTTTTTTTTCAAATTTGTTTTAATATTTATTTTGTAAATTTTCGTTTTTTATTTGTATTTATTGCAGTTAAATTATATTGTACAATGTTTTTTATGTTTGGTACTTTAGTATACCTTATCCAGTAACTGGTTAGTTTTTAATCTTACGGGAAGTTCTTGGCGTGGCCCCTATGGTCACACCCCCATCCCACTAGTTTTTTATTTCATTTACTTATTTTTGTATTTGTATAAAATATTATTTGCAATCAATGTTTTAAACAACTTAAAATACATATATACAAAAATATGGTTCTAGTACAAAAAATCCCATATAATGTAAAAAAAACCGAGAGCCCGCGACGGCCAGACCTTCGTTATTTTATAAAAGTTGAAAGTTTTTCTGCGCCTACCCCCTATCCAGGTAGGAACGATTAGCGACATATGCGAAGTTTGGATCATGGTGGCTTTGGCAGGGAGCAGGTAACAAAGGGGCCTCCAAAGTTTCGTGAAAGTATAAAAGGTAATTTTTTTATATATTCTTCGGGATAGTATTAGAAGTCACGTCACCCATTGCCAGACACTTACTATCGTGGTAACCCCCTGCCAGACACCCTTAAACTTTAACAAATTGATAATGTTTAAAAATAAAATAACGAAGGTCTGGCCGTCGCGGGCTCTTAGTCTAAAACATTCCATAATATGGAGTCTAATGACAGTGGAAAAAATTCAACTTAAGTAAAATAAATAAGTGTTGAAGAAGTTTCCACTTCGAAATTGTCATCGCCTCATCGGCATAATCGATATCGTGTCTGGCTAAGAATTCGAACCAGGCACTGAGGAGGAAGGTTCGCATTCTACCTTTGAATTGAAAAAAATCCAAATACTTCTTTACTTACTTGAGTTTAATTGATCTCAAAAATCCCCAAAAAAAATCCCCGTAATCACTTAGAATGAACGTTTTTTAAGCAAAAAATATGCTGATTTTCGTGTTTTAACACACTTCATGATTTTTTGATGCACATTTCTGGTACAGCAGAACACATCGTCCTCTCGGCTCTTCTGAGAAAAAAATATTTGAAATCTCTCCAACGTTTTCTAGATCGACCGGCAGACAGACGGACATTTGTTTTTGCGTTATAATCGTTATGACCTATAACGAACATACCAAATGTTTAGGCATTTTCAAAATAAAACAATAAAACATGTGCATTTTCTGGGCATTTAATATACAAAAAAAACGTAGAAAAATCTGTTTGGAATTCTAAGACTTTATCTTCAAAATATGATAGCACATAATATATTATCTATGCAAACCGAAAGAAATTACTAAAAATTCATGCCGGTATAACTCCATTTCAGAGCAATATAACACACATGGCCAAACCGCGGTTTGCGAGCCGCATGCGGCTCTTTGAAAGAATAAATGCGGCTCTCGAAAAGAAATGAAAAAATTAAATAATATTTAATAATTCATAAAAATTGTAACAAAATTAGAAGTAATACATATAATTTATAATGCTGTTTAATATAATATGATTTAATGCAATCATATTATTATATTTAGGTCCGTCCTGTCGAAGTTACTACTGTTGGAGTTTTTTACGGCTTTGTTTTAGTTTGATACTACTTAACTTCGCGAATCAAGTTTATAATCCGCAGTTATAAATAAATTTAACTAATTTTATTATTTAAGGTTATACGTTTAACATATTCTAGTGGACTAAAAATAAAATCACCTGTATTTGTCTCAAATTAATGCACAAAACTCGTTCTCAAAATCAAAAGTCTTTCCTTTTGGATTCGTTTGTTTTTCTATGATTATCTTTTTCTGCAATTTTTTTATAAACAATATTTTTGATATTTTATCTTTAGGCAATTTGCCGACGTTAAATTTAATGTATCCTTTAATATTCCAATTAAAAAATGAATAAGTTCATAATTAAATAGAATTAAAATACACGTGCAAATCCGACATATGCTACCTCAACCACTTCTACATCTACAACAATAAGATATTGCCCTAAGGCCTAAACCAAAAAAACGAATAATTGACCATAATAACGAAATTAAAAACATAAGAAAATTGCATAAGAAACAAACGGTAATTTCTTTGATTTAATGGAACATATTTCCTCAAAGGAAAAGAAAAACACTATCTGGAATTAAAGGATGATGGATTGATTAATGACTGTATGTTTTTGACTGATATAATGGAGCATCTGCAATCCCTCAACCTAGTATTACAAGGAAAAGATAAAGTTATTACTGATCTTATTCAAACGATTCTGAGTTTTATGAAAAAAATTCAACTTTTTCAACGAGATTTAACAACAAAAGTGTTCAACCACTTTCCTCGTCTGAAGAACATACTCTCTAAAATTAATGATAACAAACTGAGTGAATACGACAGTAAATTAGCAGAATTATTGAAAGACTTTCATTTGCGAATAATTTAAATATTTCTCTTAATTTACTTGTAAATCCATTCGAGATTGACATTATTAACGAGGGCTTATCGATTCCTTGTTATTTTTTGAATGACAGTGCCTCAGGAGAAATGGAATTACTAGAGCTACAGGAAAATCACATTCTTAAAATGCATCACAAAGCCAAATGCACCACAATCTCCAAATGAGTTTTGGAAACTAGTGTCTCAATCAAAGTACCCCAATTTGAAAAAAGCTGCTGCCAGATTAATATTCATATTCTTTACAACATATCACTTTACAACGAATCACTTTTTTCAACAATGAAGTTTATAAAATCAAACCACCGAATCAAACCAACTTACAAATGAGCATTTAACGGAATTATTTCATACTGCGCTAACAAACTATAAACCAGATTTCAGAAAATTCACGGCCAAGTTACAAACAAACATGCCATCTACCAGCAAGCATGTCATGTAACAAAATTTAAATATGTATTTGTATGGATTTTTAACCATAAGTACATATTTGGTTTTCAATAAAATAAATATTTCCAAACAACTGATACTTTGAAATTTTTTATTTTTTATGTTGGCTCTCGTAACGAGAGATTATTGTACTGCGGCTCCACGTATAGTGAAGCTTGGCCATCTCTGCAATATAACATAAAAAATTCAGAATTTAGTTTTTTTCATTAGTTCACACCAATGACATACAAATTTTTGATTTTCAAAAAAATTCCGCAAATAAATGTACATTTTCAAACGAATTGCCCAATTAACATATACTGCTGACATCTAACATTTTAGTTTACAATATTTTTATCTGTGAGGAGAGCATACCCTGTTTTTCGATGATATGATTTTGCGATGTAATATTCATTTCATCGAATATTTTCGATGTAATGATATTTCGATGATATGATTTTATATTCGATTTTACGAATTTCGGTGGTATGATTTTTCGATGATATGATATTTTCAGTAAATCGAAAAAAAATTCGGTGTAACGATTTTTCGATGCAATGACTTTTCGACAGTATGAACTTCCGGTGTTATGATTTTTGATGTTGCGATTTTCGGTTGATTGATTGGTTGATTTTTCGAAAGTATGATGTTTATTTTTTAATTTATTGCTATTTTTCGATGTAACGATTTTCAATAGTATGATTTTTCGATGATAAGGCACGATCCGATCTTGTTCACGTGGTTCGTAGTGTAGTGTAGGCTGTAGAGAATTTCCAAATCCGCTAGGTGAACACAGAAAAAAACTGCAACGTAGCGTATAATGAACTCCAAATCAAAATGTGAGGAGTGTTGTAGTAGAGTAGATTGCAAGCTACGTGTTTGTTTTGATAAGTTGTCGTAACTTTTTTTTCATATAATGTGTTGTGTATTAGGAATTACAATATGTGTCATATAATTATAATGATGTAATTTTCTTTTCAAACATTTAATTCCAATCAATTTGCTATCCAATTATTTGAGTTGTCGATTTTGACTGTCTTCAACTTAGATATAGCTTCAAGTTCTCAAGCTGTCGAAGGACGCAATTAAAATTTAAATTTAAGTTTTTTTATAATCTTCACCTTCAATTTTACAAAGATTAGAGGATTGTCTGTGAATCTAAATCATTAACATGAGAGGAAACATTATAGGATTGTCGGTTCACCTTTATCGTGAGAGTTTTAAACCTAATTAATCAGTGAAAAAGCTGTAATATAAAAGTAAATTTCTTTATCCAAATTATGAACTGCAATCCTCCTCTGACCACAAACATGGTGTTTGTGTATATATTCAAGATACTATACCATACTATACCATAAATTCAGACATACTATAATATGGTATCCCTAAATATAAGATGCTCTAAATAAACGTTATTTGTCTTTGTTTTGTATCGGACTCCCGATTTGCCAGTGAATATAAATATACTTCAGGACTTTTTGAATAAAAATAATTCACAACAAAACTGATGAAAACCTAAGACAGTATCGATTGTAATTATGTAAGAAACTAATAGATGTAGGAAAAAACCTTTTTGATAGTAAAAAAAGCTATAAACATTTTTGAGCACCCTACTGGTTTGTACAATTTCAATAAAGGGCTGTCCATTTTTGGTAAGTCTTCTCTACCTCCTCTTATTATATACATAGAAATATGTATATAATTGACCCAAAAGAAAAAACTAATTTGTTGGGATATTATTTTTAAAACAATTCTTCACACTTAAAAAAGCTGAATATGTAATGCAAATTGCTACACATATAAGTCCTACGGCAGCCTCCATTATAAAATAATGCAAAGATTGCTTTAAAGTTGAATTTAATGCTCTTTGCATTAGCAAGTTGTTTTCAAACTTCTACCATTTCTGTAAGAATTATAATGTTAGAGTTGTACTAAAATTTGTAGTTTTGCATGTAAATTAGTTTTAATGCAACATTTGCTTTGCAATTTAATCATAACTTACTTTACATAATCCATATATCAAGGCTTGTATTAAAAATTGCAGTAATTTTTTCAACTTTGTACCCAAAATGAACCTAATTTTCAACATAAATCAATTCTTACACAGTTAAAAAAAATTAAATATGTAATGCAAATTGCTACACATATAGGTCCTACGGAAGTTTCCATTACAAAACAATACAAAGCTTGCTATATAAAGTTAAACTAATATTCTTTGCATCCATATTTAACAGAGTACTTGGAGTAAAATATAAAGCTTGTTGTTTAAAAATGTCTGTTATTTGCATTAAATAAATTACGCGCAACATTTTTTTGGAATGACATTTTAATGCAAATTACGTCATAATTTCGAGTTACTTTGATTATTACGCAAAATTAATCAAATTAAAATAAAAAAAAGTCCAAGCGGCACGTATATCCGCTAGAAATAGGTAGATTTCGAGATCAGACAGTTTTGTGTGCCAGTAGAATCTGATGTATCAGATTAGTTTAAACAAAACAAACTAATTTCAAACAGATATCGAACAAATTTTAAAAAGAAAATTAGCTACCTATAAGCAAAATTATATCTATCCAATTTTGCAACAAACAAATATCAAATCTACCACAGAACATGTGTGTGACAATTTATGACACAAATCTACTCTATATCATATGTCGTGCAATTACTGCAAAATATCAAAATAGTTTATTTCTAAGAAAAAAAATTAATTTCTTCTATTCAAAACTTTTATTTTTTTGACTGTTATAAGGTTGACATTGACTGTTATAAGGTTTCTGGAAATTGTAGTTGGGGATTGTTGCAAACTTTTTTGTTGAAGCCGACAAGTCAAAAACCTCTAACTGCAGAGGTTTATATTTATAAGAAACGGATTAAAATTTTTACACAGATTCTAAATTTATGAAGATTTTAAAAATATTAGTATCCAAACGGCAGTTATAACGGATTAAAAAAACTACTTTTTTCCTAGTATAAAGCCTATAGTTCCTTAACTATGTGTCAGATTTTTCTGATTTACGAACTTGTTCAAGATATTAAACAAACAAACATTTTTAAGAAAGGTTTTTTGATCTGGCTCCACAAATGCAACCATGAGAGCGCCAGTTGATTCATACGCATTTTGTGTTTGACAAGCTTTTTTGTTGGAGCCGCTCACTCAGAAATCTCCAACTGCAGAGGTCTTTTTTTGAAAGAAACTGATTAAAAGGGTTTTAAAGATTCTAAATTTATGAAGTTTTTAAAAATATTAGAATCCAAACGGCCGTTATAACGGATCTAAAAAACAGAGTTTTTTCTAGTATAAAGCCTCTAGTTTCTTAACCATGTGTTGGATTGGGTTGATTTATGAACTTGTCCAAGATATTAATAAAACACACATTTTTAGAAAAGGTTTTTTGATCTGGCCTTACAAATGCGACCGTTTAGAGTGCCAGTTGTTTAAAAAAAAAATTTTTTTTTGCAAACTTTTTTGTTGGAGCCGCTCACTCAAGAACCTCTAACTCCAGAGGTCTATTTTTAAAACAAATTGATAAAAAAGATTCCAAAAACTCTAAATTTGTTTATTCTTTAAAATATTAGTATCCAAACGGCCGTTATAACGGTTCTAAAAAATCAATTTTTTTCAGAAAAAAACCTCTAGTTTCTTAACCACGTGTCGGATTTTGTTGATTAACGAACCTGTCCAAGATATTATTAAAACACACAAGTACAGAAATATTTTTTTGATCTACCTCAACAAATGCGACCGTGAAAGTGCCGGTCGCTTTCGTTATATCTCATATCGTTTATATGTATATATATATATATATATATATATATATATATATATATATATATATAAACGATATATAGTCAGGCATCATATATAGTCGTTTGGCACAAAAATTTTTCCGAAATTCAGAGATGACGCCCATTGCAATAGGTAGATTTTTATATGAAATCTACCTAAAAATTACAAAGGAAAAAATTAAAACATACATACCACCTTAATCACTATTATTAAAGACTTTCAGCTGAGAAGCGATAACTAAGACATACATGAAACGATTTTAACTATTTATTTCTAAAATGGATAATACTCTAGTGAATTTTGAAATTTCATTAATGTATTAAATTGTAGCAAGGTACATTAAAGCTGTTCTATAGAAATAAATTATGATGCAAGAGTTGTTTTAAATTTTATAGAAATGCATTTAAATTAGGTTTAATGCAACAGTTAGTTTAAAATTTAATAATAACCTGCAACGCATAGCTCCTATTTTGAGACTTGCTTTGAATTTTGCAGTTACTTTTTCAACTGTGTAGAGCTTCTTTTAATATAAGTAGGATCATTTTTCGTAAAAACATCATTCGCCAAATGCTTTAACAAATTAATACTAATAAGGCATTTAAACGAGTGGTATTCCTCCAATTATTTTCAAAACATTTGCTAAGGAGCTAGTTGCCAATCGTAACTAAAACCTTCTATTTGTCATTTAAGAAAGAGATTTTTCCAGGAAAATGGCAGCTTTTTAGCCTGTTTCAAAGAAAGGTACAAAAACTGATCCAACAAATTACAGATCCATATCAATTTTGTCGGTTGTTGCTCTTGTTGTCGGAATAAGTCACATGAGAACCATGACGAGACTTTCTATGTTGCATTTCATATATCCAACGCATTTGACAAACTATGGAATAACAATCCTATATGTAAATTGAGATGTTATGGAATAGATGAAAAATTTTTACTTTGGATACAAAGCATTATATTTGAACGAAAATTTCGGGTTAATGTTGATGGTGTCACATCAGACAGCTTTTCAAATAATTCTGGTATTCTACAAGGCTCCGCACTTTCTCCCACTCTTTTTCTTATCTATATCAATAATTTACTAGATTCAACAGTTAATATCCGTCATATTTTTGCTGATGATAGCATTCTTCATGCTTCATTGAAGATTTTAAGGAGTTTATATAATACCAAAAATTTCTTTGAATTTTCAAAAATAGATTTTTCTAATCTATCCATATAATTACGAAAACAAATCGATGAAGTTTCTCAGAAAAAAACTCCACTTCTCATTTTTCGTGTTTCGGATGAATTCGAATTTTCCTCTTCTGCGCCTTGTTCGTTAGGCAGACACGCTATCAATTACGCCATTGAGGCAATAACAATTTTGAAGTTGAAACTTCTTCATCACTTATTTATTTTACTTTAGTTGAATTTTTCCACTGTCATTAGACTCCATATTATGGAAATATTTTTACATTATATGGGAATTTTTGCATTAAATTTCTGTAAAAAATTTGAGTGAACTCATGGAATGGTGAATATTTCTATTCTTATTAACATCCTAACTCACAATTGTATAGTCGTTACTGATTGTTTCCAATCAATGTGAAATCAATTGCTGACACTTGGTCAATTGTAGTCTTATACGTATTCATATTAGATTACATACATATATAATTATATATTTTGCTGTTGTTAGGCGTTGCAATCGACTTACACTCAAAATAAATTCGTATTTACCGAACCACTACACTACGCCAAAATAATCTAAAAAATGCATCAAAAGGAAAAAAAATTATATTACACTAGATAGTTATTATAATTATTATAATTGTTATATAGTAGTTACTAAGTTTAAACCGTGGTAGAATAATAGAATAATAGCAAACAACTATTAAACTATTACGATGTAACAGATAGAATAACACTTTTTTACTATAACAGATAGTTGTTTGATATTTTGCTTTTGATCGATAATATAATAATATTGTCACGTTTTTCAACCTTACTTCGAATTCGGATTACTCTCAATTCGATTAACGCAATTCCAAAATCTCTTTCTGAATTCGATCGCTGATTAGTAAGCAAAAAACCAAGTTTTTTAAGCATTCCACAACTTTATTGTTTCACCACACCAGTAAAACAATACAGCAAACAATACTTCTTCCTATCTAGTCTTCCAATAGCTTCCGAAACTCCAACGGTTTATTGTAGAAATTTCCAGTACACAGCGTCCAATACACAAAATACTTCTATTGAATAACACTTAAAACTTTATTTACAAAAACTAATTTAAAAATAACTTCTATTTACACGGTTTTATATGCAGGATACAGCGTTTACAATTAATTTAAATTTAACATAATCACGTTTCACTTAAACTATCAACACTATCGCAGAAATTTAAATTATAAGCAGTCTAAAATAAAACTGATTTAATTTTGCAAGAGGAATTCCTTATATACAATTCTGCATAATTTCTGGTATATTCTACGAAAATATATTCTTTAAAAAAAACTGGAGAAACTATGATGAAATTAATTTGGACATATTTTATTTCTTGTTTTGAGTTTTTACCCTTTTTCTTAGAAAACAATTTAACGTTCAAGTTATTTTTGAAATATTTCATATCGAATATTTAGAATAGATACATATTTGAATACAAATATGTATTTCATTCCGTTTATATAGTAGAATCGTAACAATATAATGAAAGAAAATTGTAACTGTCAAAATGTAAAATCTAAATGACAATTTCATGCGATTGTAAAAATTGCAACATCAAAATCATTCAAAATTTATTTTAATTATAAATTAATATTAGTATTATAATTTTTTGATGAAATAATTTTCGAATAATAAGATTTGAAATTCAAATTAGAAATATGGCTACTGTTATTTTGTATTTACTTTTATGAAATAAACAAGATGAATTTTGATTTAATGGATTCTTTATTTGATTTTACATATGTCAAATGTGTCTTACAATCGCCATCTTAATTCAGCTCTCTTGTATTATCAACATTGCCAACATAAAAAAACTAAAAATATCTTTACTCCATTGAACTTAAAATAAACTAATAAATGAACGTGTGTAATTCCTAACGTAGTATAATACGTTACACGCTCTTTTTTTTGTTATATATATTCATTCTTTTTGGTGACTTAATTATTCTTTTAGATACTCGTGTATTTGTTTTCTCAACCATTTTGTTATTGTCTAATTTTGAATCATTTTTTTTTTTATTTTATATTAATTGGCTGAAGTGTGAGCCCATATTGCCAATGGGGTACATTTTAACTCTCCCGATCTATAGGTGAGCATATTCTGACTGTGTCTCTATGACCAATTAAGAATTCGGTACACCTTACTTGAAAATTAGACAAGTGGTTACCGATATTCTTAATTGGAGACTGAAAACAGTCAGAAGCTATCCGCCTATAATCGGGCATTATATAGTATATGGAAAATTATACAATGTAAATTTGTCCTATATAGGACGGATTCGGTTGTATCGTGATGACCTGTCGAGCAAGCTGTGAAACATGTCCTCCAATGTCGTAATGCCCAAGACCAAAACATATAAAATGTTTTGTATCTGTCATTCCGACATTGTTAGAAGAATTCCACACTTTGCACAACACCTCACGATACAACCGACCTAATATAATCATATTACATGATTAACTATATTAAAATTTAGGTGAGATTACAAAATAGGTTAATCGACAACAATAAATGTTGTTCATTATATAAATTGTGATATTATATAATTCAAATTATTCCCTTAGTTAGTCTTATTCTTGGTTAATTATATATATTGTTTTGAATATTATTCAATAAATTTTCAATTGTTACTTCCTAAAATGTACATTTATAAATTTCAATGAACTTTCAGTTGAGCAATTTCACGAAGATTCAACAACGTTTTGACTTGACCCCTTTTAATTTTGATTATTTTTTGTTTATAGATAGTCTTTGATAAATAAAAAATACAAGTTCTCTTAGAATTTTTTTTTTCGACCAGTCTTCACAGGGTGCCCCTCAATTTTTTGTTATTTTGTGATGTGAGTGAATTTTGACGAGCGATTGTAGAAAAACTACTCAATCGATTTTCATAAATGATATGTCGTTGAATAGGTATTAGAACAAAGTTTTTAAAAATGTAGACTGTTAATTTTTTTAAATAATTTTTAACGGTGTAACATAAGAAAAAAACGGTGTAATTGAAAAAAAGATGGCATAGCCGTTTTTTTTTTTTTTAAACTAAATTGAAGCTTATTTTATATCTAACCACTTGTGAAAGTTTAGGACTAGCGTTATTTTTCGTTTTAAAGATAAAATTCGTTGTGCATATGACTGTCGGAAATCAGGTTTTTTTTTCTGAAGGAAAATTATAAAAATGGCGTTATAAACTAAGAGATTTTTTTTTATGTTAAATATCAAATATTTTAATATTAGATGAACTTTTTAAAACATTATAAAAATTATATATGTAGTACAATAAATAAAATAAATACAATTGTTAAAAATGATTTACTTATTTTACAAACAGAAGTTTCTTTTGAATAGGAAAACACTTCTGCAATTATTTTCTTTGTATTAGATGGCATAAAAAAATGAAATGTTTATTTGTCACTTTTAGTAATCACTTGTCACTCTTATAAAAAATAATTTGATAGTCTCGACTACAAACAAAAAAACCGTATAAATAACAAAATCTATTTAGGAACTTTTGACTGGAGAAGTATTATGTGTAATATCTTTTGTTAAAGATATAAGTTAATTAAAACACTTGCACACGTTATTTTATTTTATTAATTATTTTATTACTTGGTTGGTTTAGTTCCCAAACGAGAGTGATCAAAAAACTTTTATTTCAATTTCATTTTCCGTTTATTGATCAATCCCGTTTTTCCTTATGTTTATCATTGTTAGTACATTTATGTATAAACAAGAATATTATAATTATTATACTATCGTGACATTACAATATTACAATATTCGCTTTAAAAAAAAAATGACAAAAAAAAAATTTTTATATTTCTTATTTTTGTTAACTACTTTATGTTTTAACATTAATTCAATATCTATCTATGGCATATCTTTTCCTTTTAGATCTACGTGGTGTTATATTACATTCTTCTAAAATTGTACGGCCTGTTCCTGCTTTTAAATTATCATTTTTCTTTTTAACATTCCTATTTTCTAGTTCGTTTTTATCGTATTTCAAATTTACTTTTTCTACTATAATTGACTTATCTAAAGGTGGCAAAGGCAAGATATCAACTGAAGGATGATACTTGTCTTCCAAACTTGAATAACGTATATGATTTTTATGGACGAACCTTACATGATTATTTACATTTATCAGATAAGTATTTTCACTAATTTTTTTTATAATTCGTGCAGGTATCCATTTGATATACATCTTAAAATGATTTCTAAATATTATTTTGTCATTTTCCTTAAAACTAATTAACTTTCTTATATTTTCCTTATTAACTATATTATTTTTTACATTCAAATTTTTAAATTTATTTCCACAACTTTCAATTTTATTTTCATCAAATTTTTTTTCAATTTCAAAACTAACTCTTTTTTTTGAATGTATTAAATCTAGTAATATTTTTGGTTTAAACGAAAAAATCATATCTGACGGTGTTCGAGAAGTAGTCTCATGCGGTGTATTACGATAATGTATTAAAAATTTTTTAATTTTTTGATCAATATTCAGATTACTGTTTTCAACGAGATATTTTTTCAAAACTTTTTTGACTGTTTGAACGTTTCGTTCCGCTTGTCCATTCGACTGCGGATGGTAGGGTGGAGAATGTGTCACCCTTATTCCATGAAGCCTACAGAACCTTAAAAACTCTGAAGAATTAAACGGTGGTCCGTTATCTGCAACAATTTCCCCAGGCAACCCAAACATTGCAAAAAAGTCGCCCAACTTTTGATTTACATTAACTGCGGTTGTTTTAATCATTTTCCTAATCTCACAAAATTTACTGTACCCATCAACAATAATAAAAAATGTAAATTTATTAAAATGGAAAAAATCTACATGTATACGCTGAAAAGGATAATCTGTAGGTGCCCATTTTGAATTTACAATCTCTCTTGGAACATTTTTAGTTCCCTCACACACATTACAACTTTTAACATAATTCTCTATATCTGCGTCTATATTGAACCACCAAAAATATGAACGAGCGACCTTCTTCATTTTTACCATTCCGGTGTGGTTTTCGTGTAATAACGAAAGTACTTTTATTCTAAGACTGTTTCCTATAACTACCCTATCACCATAATACAAACACCCTTCCTCTGTATTCAAACTATATTTTTTACTACTATATTTTTTATATGTATCTTCCACACTCTCAGGCCATCCGTTTAAAACAAAATTGTAAACTTGAAATAAAATTTCATCGTTTTTCAAACTAATTCGCACATCTTCTATATTAATTGGTAATATTTCTGTATAATTTAAATAATTTGTAAACTCTTCTTCATTTGACTCACTATTTTCTAAAGGTAACCTTGAAAGTGCATCTACATTAGCCATTTTCGATGCTTTTCTATATTTAATATCATAATTATACAAGGATAATATAACTGACCATCTTTGTAAACGAAACGCTGCTACCGCCGATGTACCCCTTCTCGGTTGTAAGATTTCCTTTAGAGCTTGATTATCGCAATATATGACGAATTCGTGTCCATATATTATATACTTGTGAAATTTATTGACCGCGAAAACTATTGCTAATGCTTCCCGATGTAATTGCGAGTAGTTTCTTTCGGCAGGTGTTAAACTCCTAGAGACAAACATCACAGGTTTTTCCTCATTATCTACTATATGAGACAGAACCGCGCCTACGCCGTATGGACTAGCATCAGAAGCTATTATAATTGGTTTTAATGGATCGTATAGTTCTAGCACGTTATGTTTTAATATTAATTTTTTACTTTCCTCAAAACTTTTTTCTTGTTCTTCGTTCCATACAAATTTTGAATTTTTATTTAACAAGGAATATAAACTTTTCAATTTTGTCGAAAGATTTGGAAGGAATTTGTGATAATAATTAACTAGCCCTAAATATGATTGAAGCTGCTTCACATTTGAAGGAGCCGGTGCATTAATTAACGCTTGAATCTTTTCTTCATTTGGTCGTAATTTATTTTCAGATAAGCAATGACCCAAATAAGTAACCGAATTTTTTAGAAATTTACATTTTTGTAACTTGATTTTAATGTTATGCTGATTTAATCGCTCTAATACTTTAAAAAGTTTTTCTTGGCATGTTTTGTACGTTTCTCCTCCTATTATTATATCATCTATAAAACAAAATACTGATGGTAAATCAACCAATATTTGGTCCATAATAGACTGAAAAATCGAGGGAGCACTTGATACACTAAATGGAAGCCTTGTAAATTTGAAAAGACCCTTATGAGTGTTTATTACTAAATATTTTTGTGAATTTTCTGACAGTAAAAGCTGTTGATACGCTCCCGAGATCTAATACGCAAAACAATTTACAATTAGATAAACTAGCAAAAATATCTTCTATTTTGGGGAGAGGGTAATGATCAATTTCTATGAATTTGTTAACTGTCACCTTACAATCAATACATAACCTTAATTCATCATTAGATTTTGGAATTATTACAATTGGACTTGCCCATTGACTATGTTTTACCGGAATTAAAATTTTTTCATTGGTTAATCGTAAAAGTTCGTTTTCCACTTTCTCTAAAAGTTTAAACGGTACTGCATAGGCTTTATGGAATATGGGAATCGCATTTTCTTTTAAAATTATTTCAGCTAAAAAACCATCAATAGGTTTATCAAAATTTTCCACTACTACATTAGGAAATTTATTTTTTATAACATCGACCAAAATAAAGTTATTATTTACCGTATTTATCTCAGTGAATTAATTAATCTTTCCTTCCAATCTGGTTTTAATACCTGTAACCATGATCTTCCCAATAATGGTTCAAAATCTCTTGAAGTTCTTACAATAACTAATTCCAACATGTGCAACTGCTTCTCGAATTCCACCTTCACATTGATTTTTCCAATTGTATCTATTCTACCTGAAACTGATAAAAATTCATTTGAAATATCGCTTATTTTTATATTAGGAAATAAAGATTTGTACTGTCCTTCGGTTATTATAGATGCACAAGCACCAGTATCTACCTCCATCTGTAACTGATGACCTTCCACTTGTAGTGTAATTTTAGCTGCATTTGGAAAAATTTGATTCACATTGTGGATGTGACGTATACTTCGGTTCCGAAAAAAGCATGCACTCGATATATGACCTCGATTTTTACAAATAAAACATTGCCAATTTGATGCTGGGCAATTTCCATTCGCATGATATCTTTTACATTTTGTACAAGGTGCTGAGCGTTGTGGACTTCTATTTGAATAATTTCTATAATGATTTTGATAACTGGGTGATCTTCTACGACTTGTTCTAGAATTATGATGATCCTCTCGTTTTGAACTTGATATAACTGCAAACTGTGATACCGGTTGAATAGCCTTAGATTCCTTTTCACTCATTTCTAAATTTAATGCTAACTCACAACTTTTTTCAAAATTTAAACTATCGTTATTTAACAACGCTTGCTGAATATTCTCTTTTCTAATTCCGGCAATAAATCTATCCGTTAATGCATCGTCGATTGCTAACGTTTTAAACTTCACCGTTATTTCCTTTAACTTTACTGCATCGGCACCTGTTTTGATATCACTCTGCAAAAAATCTCCAAAGTCGCACGTCTGGACTAACGCCTTTAATTTTATAATGTAATCCGTAACACTTTCACCTTCTTGCTGGTACGCCTTATGAAATTTGTAGCATTCTGCGCGTTTATTGATACGTGGCTTATAATGTTGATTTAACACTTTCACTAATGTTTCAAATTCCTTTGTTGTCGGCTCTTCAGGTACACAAAGCGATTTCAAGAATTTTTAAGACGCCGCACCCATAACGGTTATAAAAAGTGCCGTTTTATCGCTAGCATCCGTTTTATTTATTTTGAAATACATTTGCAACCGGTCAATGTATTCGGAAAAATCCTCACCAGGTTGAAATTCCTCTATTTTCCCAACCATCGTATTTTAATTTATTTTTCCCTATCACGTACTAATTTTTTTAAAATTTTCACTGTTTAGCCAACCCACTATTTTCACTTTAAATTTTTAAGTTTTTCATTTATCACCTCACCCTAGTACTATTTTATCTTTATTCACAATTATAATTTGTATATATACCTTTGTTTTTTCCGTCGCCACATGTAATATCTTTTGTTAAAGATATAAGTTAATTAAAACACTTGCACACGTTATTTTATTTTATTAATTATTTTATTACTTGGTTGGTTTAGTTCCCAAACGAGAGTGATCAAAAAACTTTTATTTCAATTTCATTTTCCGTTTATTGATCAATCCCGTTTTTCCTTATGTTTATCATTGTTAGTACATTTATGTATAAACAAGAATATTATAATTATTATACTATCGTGACATTACAATATTACATTATGTCCGTATTATGTTATTATGGTCATAAAGTAAAAGATTGTATTTTTACATTAAATTACAAATATTTTATTATTGAATAAACTTTTTAAAGTATCATACAAATTATATATGTAGGTTAAAGAAAATAAATATAGTTATTAAAAAGTATTTACTTATTTTACATTTAAAAGTTTCTTCTGAGTTGGAAAACATTTTTGCATTTATTGTCTTAGTATTTAATGGTACAAAAGAATGAAATTTTTGAGTTCCACTTATAGTAATCACATTTTTATATCGATTTTGTATTTTTCTTTTGTTAATTGATATTCATTTTTATCGGCGTATCCAAAGTTCATGGTAGATTCCCATTTTAAAGCCCATTCGAAAAGTTTTTTTGATGTATCAATAATATCTTTGCTCCCTATACTATAACGATGTGCAGCACGCTTCAGTGTACCACCAATTCCATCACAAGGTCCCTTTCCATGGCTGGTAGCATGAAAATATAGGCATAAGTTAATTAGGTTATGTTTATTTTTGTATTGAGAAGGTGCACCGTCAGTGTGAGAAGGTACACCGTCATAAATTATTTTCGTAATATTAGAATTTATATGCGTTTTGATGAATTCAATAAGTTTTGTAATGAAAAGATGGACTGTAGTACTGTTGTGATCGTTTATATCCGAAATGAGTATAAAACTTCGGTGCTGTGTATATTCACTTGCGGCACTTTGAAAAAAAATGACAAATGGATGAATAGTTGCTTGTGAATTATTATAATAATAGCCTTGAACCGCATCCTGAATTATGAAGCCGTAGTTTTCAGAAAAAACCCCTTGAGCGAAGCACTTCCTGCTTCTAACTTTTTTTTCCTCAATGAATGTAGATTGCTGTTTTGCTATAAAGTTGTGTGGTATCAAAATTTGTAAACGGTAAATAAATTTTTTCATAAATTCTTCTACAGTTTCTATTAAAGTATCCAAATTGCATCGATCAGTGGTATTCCATTGTTGATATTTGACTTGAACGATTCCTTTAACGTCAAAATCATTTAGTAATTTTTCTTCCAGTTGTTGAAGTTTTTTTGAACATTCATTGCACTTCAAAGTATGACAATCTTCTGTTAATTCACCACATGAAACAAATTCAATTAATGTTTTATAATTCTGGAAAGCAGCATCAGTAACTCAAGACATCTTAGAGTGTGGAATCATTAGTAACAGTGATGCCAGATTTTCAAAACTGAATTTTTGAAATGAATTTGGACTTTGAATCGGAGTATTACCAATTATATTGAATTAAAAACAATTCAATAAATAGGATTCACTCCACTTTTTATGGATACATTCAGCATAAGATCATCAATATATATTATTATATTGAGACCTATGACATAATAGTTTAAATTTTGATATGATGATACCGGACGCACTATCTTGAAAATGTTTTCAGCATGAAGATTGAAAAACAGCATGTAGATTTACAATTAAAGTAATCATCTTGTAATATTTCACCTTTTATATCAATAATGTCAACTGCATCATAAATTCAATTTCTCATATATAGTGTCGAATATTTAAATCACATCACTACGATTACATATAAATCAGGATGCACGAATTTGATTATTCAAATGTCAATCAATCGCCATTACAAATATGGTTACAGCATGAAGAATAATATCATGTGGGTATAATTGATGAATATCTATTTCTGCTATATTGTCTTCCATTGTCATCTTCGATTAAGTATGACCTATTTGAAAGTTTTTCAATTATTTTTCCAAAAGACCAAGTACTATCTGTTTTTAATTTTTTATATCAGCATTTGTCACCGGTTTCCAAATCTTTTATACTTCTAGTTGTTTTTTTAAATTGTTTCGACATTTTTTACTTTCATTTCTTCTTCAAAAATACTACCACTAGCTAATTTAGGTTTTAGTTTATTCGTTAATAAAGGTATTTTTGGCCTTAGTTTTCGTGACATAATCAATTCAGTAGGACTGTATAAAGAACCATTAATAGGAGAATTTCTTAAGTTTAAAAGTGCTATATGCATTATGTTCTTCTTCTGTTTTTCTAATAAAATTTTTTACGGTTTGAATTGCTCTTTCGGCTAAGCCGTTACTTTGACAGTGATATTGACTTATTGTTTTATGGTTGATATCCCAAGTAAACATGAACATTTTGAACTCTTCTGAGTTAAAAGGTGGACTGATATTATGGTTAAAGGAATACCATGCCTCGAGAAAATAGATTTTAGGTGTATAATCACTTGATTACTTGCAGTATTATTTAGCTGACTAATTTCTAAAACTTTTGAGCAATAGTCGACTACAATGATATAATGTTTACCTTTAATCTCTAACAGATCAATGCCAACTTTTCCAAATGGGACTTCAGGTGTTTCATGTGGAATTAAATTTTGTTTCGGATTATTTTTACCACATTTAAGACAAATTACTCATTTCTCCACTTCATCGATTAGATCCCTATGTATTCCTGGCCAATAAATATTTCCTCTTATCAACTTTTGACATTTGCCAATCCCTAAATGTCCTTCATGTATCAATTTTAAGAATTCCTTTTTTTATTTTTGTGGAATTACTACTGACGTACCTTTAAATATTAAGGGCCATATCGACAGACGCAAATACAACTTTTAGTTGTAGTCACAGTTTTTTCGAAATTGATGTTCAAAACTGGTATTTTTAAACCACATTAAAACTACGAATTTAGTTGAGATTTTGATGGTATTTTTAAACGTAATTTAAAACTATAATTTTTCGAACACAGCAATAATTAGAAACCAGTAATTATGTATTAAAACTTATTGCAATATTAATAATAATGTAACTATAGTAAAAAAAACTTAAATACAACACAAAACAATATTGATTTGCAAGATTAACAATTATTTAGAGTTTTCAATTATTTAGAATTTTTATAAAGAACACAGTTAAAATACATATTTATGTTAATGTTTCAAAACATTTTATTATAAAATATTATTTGACAACGTATTGATTTAAAAAAATCTATCATCGAATTTTAACCGTCAATTGTAAGTGTAAATTTAATCACCGATATCCATGACTAAATCTGCAACTACAACTTTAATCTACATTTAAAACTGATGATTTAATGTGGTTTAAAAATACCAAAACTGACACTTTAGTTGTAGTTGCGATTTTAGTTGGGTTTGTCGATATGGCCCTTAATCACTGATTACATGGAGCTCATCTCTAATATTGAAATATTGCTTAGCACTATCTACAGTATTCAGTTTGTTATCTGGTCAACCAGATTCCAAATATTTGATAATTTCTTGACTAGTTTCGTCTTTTCTAGTTGCTTCTTTGATCTTTTCGATTTTTGATTCAGATATTGCTAAATTTTTGTAGAGTACATTGACATGAATTTGAACCTCTTTACCTAAATCACTAGATCCTTCATCATTGTTTAAAATCGGAGCTCTTGACAATGTATCTGCAATATACATTTTATTACCGGGAATATGTTTAACTACAAAATCATACTCTGTATTCTCAACATCATCCGTTGAAGTCTAGTCGGCACTAATGGTAATGATTTTTTAAATAACGTCTCTAAAGGCTTATGATCTGACTCTACCCAAAACTTCCCTCCATATAAATATTGGTGAAATTCTCACAACCAAAAACTATTGCAAAAAGCTCTTTTTCTATTTGCGCATACATTTGCTGTGTATCTGTTAGCGATTTAGAGGCGTATACTAAAGGTTTCCCATTCTGAAGTATTACAGCTCCTACAGCAAACTTACTTGCATCCACGGACAATACAACTTGCTCATTTGAATCAAAATGGGGCAAATAGGAGACTCAGTTATAACTGATTTTAAATTATTAAAATTTTTTGTGTGATTTTCATCCCAAATGAAATGATTATCTTTTTTTAATAATTGCCTTAATACCTCAGTTTTCTCAGATAAATTGGGAATAAAAGAGCCTAAAAAATTGACCATTGCCAAGAAACGTTGAAGTTCCTTAATATTGACCGGAATCACCATCTCCTTAATTGCCTTTATTTTAGAAATATCTGCTCTCATGCCATTTTTATCGAAAATGTGACCCAAATATTTAACTTCGACTTGATTGAATCTACATTTTTCTTTGTTAAATTTTAGTCCTATTTCCTTTGCTTTATCGCGAACTCGTTTTAGATTTTCGTTATGTTGAGCTTGATTTTCGCCGTGAACTAAAATATCATCGATATAAATAAGAGTTCCAGGAAGTTCTCCAAAATGTTCCACCATTATTCTGTGAAATATTTCAGGCGCACCATTTATTCTGTAAGGTAATTTTAAAAATTGATATCGACCGAAAGGAGTGTTGAACGTACATAAGTCACTACTTTCTTCATCCAAAAAAAGCATCGAAAAACCCGAGTTTGCATCTAAATGTTGTAAACGTAGTGGATTTGTTTAATTTACTCCTAATTTCTTCGATTTTTGGGATAGGATAGTGAGATCTTTTAATCGCCTTATTTAAATTTCTCGGATCTAAACATATTCGTAATCTACCATTAGGTATTACTACAATGCTATTGACCCAATCCGTAGGCTTAGTAACTTTCTTAATTACTTTAATATTAATCAGATGTTCTAACTCCTGTTTTAATTGATTTTCTAATTTAAAACGAAATTTTCGCGACGGTTCAATTACTGGACAAATGTTTTGATCAACAGTCAAATGAATTGTATTGGGTAAGGAGCCTTCAAAAATATTTGGTTCAAGCATTTCTTTTATGCTAAACATTATCATTATAAGCCCTAGTGACAAACTCGCAATCCAACAAAACAACAAAGAAATCTAAAAATTCATCCCGATTATTAATTTGACACTTTATTTTACATTTTTCGACTGTATCAACCGTTTCATTGATAAATGACGTTAGTTTAGTAATTGATCTTTCTATAATTCGTCTTTCTAAATTTAAACTGTTAAATGTATTAATTGACATAACATTAGTTTGCGCACCAGTATCTATCTGTGCTATAATTATAATATTATTTATTTTAATATTAATTAAAAAATTACTTTTGGTATTTAAATTATTGATAATTCCTATAAACAAATTATCTGATTCATGATTCATGCTACCTATCATCAGCATTAACAAGTCAAACTGTTTTCTTTCTAAAACACATTTTTTCATAACGCATTTTTTCTTGCGTTTGTTACGCCGTGTAAGCTATTAGCTTTTAAATAAATATCAAACAATTGGAGCCATAAGCTAAAATCATTTCCCTTTATATATGGGGCCAATATTGTAAGGGCCATGTTGTACTGATTTCCTTTCATTAATTTAATTTTTTGACACCAAAATTTATTTGACTGATTTATTTGATAACAAATAATAATATATTATATTACCCCGCTACTGACACCATATGTTAATTTTGTATTTATTTTTATGAAATAAACAAGATGAATTTTAACTTAAAGGATTCTTTATTTGATCTTACATATGTCAAATGTGTCTTACAATTGCCATCTTAATTCAACTCTCTTGTATGTTGATATTGTCAACTTGAAAAAACTAAAAATATCTTTACTCCATTGAACTTAAAATAAACATTGAACTTAAAATGAACGTGTGTAATGCCTAACGTAGTCTAATACGTTACAGCTACCTGTCGTTTATACCACAGATAGAATAATACTATTTTGTGGTATATAGTATAGACACCCAATGTGTCGATAGTTTAGTGGTAAAAAACTAATATTCTATTAAACTATCGGCGGTAGAAACTGATAAAAGTTATTTGTAGTACAAAAATGATTGAGTTATTGACAAAAACCAACTTATATTTCTCGGGATTGGTACCGATTTCGATTTCGTCGACTCCAAAACATTTACGTGTAACTACATTTTCAAAAATTGAAAGGAAGCGAAGAAAACGTTTAATTGCAATTCTAAACAAGCTTGAAAATAAAATTTATATTATTAAATAAATTAATTAATTAATTTATAAATTCATAAATAAATTAATTTATTATTAATAAATTTTATTTTCCATGTTGTATAGAAATGCAATTAAACCATTTCTTCGCTTCCCAATTTTTTTAAAATGTATATAGTTACACATAAATGGTTTGGAGCTGACGGTTTGTTTTGTAGGATAGATAAGTTTTATAATATAAACAACTATAATAATTACAATAACTTTAACAAATTTTGTAATGAAATATTTATATTTAAAAGCATAGCTTTTGTTTGTAATTAGGCATGATTAACTTAAATATTTTTGAAATTATTTTAAACTATGCTTAAATTGTTTCTTATATGATTATTGACTAGCGAAGTGAATAAAACAGGTAGTAAATCACACTATTCACAAGCCAAATTAATTTCAAACTATTAAATTTTTTGATTTGTATCTGATTGTTATTTTATTTCATTTTTATTTGTTACTTTTTATTTATATGATTTTTTTTTTTGAACTAAAATAAAAAGAAAAGCTACTTTTATTCTAAAACATAAAATAACAGAAAATAATAATCAAGTTTTTGTTGATAATAAAAAAAATTATTTTATTCGTATCAATAAATTTATAGACTATAGTGAAAATAGCTTTTTGTGAGGAAAAAATTAGTAACAGGATGAAAACTATTGGATAAGGAAGAAAATATTGCGCAAATGACGGGAAACATAAATTAAAGGTGATCCGAGTTGCGAGGGTGAAATGAGGTGAGCTTTTAGGGGTATAAAATGGTTTTTTATGATTTTCAGCGGAACTAGATCTTCTATCGAAAAAAAATAAAGTAAAAGTTGTAGGTAATAAAAAGGTCTATAACTATTGTATGAGTCATTTTTTCACATAACCTAAAATTTGCCGTGAAAAAAGAAAAAACCGAGACAAAAAGGTCTTTTCGTTTTTAATTTTTATCTCCCACAAAAAAATTTTTTTCTCACAATTTGGTGAAAACGTACCTTACTATGTCCCTAATATGCTGTAATTTTTTGGAATCAAAATATTTATTTTTACCTTTGATTTTGATTTTAAACCAAACAAGTGACCTCATTTTAACACGAAAATTCTCCTGTGCTGGAAACAGTTTTTTCAAAAAAATCTGTAATCAGAAACCCCTAAAAGCTCACACCATTTCACCCTCGTAACTCGGATCACCTTTAATTTATGTTTCCCATCATTTGCGCAATATTTTCTTCCTTATCCAAAAGTTTTCATGCTGCTACTAATTTTTTACATTTTTTGCCTGTTTTTAAGGTATCTGCACTGATCTATTATATCAAGAAATCATAAAAGAAAAATGTGGTTATTTTTATCTATTTTAAGGGAACATAAAATGCAGCAAATTAGGCGACTGACTGGTTCTGGAAGTGAGGAAGATCCAACACATTCTGGTAAGGATAATAATTATATATATAAAAAATATATAATTATTTTATTTTTCGTATCTTATCTCTTCTCCTCTGAAACGTTTTTTTGTCAATTTCTATTGAGTTTAATTTGATCTACTAAAACCTTATTAGATTTTTTTTTCGTTGTATAAGTCACAATTATTGAATTAAAAAATCTCTTGGGGAAATTTACAATAAAAATGAGGATAATTTAATTTGAAAAAATCCTTTCGAAAATAAGGACAAACTTTAGGACTTATTTCGTTACTTTAATGGTGATGATATTTTAGTGCTTTTTAATTTTTATGGCTTTGGTAAATTGCAAAAATTGAATTAAATTACTTAAATTAAATCTCCTATTTGTTATGATGGGCAAGCTCACTCAAGCATTTGAAAAACGTTTAATGCATTTAATGAATCATAAAACTTTTGATCATATTTATTAACTTGAATCAATTTGTGTTAGATAGATAAATGGTAAGACAATCGATTTCAGCTGGACTTTGTTTTTTAATTATTCTTTAATAATTAATTTAATGTGATTGATAAATTGAAAATTTACTCTCGTTTATATACAACTAGTCGGTTTAATTAGTTCTTAGGTCCCTTTTCCAAGAACATTGATTGCATAACAAATTGCACTTGAATTACGCATCTCTATGAAACATAAGCACAAAGAACACAGATTTTACTATAGCTAACTTTCATTAGCTATCTCTAAAATCTATGGCACAAATAGCGACAAACCATAAAAGATTTCTTCTCTATTTTTCGTTATCGTTTTTAATATAAGATCTATATATCTAAAGATTTTTTGTGCGAAACTATGGTGTTTTAATAGACAGTTGGAATCGATGTCACTGTAAGTTTTTTTGTGCGATCCACATCTTCAAACTTTTACATAGTTACTAAGTAAGTTTAAGTAATGTTTTGTGGAAGATGAAAATTTAGTCTTTCTCGACCAAGCTTGTTGTAACTGAGCTATGCAAGATCAGTGCATTTGCTCCAATCTGTCCGATTCTAGTTTGTTGAGATAATGGTGTAGTGGTATCTGATACAGTGTTAAAAATGTTAAAATCTTTAGAGACTCTGACTTCATGTTAATTTTTTTAGCATTGAAACAATGAGTCCTGTTATATTGGCAGGATTTAGAAGTGCTCGGTCTATCTACCGCGTTTGAATCCTTCAACAAGAAATTGCTCCATTGCTGATGTTAGTATGTTTCTTAAATCATACGCGGTAAAGAAAAGAAAAACCTAATGCACATAAGCCTCTGTATTTTTAGATCATTTTCTAAGTAATCAATTGGCATATTTTTACTATTAAAATAAGCCCAGTAATATTAAAACGTGTTTGAAAATGCTTTGGTGTTTTGGTTAGACGTTTTGTAACTGGAGAGAGATGGATGATTCATCGACAGTGGAGTCATGTTTAAGTTTTATTATGACTCGTAAATTGGCGTAGCCAGTAGTAATAACGATGAAAGTTTGTAGATCGACAACAATCATCAGCCGAGGAAAGAGTTATTTAATCTATCGTATTGCAAACCTCTCTCCAGGTCTGAATAGTTTATTGTAGTTGATTAAACCTGCTCAATCCTAAATGAACCTTGATGGTCTTTATACATAAACAGGACCCAATACTATTCTGTTTAGCTGTTGTTTCTACTATGCAACATTGTGTGTCGTGCGTAGGCATCACACGCTATTAGGAGTTTGTTCTGTTTATTGTTGCAATGTTGATTTAACTTTCTAATCTTTTCAGGCAATATATTCTCCCCGAATCTGTGCAAAGAACTTGGTTTTGTGACAATTCTTTCAGACTTCTGTTGAACAGAACCGAAGTCATTGGCTTTTTCCCACCAAGAAATATAAGTCTGTTTTTGTCGTTCAACATATTATATGCCTTCCGTACACACATGGTTCCAGAATAAACATAAGATCATGAGCACTAAAATAGTTTTTCTGCACTCGAGTACCACAATACGACATATATCGAAACTCGATTGAGTGCGGAAAAGTGAGTTATTTCCGCACTGATTTTTCTTTTCAGCACTGCTTTTTCATTTCCGCACTGCTGCCAATTTAAAAGACGAAACGGTGCGTTTGTGTTGGTAAACATTTTTAGGGTTCCGTTTTTTATACGGAACACTATTGGTGAGAGTACAACGTGTTCTTCATATTATTTCGATTATCTCATGAACCATTAATCCGATGAACTTAAAATTTGAGGTGGTTATAAAACTAACATATCCACACAAGATGGCGGGTTAAAAAAATAAATAAAGTTGTGTTCGTTTGTTTAAAGAGGTACGATGTAAAGCCTTTGAAAACATACATTTTTTTTATCGAGACGAGTAGGGTATCATATGAAAGGGGTTCATTGCAGCATTATTTAAAAATGTATTTTAGAATTTTACACCTCACCATTTTTTGTATAATTTTGAAAAATGACGTTTTCTCGATGTTTTATTGCCCCGATTAACTCCGACCCTACTTCATCGAAAATCTTGAAATATATTTGGAATGATAGAAAAATGAGTGGGTTTTTAATAAGAAATATAGAAAAGTGGCAGATCCTCAAAACTATATTTATTAAAGGGGTGGGAATGTTAAGGGGTAAAAACATCATTTAAAACCAGGTCATGTGGGATGTCATTTGAAAGAACATTTGATTTTAGAAATTTTGCCTTTTTTTAGAATTTTTCAATGCATAGTTCTTGAATTAATATCAATAAAGTGACACAAAAAGTTGGTCCCCCCCTTGCATTTCAAGCCCAATTAACAGAAAAATTTGAAAAAATTCACAGAGACAGGAAGTTTGATAAACTCTGAACGAAAATTATAGCGAACTCTCAAATAATTATATTTTTGTGCTTGTAAGGGATAGGGGTGGGGAAGGGTGAAAAAAAACTGTTTTAACCCAAGCGAGTGGGGTGTCATTTGAAAAAACACTAAACTTCAGAAACTCTGCAATTTTTTTTAGAATTTCGCGGTGCACAGTTTTTGAGTTATTCTAAAAAATGTGCAAATTCCAGACCGTTACCCCTCCCCCCTACGTTTCGACACTGATAGACAGAAAAAATTGAAAAAATTCATAGAGACAGGAAGTTTGCTATATTTTGAACGAAAATTATAGCGAAGCCTCAAATAATTATATTTCTGTGTGTTTAGGGGATGGGTGTAAGGAGGGTAAAACAAAACTTTTTTTGACCCAGACGAGTGGGGTATCATTTGAAATAACACTAAATTTTCAAAACAATTTTTTTTAGAATTTTTCGGAACACAGTTTTTGAGTTATTCTAAAAAATGTGCAAATTCCAGACCGTTACCCCTCCACCCCACCCCCCTACGTGTCGACACTGATAGACAGAAAAAATTGAAAAAATTCATAGAGACAGGAAGTTTGCTATATTTTGAACGAAAATTATAGCGAACTCTCAAATAATTATATTTCTGTGTGTTTATGGGATGGGTGTAAGGAGGGTAAAAAAAACTTTTTTTGACCCAAGCGAGTGGGGTGTCATTTGAAAGAACACCAAATTTCCAAAACATTGCAATATTTTTTAGAATTTTGCGATGCACAGTTTTTTAGTTATTGATAAAAAAGTGCTATTTTAAGTGTATGTATACCACCCTATATTTCGCCGCTGATTTATATTCAAATGAAATAAGAATCAGAATTAGAAATCAGAATTATATTCTGATTTATTAACAAATATTCCCAATTTAAACCATTAAAATACTGGTTAAATCTTTCTTTAGTTAACATAAACAGCTATGGATAAGATTTAACCTCAAGTAACATTTTTGACCAATGTATTTGTGATTGACATTTACTATTGACGTCTACGATTAAACATTTATTCTGTTATGCGTCCATATTCTGGCGATATAAAGACTTTACAACATAACTTTATGTCATTTATTTTTGATATTGTGTTCTTTTACATTCACGGAACCCTTGGCGAGCGAATTTTATTCGCACTTGTCGGACTTTTTAGGTAGATTTCATATAAAAATCTACCTATTTATTAATAAAGTAGAAATGAATGAAAACATTACTTTTGACCAAAATAGAAAGAGCAATTATGCAAGTTATTAAATGAATATCCTCCACGAATCGGTGGTTGTGGCAAAGGCTCTCCAACCACTTTCAAGTTTGTTCGGCTTGTTTGACTCGAAATTATTGTAACAGTTGTACCGGCTGAAACATTGCCATTTTCAATGATGGATTCACTGGATTGAGCAGTGGTTGATGAGGTCGTTGAAACGTTATCAGCTCTAACAATTGTCGAACCCATGATGCTGTCAGCAATTTTACGTTTATTGTTGAGCGAATGTTGAGTGTATTTTTCTGTAACCTTATCAGACTCCTAACCGCCATGTCGCCTAATTGTAGTTAAATTCACATCCGAATTTGCCAACAAGGATGCAGACGATCGACGGAAGCAATGACCAGTGTACTCACCCGGTGACGAAAGATTCAAGAAAATTGCAGTTTTTTTCGGATAGCCTCCAATCGTGTTAATGCCGATCGGCTGTTTGATGCATTTGCCTTTACGAAAACCCAAAAAGAATCTGTCGGTGATAACGCCTAGAGGACGTAGTCCTGAATACATCTTGAAAATGTCAACCAAATTTACGTCCCTATCACTTCCTTCGTTGATGACAAATTGTCGAATGATTTTGGTTTTCGTTTTCGGTACGGCAATTTTAATGCCATTGTCCATGTATTCGACATCCTTTACGTTCAAATTCAACAATTTGCTTCGTCGACAAGCACCATAAACACCGACAATAAGGGCCACCTTAAAATTGTGAGGTTAGGAAAATGAAACAAAAAAATTATCAGCAAATTTTGCCTTCGTAGCCAAATAAACATCGTCGGGAGCGTCCTTCGGGAATTTGTAGATTTCTTTAATGGTGAAGATTCTTGATTTCTTCGCAAAATAATTGTCATTTTTACGCTTCAAAAGAGCTCGCAAATTGTTGAATTTTGAGATATCGATGTTGTCCTTCACGTTCAACGTGGATTTTAACATTGAGTAAATGCTCCATGTAGTTGACGATTGGAATTGTTTCATCTCGGTATCGAAATAAGCAAGCAACTTATTTTCGTCAATCACTTTAATTTTTTTTCACTGCACCATTGTTTGAACGCTCGATACGTTTTTTCGTATTTTTTCTTTGGATATTACCGGCAATAAACCTTGCAAAGCTCTATCTGCTGCTCCTTCCAAATCGGAATCCTCCCCTGAGCTCATTTTTTGCAGATTCTCAATCAAATACACGCGAAATGAAAACACGTTTGTAGTGTAGGAACAATCGAGAACAAATGACTTTTTTTCTTTCATATAATCCAACTTGCAAGGCATTGTTGATCGATCAATGCTTCGGTACTCAAGTGCAGAAAACGTTGTGTGCAACTCGTTTTGAAATGAATTTTTTTCAACACACGTCCTAGTTTTCAATACTCGCTTCGCTCGTATTAAAAACTTAGGACTAGTGCTGAAAAAATCTTCATTTCAAAACTTGTAGCACAAACTACTATTTCGTCATGTTTCTAATTCCTGCATTTTTTCTTCATTAGGAAAACTTAATTATATAGTTTTTACAGAGCTCTGAAGACAATTTTATACACAGTAGAGGCAAAGTATGTCTTGGAGCCTTGGTTTTAGCGTTTCTTTCAAGCTGAGAGAGACTTTCCTTAATATCGCTTCTTCTAAGTCCGAGAAGCACAATATCATCTGCGTAGCCAAAAACTTGACGAGATTTGTTATATATGCAGTTTTGTGTCACATTTCAGCTTTTTCTTGTCCCGTACTCAAGCACCAAATTAAATAGTATGGGCGCGAGTGCATCACCTTGTCGAACACCTGATGTTATATCAAAAAAGTCAGAAACTGACCCTTCGATTACTATTCTACAGTTTGATCCCGATGTTGTGAGTTTGCACAGAGAAACAAGTTTCTCTGTGATACCAAGGCATATGAGTGCGGACTAAAGGTTGTCGCAGTTGATGCTATCATATGCTTGCTTGAAATCAACGTAGATCTGGTGAATGCTGACATTGTACTCCCAACATTTTTCCAGAATCATCCTTAATGTAACACATTGATCTATGGTTGAGCGGTTGGGACGAAAACCACACTATGATAGTCACCGATAGTAGATTCGGCGAAAGGGATGAGTCGAGCAAGTACGACATTAGCCGATATTGTATATACAGTGCGATACCACGATAATTCGCACACTTTAGACGGTCACCTTTCTTATGAAGCGGAACAATGAGAGCTGTTTTCCATTCAGCAGGTAGTTCTCCTTGGTTACAGATGGCAAGAATCAGATCGTATATACGTGAGACTAATGCTGCTCCTCCATTTTTAAATAGTTCTGCGGGAATTCCATCGATACCTGGTGATTTGCCATTTTTCAGTTTTTTAATGGCAGCTTCCACTTCTTCTATTGCTGGATAGAGGCAAAAATCTCCTCACTTGACAGAGCATTTGCACGAATAGGATGAACTTCATTCGTCCTATTCAGTAGGTCTTGAAAGTGGAATTGCTACACTGCCAGCACATCACGTTCACTTGTTGTAAGCTCGTTATTTCCATTTTTGACGGCTGTAGATCTTGGGTAGTCTTTTGTCGGACTCCGTGCATTGGCAAAACGCTGTTTCGAATTTTCGTTGGCATTTTGGTTGATGATTTCGATGCAGCTCTTCATGTGTTCGCGTTTCTTTTTACGTAGAAGTTTTGCTGAGGCTTTCCTGGCGCATAGATAATCAGCTTGGGAGCTTCGGGTGTTCCTTGTTAACCATTTTTCTCGCAGTTTTTGTTGATCTTTGCCGGGGCACTCGTCGTCAAACCATTCGTTGTGTGATTTCGATGGTCGTTTTCCGATTGTAGTTTGTGCTGCGGCTATAATGGTTGATTGAAGCGTTTGCCATTCTTCTTGTATGTTTAATGGCATTTCAGAAGAAATGTCCTACTCTTCTATGCTTTGTGTTATTATTTCCTGATATCTATTCAGCGTTTCCGGATGTTTAAATGCATCGACATTCCAGCGCACGATCTTTTTTGCTTGTCTATTAAATGAAGATGATAATTTGCACTTGTACTTAAAGATGAAAAGCATATGATCGGTGTCCATATCAGCACCTCTGTATGATCGAACGTCAGTTACACTTGTAGAGTATCTCTTAGAGGTCATGACGTGATCGATTTGATTTTCCTTTCTCCCGTCATTCGATTTCCACGTTGCCTTGTGAATTATCTTGTGAGGGAAGAAAGTGCTGAAAATAACTAGATCATACATCATAGCCAGCTCGGCGGCGCGAAAACCGTTATTGTTGCTGGTATGATGCAAGCTATTAAGGCCGATATGTGTTTTAAGTTCTGCAATCCTACCAATTTGAGCAATAAAGTTGCCTACCACGATTTTTATATCGTGCCGTGGGATGTTATTGATGACTTCTTCCAGTTATAAGAAGAACAGGTCTTTAATATCATCTGCTTTGTCTTCAGTAGGTGCATGAACATTGATGATCGTTACATTAAATTTTTGCGTGCGGATTCTCAGTGTGCATAACCGCATATTAATTGGGCAGAAGTCGATAACATGCTGATTCACACGACGGTGTATGAGAAAGCCAACTCCAAATTCTCCTCCGTTTTGATGACCGCAATAATGAAGAGTGTATCCTTTCACTGTTTCATGGATTCCACTGCCGTGCCATCTTAGTTCTTGTAATGCCACTATATCCAGAGTGTAGCTCTCGACTTGTTGTGTGACTTTTAGGAGATCTCCTGGTCTTCTAAGGCTTAGCACATTACAGGTTTCCATTTTTAAATCGTAGTCCGGGTACAGTTCGCAGGTAGTTCTTGTAATGAATCCAAGATATTCCGAGGCCAGTGTATAGAGTTCATAACAAATTAATTTTTTACGGAAATCGGAGGTTAGCCCTTCGTCCAACCTTAATTTTCGTGAATGGGTTCGTTCGTTCCGCTCCAAGCCGCCCCTAACATGGAGAACAGACGCTTTAGTTGTACTGGTTTTATGGCGCCAATGACACGCCATGGTGTAGAATCATTGAGTATAAGCAGTATTTACTCTGCCCCTCTCAACTACACCAACCTAATTCTGTTAGCGTTAGCCAGGTAGCACGGCGTGGACGTAGAATTTCGGATTTTTGTCACCTTGATTTTAGATACCCCTTCTAATAATTATAAGTCTTCAAAGTGATGTTTGATTACCTCAATTTTGTGTTTTACCACCAGATCCACTAACTTGATTATTACATTTTTAGGGCTCTTGAAATTCAGTTGGTTGACAGAATAGTTTTCTGCAGCTATGTACAGTTTGATATGTTTAGCTATATCTTTGGAAGTATGATTGTCCTTGCACTTTGCTTGTAGTATTTGATGGCTAGTTGGCTCATGGCTTGAAGCAATTTTATTTTAAAGTATGAAAAATTTTAGTTTACATATGGAAGTATATGGTGCTCCAGAATAGTCCTATGTTTTATTTAGGCGCTCTTTAAAACTGGAGAATGTTCAACATTTGCAGTTTTGTGCTAATTGTCGAGATTTTTCTTATCATGCAGACCTTACCCCACGTGTCTCGTTTTAGACTAAAAGAACGATCTTAGATTCTGCTAACCCTTGCCCGCTTAAGTATCACTGTCGTTATAGATGCTAAGTTCACTGATTGTACTGAGCTCCATCACTACCCTAATGTTAGAATTCGTCGATGATAAGAAAATAACTATTTTCTTGTACTCATCGTAAATAGAGATCAAATTGTGTGATCTAGTGGTTGGTAAACTGGAATTTACTCGGAGAACTCGAGTTCAATTTCCATTTAGGTCTTTGGTTAGTCAATATGATAATAAGCTGGGCTATAAAACTATGGACTTATTTTTGACCAATTCATTTACAAGAAATATCTATTTCATAAAACTAGGAATCGCCCAGTGGCCGAAATTTGGCCATTGTAAATAGAAATTGTAAATAGACCTCCCAACAAAATAGCTACAACACATTATTTCAGAGTTTAATTAATTGATATAGATTGATTTTGAATTGTGAAACAAATAACTTGAAAAAAAAACAAAATAACCGAACAAAAAACTCAAAAAACAAAACCATCACATTTTTGCCATTTTTTCTGAAAAAATTGTCAAAATTCAAAAAAAAAGTATTTTGCGGGACATCTACTACTCAAGACCTATCCTACGATATACATATTGCCACACTTTTGATGGAGCAAAAATTTTAAAATTGTACCGCAAAAATATTGCTTACGTATTTATATATAGATTATATTCATTAATTTATTCGATACAATTTTATGAAATTACACTTTCAAATAGTTTCAATGATTCATCAAATTCATTACGTAAATCGTATAATATGTTTAAATAAAACATAAAAACTTATTCACAAAATCAATAAAAAATATAAAGAATTGTTAAATGTTTAAAACTTCAATCATTTAGTATAAATTAAATGGCTAAAATTCATTTTCTATCTATGTTAGATAATTTTGCAAATATTTTTTCCCTGTGTTTTTATTCCTAATTTCAGAATCTTAAAACGCACTAAAAATGAAATAACCATTTCACACTTTTCCATTTCTAGCTTCACAAAAATAAAATCCAAAATAGTATACATAATACAACCTCTAACTGGCTTTAAATTAATTGCTTTTGAATGTTATAAATTACGAGCAGTTCCTACTTTTTATTAATTTTATAATTATCAATAAAGAGTCACGGTACTTGGATGTTTAATTTTGCACAATTGTCAAACTGAACGTATCAAAAATCTTATAAGCTTATAAAAAATATTCTTCTTTTATGCATTCAACAGCAATTGGTTTTTTTTACACGCAAATCAAGCTCAAAATATTCCAATACTAATTAGATTTAACTAAAAAAAACTTTTGCCTTGATCCAAGTCTAAAATCAAGTTAAAAAATCGAATTTCATGTGTTTGTAATTGAATTATTTCCAATTCTACAAATACATGAAATCACACTTCCTGTCACTCTTCCGCCACTCTTTTTTTAAATTCAAAAGCCGCACTCTCACTTTCACTAACTTAAAAGTTTAAAAAAAAATCCAAAAAGGGGGGTAGACTTGTTTCTTGTTGATTAGAGCGTTACAATTCGGTATTTTTAAGGAGAAGAAGAGACAGTCTCATTCATCGATCTACCCCCAAACAATATGTCAAAACTTCCAGAAAAAGGCATCCTCAAGAAACATGGTTTTGGGCTTGTTATTGGTGATAGTTGCAAAGATAAATGGGGAGATGATTCACAATCCGATAATCTTGAATTAATAGCGCAACAGCAAGAGACAAATGTAAGCCAGCCATCAACTAATCAAGCAACAGCTACCGGTGAGGTTGAAAGAACGCTGAAAAGCTTAAGTGGCTACCATGAAGACATATTAGAAGCTTTAAGAAATGCCGCCTCCCATCGGGGAACGGGTGCTGGAAATACACCATCAGGGAGTGGAAGCTTAAGTGAAGAAATGCTTAGAAAACAACTAGAACAAGTTGCTTTAGGTTATAGTGAAACTGTTTCATACAAACGAAGTAATTCCAAAAGTGGTTCAAAGGAAAATATATGTGATACCGCTCAGCCACATACTGTTATGATAGAAGGACAACCTAGTACGATGATGCATCATCATCGACCACAATCTAATCAAGATGAAGATGAAGCTCCGTCAGTTGGACCACTTCGTATACGTAATTTAGAAGATTTAATTAGACAATTAGAACATCATTCTTCGCGTCATATGAGTCCTAGTGGGTCAGAAGACATTCGAATGTCCGAAACTGAAGCGGATCGTCATTATAGATTAGATAGTTCTGCAGCGTGCAGTGAATCTTCCCAAGGGTAAGAATCATATATTTCAAATCTGACGTTAGTTCGTTAACACACTATTTAATTTTATTTTTCAATACAGTTCAAATCAACAATTAGCGCAATCACAAAAAACAGCTACAATACATCCCTCATATAGTAGTCGATGTCGTCCTCGCTCGGATGATGAAAGCCGCTTTGTTTATGGAAGGTACCGCCAGCCTCCATCTTCTACAACAAATAGGCATACTGTACATCAAGCTCATTCGCCGCATTCGTTTAGTCATCATACACATCATGGCCATGCGCATGGTCATGTATCACATGGGCCACATTCATCACATCATTCATCGCATACGCATTTGCATCAAGAAGATGACGGAATATATGAAACTGCTGACCATCACGACCGGCAAGTGGACCCTCGTGATACTCCAGATAGTGAAAGGTAAGCTATCTGGCCATTATTTCAACAGACATTTAACAATAAATCTTAAACACATCTGAAAACAAGACCACAAGTTAATGGTCTTAAAATTTACAGTTAGGATATATTTTATGATTTATTGTAAATAAAAATGTTGTTTGAATAAATAGGCCCGTCATATTACAAAAAATTATTTTTCGATTCGATTATTTTTTAGTGATGAATTTATTCAAGCTCAACAACCGTTAGCCCGGTGGGCGAGTGAGGATGTAGTATCCGTGGTGGTTATAGATCCTGGAACGGGACAAGCACACTGTCAATCAGCAACAGGAACAATCATCCACGGAGATACATCATCAATGGGCTTACAAGTACATGGGGGAATGCAACAACATCAGATCATCCAACAGCATCAACCGAGAGACTATTATCCATCACCACCATCAACAGAGACAGAAAGCAGCGGAAGTGTTATTCAACCACCACAACCCCAACAGAGGCGAAGCCACATTCAAAACGTTCAAAACGACGGACAGCAAATGGACTCAACAGGACGTTATCCCGAATATAAACACTGATAATAGTTTTTGGGGTTCTAGACATCCCCCCAAATCGAAATATGTGATTTACTTTACGTCAAATGTGTAAGCATTTCAAACTCAGTTTTAATTATGTTAAGAATTTCTGATTATATAATAAAAGTTTTTTCGTATAAAAACCTAATACGAGATAGTAGTAATCAAATAACACGAAGTCAATTTTTTTGAAAAACGCTATTAGTTATGTAAAAATTAAAATCAAAAGGACTATAATAAAATTGAACTCGAAATTTAGCTAAATTAATAAATGTACTACTAATTTTCATAATAAGATATATCATATATTACAAATCATTTTAGTTTTGATTAAAGAATGGCAGGAACATAAAATTTAACTATAATATTTTTTATTATTATTATTAATATGTTCATTAAAATGTTATAAAATAAAAATAATTTTCCTCGCCTTAATATTTTAATTATTATAAATAATTTAACAAAACACAAATTTTAAACTGATATCACAATAGCCATTACTTATAACTTATTTTTAAAAAAAGGATATAAATAGGACTAGGATGAAAATGAATTCATAAAAATAAATAATATTATTAACAAAGAGACCCATTCTCTAGGATTATTAAAGAATTAATATTAGACAACAGAAAAACAAATAACTTAAATTAATTTTAATAAAATAACAAACAAAAATAACAAAAAATAAATAATATTTATTATTAAATTTTAAAAATAAAATTTACGAAATGAATACGACTTATTATAATAAAAATTAAAATAATAAAATAAAATGATTATATAAAACTTACAAATATTTATATATAAGTGAGAAATAAAATTCGAAAATAATTAATTATTTAATTTTAATGCTTATTAATTATTTGATACATTAAAATTGATGGAATTTAAATATTATATAAAACACGAACTACTCGTAACGTAAATGTTTCAACACACAAAATGCATATAACCTAGACCGAATTCTAGGATAATATTGTTTATTATAACATTGCGTTTTGTGAACTAGGTAACAATAGTTTCAGAAACAAATTCTCTATAAACATTTGATTGGGACATGCTTTTTTTTAATTAATTATTATTTTATCATAGATAAATAATATAAAATATATACATATATTATTTTCAATGATTTTTTTACCAAACCGACTCACACCCCCGCAACAAAATGGGTGTCATTATCATTTTATATATTTGTTTTGGCATTCCATCTAACAACTCAACCTTTATTACAATATTTTATTTACTGTGATCTAATAAAATACTTGCTAAGAAATCTAGTAAAATTTACAAATCAATAAATATACTTGTAACCTTTAACATAATCATTATATATAAAGTTTTAATTAGTTTTTATGCCTAGTTCACAAATCAAATCAATATTTATAATACTATTAAGAAATCGTGTTTATAATAATTATCACATTGATAAAATAAAAATAAGATTTTAAAAATTATTTAATTAACAAAAAATCGATCGAATTTAAAATAAATAATAACAATCCATCTAAAAATCTCTTAAACTTTATTTTTTGTCAAATTTTATGTTCATTCTAATTAAGCCGATGCATAATTTTAATACTTTAAAGTTATATTGAAATTATTTTTTATAACCAAAAAATAACTAAATAAAATTAAAAATTAATACAATTTTATATAATAAAATTAAATAAAATTGAAAAAACACAATTCTAAAGTAATGTACATATTAGAGTTAAATAAAATTATTATTATAAATGAAAAAATTATAAATACAAGTTTTAGTTGTATAAAAATATAAACAAATAATTAAATCATTTACATTTAATTTAAAAAATGGATTTATTAGAGTCAACGTTGATTAATATATGAAAAAAGGTTAAATTCATATTCGACTTTTAAGTTTTTGTTTCTATTTATTGTACATAAAAATGATATTCCGAAATAAATTTGTATTTATTTGTAAACATAAACCAAAATAAATTATAACATAAATAATAAATATAACTGTTATCAAAATTATGAAAAATTTATTATTATTATTTTAAAATTATAAAACAGAAAAAAAACAAAACAATTTATAAATAATACAAAAAGAGCGCAAATGTTCCATTAAAAATAAATTCAATCAAAATCATATTTACAATATTGGAAAAGTTAATCAAAAAATTTCTACTGTAAATTAAAAATTTCAATTATTAGTTTCAATCAGTTGTTTTTGTAAAGAGATTTTTAAAAAAATATAATAAAACAATATTATCACAAAATAAAGGAAAATTGATACAAAATATAGTTTTGTTTTTAATTTATTTAACATATATTTAGCTTAAATTTGTCAGATATTTATTATAATGTTTTTAGTAATGTTATATTTATTTTAATAATATTTCTAATATTTTAAAGGAAACTAGACAACCGTTGTTAATTTTGACCAATCAATAGTTAAATTATCAAATATGTATAAAAAAAACCTTCTTTGATGATCATTATCCGCACTCCTTCATTGGTTTTATTTTTAATACAACCATATTGGCCTACTGCAGAGTTTTCCTGTTATAGAGTTTGTTTTTTTTAATAATTTTAATTTATGCATCAACTGTCACTTTATTTTCGTGTGCTTAAAACATACTTCTTTAACCGTCTACGGTAGAACTAAAAGGCTGTTACGTTTTTCTATAGATTTTATTACTGTACAAAATGTTTAACATAATTTTTTGTAGCTATACGGACTAACGTTTGAATTGTTTTATGGCTCCTTTAATTCTATTCAACATAAAAAATACCAAGCAAATGTGGTGCATATAATATGCAAATTTCAAAGCATCCGGGGACCCTAGATTAAGGATAGTTATACGAATGTAAGCATTAAGCCACTAAAGTTGTATAAATATCAATTATATCAAGTTTTAAGGTAAAAATTAATTTCAATTTCATTTTTATGAGTAATCCACATCCACGACATGCGTTCTATGGAATGGCAAAGCAAAACTTCGATTTTTAGACGACTTTAGCTAATACTATAAATTTACTCCCAAACTGATTCCTTTCTCAATATCGTTTACGTAATGCCTCAATTTACTTCTGAATCAATCAGTAGAATATGAATAAGAACAACTGGTTTTATCAAGTATGCAACAACTCTATTGATTCACAACAACAGCAAATCAGTACAGCATTAACATAGAAACACAAACTTTAACGATTAATTGCAGAGACTTCTAACAAAAAATAGCTCTGACAATAACACAGACAACATTTTAAAACACTAAGGGCCAGTTTCACCATCCTCAGTTAAGTTACAGTTAAGTTAAATTTAAGCTAACTGCCACTTAACTGAAGGAAATGGGTTTCACCAGTCTCGGTTAGCTAAATATTATGTTAAATTCTCAGAGAACTTGATCTACAAAATATATTTAAGTTAAAATTTAACCAAGAGAAATGCGATATGTCATATTTGGATGAAAAATATGAATGAATAATGATATGAGAAATGTTGAAATAAAAATTAAAATATAAAATAAATAAATTAAACATTTTATTTTACCCTTTTCATAAGTTTGAGATTGCAGGATTTTCTTATCTTTTATCTTTCAAAATTCGGTTTGGTTATTCAAAACTAATAGCATTTTAACTTATTGTTAAGTTTAACCGTTGGTTACTTTAACAAAGAGAATTGTGGTGAAACCTTAGAGTATATATAAATATAGAGAGAACATAACTTTAAAATTGTATGAAGAGAGACATAAGAAATCGTGTTTGCTAAAATGTCATATTCAATTTCTCATTTCGCCATTTGCATTTCTGTTTATTTACAACAACCAACTATTGTATTAAATTATAAATTAAAAACAATTAAATAATTTAAAACGAAACAAAAAGTACAATCTATTATTTTTAGTTGTGCTAATTTTTATAAAATGAATGAAAATAATTACGAGAGTATTTTACATTTATTGTGTTATTTCCAGTGATTTTATAATAGTGAACATTTTATTATTTTATAATGCAAATGTGCAAATATTTAAGTTATGTATACATCCTGAAAGTATATTATGAAAACTAGCTGGCGACCAACTTTTCATTATTGTGTAGTTTATTTTTAATAGATAAAAGATTAAAATTTATATATTTGGTTAGAATCAAATCCTAATCTGTCATTTTTCTTATTTCTTTTTATATAGTAGCAGTGAGGGAGAAACTATTATTTTTTTGTGGTAGGTTTTTTTCTTATAGATTTAAAAGAAACTCGCAATAATTGTACAATTTTGAATCAAATGAAAAATTTATGCACGTCTTTGGGAAGACAAACCGGTTTCTCTCTCAGAGAAATAAAGGAAAACAAACAAACAAAAAAACGATTTGACAGAAGATCAATCACCATTAATATTAGTTATGGTGGTCGGTTGGGTGAAACCAAAATATTTTGTTATCCTCCAGTTAAAGTTAAGTTCTGGTTAAAGTTATATGAACGATGTTTTTTATGATCGGTTTTGATTCGTTTGATAAATGATAGTAAAAATCGAAGTAAATATGTATGTAGTATTGTTTGATAATATTTTTTTTGTAACACATGCGTACAAAATATTCAATTTTGTACTAGAATAGAATACAAGAAAAAACTACTTTTCGCCACATATGACTACAAAATATTTTGTGCACGGGCTAGCACGCCGCGCCGCCTGCATGTGAGATTTGTAGTTAAATCTATCCATATATCTATCTATATATAATATTTTTATAGCACTGAAATATCAAAATAATAATTTAAATGACTTACCATATAGTAAAAACAACTTAAACACATTGCATCATTTGAATTGCAAGAAAAAACAATTCATTTAGGTTTTTAAAGTTCATAATTTAGTTGGTGGGGTACTACATGTGTTAGTTCGAATTCTATATTATATTTTTATATTTACGTTTATATTTTCGAGCTCGAATAATTTAAACTATTACAGCGAAGATGGCGCACTTTAATTATTTAAAAAGCTTAAATTTGTTTATAACTTTGTTAAATAAATGATTAAATGAACAATTAAATAAATATTTATAGATTTACGCACTTGTTACAAAAAATAGTGTGTATTACTAGTGCGAATGCGTTTTCCAAACGCGAGTTATTTGCCGCAAACTAACTCTTGTTTGGAAAACGCATTCGCACTAGTAATACAATCTACTATTGTTTACTAAATTACTAACCATATGTATGTGTGATCGTCAATATTTTTTGCACAATTTATATTGCAGGTAATTTATTTTGGAAAAGTAATTAAAAAAATGGAAAAACAGATGATTTGAGATTTTGATATAAAAAATATGATTTGTGATTATCTTCTTTTGAAGAGGATTATAAATTAATGGTTAAAAAGATTCTTTGTATTTTGTTTGATAATTTCCTACATTGATAACAAGAATAGGGTACGCGTAAGAATGATGAAGAATATGTGCGTGGGAAAACTTAACCATTTTTTATTTTCCTGAAACTTGGCATATGGGTAATTCTTTTATAAACTGAACACCTTTCTGACCGACCCATTTTTGATATGGCTGAAATTTTGTTTAGGGGTTTTCTATCGAAAAAAAAGATATACGTGTTCGAGGATTTTTTTTTTTTTGGAAAATAGAGCTGTTCTATATTTCGAGAATTTCGTGATTTTTGGCTTGAAGTCTTATTTTCAAAAATTCATAACTTCGGTTTTATAGAAGATAGAAGCTTTTTCTTTTTTTTATTTGAAAGTTAAAAGATGGAATTTTTTAAAAAATAAATATTTTCAACTAAATTAACATATTCCAGTTGTTATAAACAAATAAAATGTTGAAATTAAATTTTAACCATTGCCACTCCCATGAAATTAGTTTTTAATATAATCATCGTATTCGTATATATCGTATATAATTTTTTTTAATGGAGAAATGATATTTACTGTTAGAAATAAATTAATTTATCGAGCGCGGGACGACAAAAAATTCCATAGATGGGTAATTTTTTATATACCGAACAGATTAGGACTAAATGTGACTAAGACATTTTTGATTCAGCCGAAAAATTTTTTATGTTTATATAAACATAACGATATATAGTAGAATTTTTTTGAGAGCGAATTTTTGACAGATAGGACGCAGCAAGAGATAAAATATGAGACAAAAAGTAAAACAGAGATGTATTATTTATTTTGGGATAAATTTGTTTTCAAAACAATTATATTAGTTAAATTTCTACTTCTAGTTCGTACCATTTGTTTGTTGTGATATTTGTTTCCATAGGCGTCGTTATTTTTATTATAATTATTTTTAATTATCAAAATTTTGTTACATTGCCTACAAAATCATTAATATTTTTACTAGTTTATGGTTTTCTATTATAATTGGTTGAATTTCAATAATAATTTATTAATTTTATGCGTTTTTTTTTGTCCATTTCAATGGGACCCCAATAGTTTTTTTTAATATTTTAATCGAGACACTGAATGTGCAAACATTATGCGCATGTGCAAACAATATGCGCATAACAAACAAATTTCGTGTTCGCTGGCAAAAAAATTCTACTATACGTGTTTGAGAATTTTTTCTTTTTCTTTTTTAGGGGAAATTGAGCGGTTCTAAATTTCGAGAATTTTGTGATTTTTGCTTAGAAGACTTGTTTTCAAAGATTCATAAGTTCGGTTCTGGTAGAGGTAGACACTTCTTGTTTGTTTATTTTAAAGAATAGAGATGCAATTTAAAAAAAAACTGTTATATATAAAAATTATTAACAAATTCCTATTGTTATAAACAAATAAAATGTTAAAATAAATTTTTAGTCATTATCTAACAAAACTAAAGAGTGTTTAGTACGACCATCGTATTCTACGATCAATTTTCAATGAGAAACGTATTAATGGAGAAATGAGTTTTAATGTTAGAAATAAACTAATTCATCGAGCGCGAGACGACAAAAAATTTTATAAATTTTTGTCGTCCGGCGCTTGAAAAATTAACTTATTTGTAACAATAAAACTCATTTCTTCATTAATTAAATATACGTTTCTTATTGAAAATTAAATGTAGAGTACGATGATTACACTAAGCACTCTTTATTTATTTTAGATAATGAGATGAAATACTCAAACAAGTATATCGTTTTGTATATCGTTTTTTTGTTTGTTTGTTTTACGGGTTCTATAAAAAAGTTTCAGCCGAATCAAAAATGTCTTAGTCACATTTAGTCCTAATCTGTTCGGTATGTAAAAGAATGACCCATATATGGAATTTTTCGTCGTCCCGCGCTCGATAAATTAATTTATTTCTAGCAGTAAATATCATTTCTCAATTAAAAAATATTGCGACGCTGATGCATAGGCTGACTTCACCACAGCTCTGGAAACATAGTGTTCTGGATATATAATGAGCTAATATCCATAAAAGACTTTAATTAAAAGCTAACCAATATTATGGACTTCGTAGTTCTAATAATAAAAATATTAAAGCAGGCAGCAGTATCCCAACAAACATAAATTCTGTTGTACGAGAAAAAGTAAAAAAAATTTTATCGGCAGTGACAAAGCGGAAGTAAGGATGCAGACCTGTTGTAAACCGTACTAAATGTGTATGTACCAAATTTCATCCATCTCGATTATCAGGTACAGGAGCTATTGAGCATCCAAAATAACAGGTGCTTGGAGGACCCCCTACCACTTTGTTCACTATCGCTAAAAAAAACTAATCAGTCCCTTGCCATACATATTTGCATCTTTTTGCAAAGTGTAATCAAAATTACTTAACGAACGAATGTTGTATGCTTCCAACAAACATTGAAACAATAAACAGGTGTTCGGGAGGACCCCACCACTTATCCCAATATTGTCCAAAAACTAGTCCATTCTTTATCAATAAAGTCTTTATCTTTTTTCAAAGTGCCATTAAAATTGATTAATGAATGAAATCTGTATGCTCCCAACAAACTTTAAAAACCAAGTGTGAAAAGTCTGCAGTTGTATGGTAGATCCCCCGCCACTTTGATCAATGTGTCCCAAAAGATGATAATTATTTTCTTACACTAATTGAAACCTTTCCATAAGTTTTATCATAATCACTTCATTATTGTAGGCTGTAGTGTGCATAAAGATACTGAAAAAACTGCTAACAATTAAAAAAAAATTTTTTTACCGGAAGTAAAAAACCGGAAGTTGGGATGCAGAATTTTTGTAAATCATACTAAATGCTTATGTACAAAGTTTCATCCAATTTGATTATCAGGTACAGATATTATTGAGCTTTCAAAAAAACAGGTGTATGGGATACCCCCCACCACTTTGTTCACTATCGCTCAAAAACTAATCAGTTCTTTGCCATACATGCTTGCATTTTTTTCCAAAGTGTCATCAAAATTGGTTCACGAACGAATGCTGTGTGCTCCCAACAAACATTGAAAAAATGCTGACACAGTAAACAGGTGTTCGGGAGACCCCGTACCACTTATCCCAATATTGTCCAAAAACTAATCAGTTCCTTGTCATTTAAGTTTCCATCTTTTTCCAAAGTGTCATTAGAATTGGTTAATGAATGAAGTCTGTATGCTCCCAACAAACTTTAAAAACAAAGTGTGAAAAGTCAGCAGTTGTATGGTAGACCCCCCGCCACTTTGATCAATGTGTCCCAAAACATGATAATTATCTTTTCTTTTCACGCTAATTGGAACCCTATTCCATAAGTTTCATCATAATCACTTCATTATTGTAGGCTGTAGTGTGCATAAAGACACTGAAAAAACTTCAAAAAAGTACAAAAAAATTTTTTTTATCGGAAGTAAAAAACCGGAAGTTGGGATGCAGAACTATTTTAAACCGTACTACATACTCATGTACCAAGTTTAATCCAATTCGCTTATCAGGTACAGAAGCTATAGATCTTTCAAAAAAACAGATGCTCCAGGGACCCCCCGCCACTTTGTTCACTATCGCTCAAAAACTAATCAGTTCTTTGCCATACATGTTTGCATCTTTTTCCAAAGTGTCATCAAAATTCATTTACGAACGAATGCTGTGTGCTCCCAACAAACATTGAAAAAAGTGTGACACATTAAACAGGTGTTGGGGAGGACCCCCACCACTTATTCCAATATTATCCAAAAACTAATCAGTTCTTTGTTACTTAAGTCTCCATCTTTTTCTAAAGTGTCATTAAAATAAATTGATGAATGAAGTCTGTATGCTCCCAACAAACTTAAGAAACAAAGTGTGAAAAGTCAACATTTGTATGGTAGACCCCCCACCACTTTGATCAATGTGTCCCAAAACATGATTATTATCTTTTCACGCTAATTGGAACCCTATTCCATAAGTTTCATCATAATCACTTCATTATTGTAGGCTGTAGTGTGCATAAGGACACTGAAAAAACTTCAAAAAAGTACAAAAAAATTTTTTTACCGGAAGTGAAAAACCGGAAGTTGGGATGCAAAACTATTTTAAACCGTACTACATACTCATATACCAAGTTTCATCCAATTCGCTTATCAGGTACAGAAGCTATAGAGCTTTCCAAAAAACAGGTGCTCCAGGGACCCCCCCACCACTCTGTTCAATATCGCTCAAAAACTAATCAGTTCTTTTTCATACATGTTTGCGTCTTTTTCCAAAGTTTCATCAAAATTCATTTACGAATGAATGTTTTATGCTCCCAACAAACATAAAAACTTTGTGGAAAAAACCACATGTTGTATGGTGGACCCCACAACCCTTTATCCAATGTGCTTCAAAAGCTGATAAAATCTTTCTCATGTTGTTTAAAAGCTTTTCGCAACGTTTCATGAAAATCGATCGGTAATTGTAGGCTACAGTAGGGATAAACACCTGAAGAAAAAAACTTTTTAACCGGAAGTGACAAACCGGAAGTTGGTATGCAGAAATATTGGAAAGAGTACTAAAACCTTATATACTAAGTTTCAATAAGATCATAGCCCGGAATCAGAAGTTATTCAAGATTTAAACTTAGAGGTGATCGGGAGACCCCCCGCCATTTTGTCCAAATTTGAAATGAATCCAGATCTTCCATTTTCAAGTGAACCTGTATCATTTTCCAAAGTTTCATCAAGATCCTATGCAGAATTAAAATTATAAATTTTCATAAATTTTAAAATAAAAATATGTGGAACAAGTAACCTTTGACAAAATATTTATTATTTTTTCCAAATTATTGAGTAGCTATGACAACAAATGATAACAACTATTTTAATTGGATAAGGAAATTTTGAATTTAAGAATTGCTTTGATAAAAATTTTTATTTTTCATAGAATTTAAACAAATACAAATGCTTTTTACTTTTTTGGACGTAGCTATGACAACAAAATAAATAGCTGAAAAGTGATACTTTAAGGCCGCAAATCACAGTAATAAAGTAACACTTTAATATGTAGGCGAATAAAAAACTATTTTAAAATTAATGTTTTTTATTTTTTTCTTTTGATTTCTATTTTTCCAATTTTTTTTTCAATTTTATATGTATGTTAAATTTTAACTGAGACAAATTGTGATAGTTAAGTTAATTAAGGATTTAACTGGCATGTTAAGCTAACCGACACTTGTGAAACCCAATTTCCAGATTGGTTACAGATAAGTTAAATTTAACATAACTAAGAGAAAACAAATCGAAAATTGCAAGCAAAATATTTTTTTTGCAAAATATTAATTTAAGTGCCGGTTAACTAACTGTAACTTTAACTGAGGATGGTGAAACCGGCCTTAAAGCTATTGTTTAAAAATTCACTAATATTTCATTTTACTGTTTGCAAAACTAATTTTAGAAAATTTACAATTTGTTATACAACTTGAATCTTATCACTTAATAAGTTCTTATAGTTATTTAAGTATTAAGGGCAGTGAGAGTGTTTTACCGATTGAGGATATACGTTTTGAGATCGAGATAAAGTCGATATCTCTAATATATCCGAAATCGGTAATGCTCTTAATGCCCAAAATGCTTGTATTATATATTTTTGCACGATCAATAAAAATCCAATTACAATTATTTAAATAACAAAATTCATTTTTATTCGCCTATGTATTAAAGTGTTACTTTATTACTGTGATTTTCGGCCTTTAAGTGTCACTTTTTAACCATATATTTTGTTGTTTTAGCTACGTCCAAAAAAGTAAAATACATTTGTATTTGTTTAAATTCTAATAAAAATAGAAATTTTTATCAAAGCAACCCTTAAACTCAAAATTTCATTATCCAATTAAAATAGTTGTTATCATTTGTTGTCATAGTTATACAATAATTTGGAAAAGATAACAAATATTTTGTCAAAGGCAACTTGTTCCAAATATTTTTATTTCAAAATTTTTGCAAGTTTATAATTTTAATTTAGAATAAACATTTTTTTTAAAATATTTTGCTTACATCGAAAAAAAATAGTATATGATGCACGGACGTAAGCTATTTAGGACTTAATTTGGGTGCAAATCTCGGCTGGCGCCTCGATTTGCAAACTCCACATATGTCTTTAGCTTTACGTCCTAGCATCATAATGTACTATTTTAAGTTTTAATGTTTTAAAGAAAATTTCTTAAAATTTCAATTCAAAATAGTAAGCTCTGCGTTTCATCATATTTCTATAGGTTTTTTTGTTGCAAAACTAACTTTCTTAGAATATTTTTTCAAAATACATTGCTTTTAAATCTTTGAATTGCAATATTTTCAAAGAATACTACTTGAAATTGAAGCTTGTAAATTGCCCTACATAAATATTTATAAAAAAATCGTTTATTCACACCGTGGGGTTTGCCTTACCTGTAAGTAAATACTTACCGCCTGCGTGATCGGTAAGTAATTACTTACCGACCTGTGATTTGTAAACGAAACTTACTATGTAGTCCAGTCATTTTAGCATAAGAAAGGGGTCAACCCCGGAATGAGAGATAATAAGCTGAATTTTGTATATACCTTCATTTTGGCGTTCTAAATGCTGTCTCAAAAGTCACATAAAATCTCGTGTCTGCATCGTAAGTTATTCAAGGTGAAATGAAAAAAACAGTTCGCGATTATCTCGGTTTCTATTGCTCCAATTATGTTAACATCTATGACAGAAATTGTAGAGCATAAAATTTGTGACCAATTTTATTAAAAACATTTCTTTAGGCGTTTTTGCGATAGAAGGCGGTGAGCGCACAGCGCTCAGCCATACGTTCTGTAATGCAAGGTCAACCGTGAATATTACCTTGAACTTTGACTAATTGTCGTTTATTCTCGTTTCCGATCTCGACAACGACGGACGTAAAATTTTGAAAATTATGGCTGATTTGTGTTTTATTTGTGAGAATCCACTTGCAGAAGGTTATTTTGATAATGTGATGCGCGGCTTGAAAACTTAAAAAACTACCAGTATCGATTGAAATGATGGTCACAAAGATTCCTTAAATATTTTAAGTGTCGAAAAGTGTACATCTGTAAAAATTCCATAGCGGCATCGAAACGAGTGTACCTTGTAAAAAACGAATGAAGTGTTTGATTTAAAAAAAACTGTGTTTATTTTGGTGGCCAAACAGCTTATGCAGCAGCAGAGTCAAGAAAAAAAGAAAACTACTTCACCGCCCTCTATCGCAAAAACGACTGAGCGCATGAGAAATCGTTTCAAATAAAATTTGTTGCAAATTTTATGCTCTACAATTTTTATAGTATATGTTAACGTCATTGTTCTCATTTTCTTTACCTTTGACCTTGAATAACCTACGACGCAGACACAAGATTTTATGAGTCTTTTGAGGCAGCTTTTAGAACACCAAAATGAAGGTATATATACGAAAAATCAGCTTATTATCTCTCATTCCGAGGTTGATCGCTAAAATGACTGGGCTAATGTTTATTTACGAATCAGTAAACATGCAAAATCGCCTGATCGTGCAAAAAAGAGCGTTATTCAAGATCCAAATAACTGTTCGTTTATTAAACATTAAAAATATTAACTGTATTTTAGAGTCATTTTAATTGACGCGGCATTTATTATTGTCGACGCTAACACGTCAACCTCAGATCTATGCGTCAACTATAACACTCATCAATTCGTCAGTAATTAATAAACATACGAAATAATAAATAATAACACAAGAAATTGGAGAGAAAAAAATTGGTCGATGTAATGGAAACAGCGATTTAAATAAAAAAAATTACTAATTAATCAATTAATTACCTATGAACCAATATTGACATTGTTAACATACTTGAAAATTTGTTAAATCGCCAAGTTAACAAAAACAATTGTTGTCGCGTCGAAATTTGAAAAGTTGACATATCTTTGGATTTAACAATGAATTTTATGAATAATTATGTTTTGCGAAAATTGGACGCTGTTTTTGCATTTTTCCATCTTCTTATTAATAATTCCTTTTGGTAAAGTAATGTTTCGTATTTCATTTTACATTGTGTAGGAGATATGCTACAGGAGATCAATTGTGAAGGTTATGCTTTTAAAAAAACTTAACGATTATTTAAGAATCATAACAGTATTAATATTTATTTGACGTAGTGTATTACTATGTGTATTATTATTATTATTCTTGTTATTACTATTAATTAAGACGAATGATGTTATTTCGAAGACCTGGTAGCTATTATACATCTAGTTTCTAAGGACAAATAATACGTGAAAAGTATTACCTACACCTACACACGTAAATTTTTGTGTCATCCCCAAATTTTTGTACGCGACTTTTTCTATTTAACTTTCCATTCAATTAAACCATTTTGAGGTTTATTTTATAAAACTTTTATAAATTATGCAAATATTACAATTCGAATTCCATAAAAAGTTGTTCTGTGATTTCGGGATCCATACAGATTCTATTTTTATTTATCGTTGACAACAAAATTCTTCATAGTTTAAAACATGTAGAAATTTTCAAAATATTTGCAGCCGAAGTATTTAGAATTTGGATGGAAGCTATGCTTTATTGGAAATATCCGCCAAAAATTGGTTTGGATGCTTCAAAATTTATGATTTTGAGGTTAAATGTTAAGAATACTCGCTCGAGTATTCTTAAGTAACTGGAGTATACTCGAGTTTGAAGACGAATAATTCGAAGCATTACTCAACCAAGGCCAATGCAAAACACAACATAAACTTGCAGAATCATTAAGAGCTGAGCACATAATAGTTGCCAAATGTTTATAAGCATAAGGAAAGAAATTGTGTGCCGTACGAATTAGAGATGAGAGAAGTTAATTGGCGTTTTTCCACTTGCGAACATGCTCCGCAACTTTAAAAAAGAAAGGTTTTTTATGCCATTTTGTAAGAAATGACTAAAAGTCGGTACACTTAGAAAAATCGAGGTATAAAATGGAAATAGCCTGATATTGTTTAGGATAAGTCTGACTTCAACGGCAAAGGGCTTCAAATATCAAATATCAATCAAACTAATACTTTATTATTGGTAGTATCAGCTAGAAGTAGTATATTAGGATCCTCTCAAATCCAACGAAACAAAGAAAACGTTACTGACTGCAATTGATACTTTTGAGCCGAGCATTGAAGAAAAGTTGCCACTATACAAAAAGAGATGACTATAAGTGATTTTGTAGCATGACAACACTTGATCTCACGTTGTCATTCCCTGCAAAACCTACATGTAATCATTTAAATAGTAAATCCTACATCTTTCCTTCTTCTCTCTGCTGTCACTTATTCTGATCGATAACTCATAGATGGGATGAGCAGCAATTATATTTTTATGAAAACGCTAAAAAATAGGCCGATTCTGGGATAGCTCCAAAAATGTGTCGTTTTGCAGATGTGGAATTCATAATTAAAATAAAATCGCCAATTTTTGTAAACTTATAGTTTGTATTGACTATATACTATATACGTTACTGGGATGCGTTACGATTCTGGGATAGCTCCAAAAATGTGTCGTTTTGCAGATGTGGAATTCATACTTAAAATAAAATCGCCAATTTTTGTAAACTAATAGTTTGTATTGACTATATACTATATACGTTACTAACTATCAGTTTTGATATATACTACGGTCGATGAAAGTATAGCTTTCAAAATACGTATATATAGTAAATAAAAACTATTAGTTAACAAGAAATTGCCGATTTTATTTTAATTTATCAGTGAAATTTATGAAACTAATATATTGCACATGACTTTCAAAATTTGTAAAAACCAACCATATATTAATAATATTTTATTTTCTTAACTTTAATCAAATTCAATATAATTTTAAAATGTTTGTACTTGTAAATAAAATATTAATACAATTTAGAATTAATAATTGAATAAATAATTTTAAATGTATAAATAATTTATTCTAGGTAACATAATTTTTAAAGAAAAATACATATAAATATAAATAGTGCATTATTTTAATGTTAATTGAATTAAAATATAATATTTTAACTCGGTTGAAAAAAATTATAAAATAAATATTATTTAGCAAAAATCCATTACCATCAACTAATTTTTTTAAAAAAACAACAAAAAAATGAGTGTAGTGATTCGGTTTCGATTAACTATTTAATGAAATTCAAAATAATAATAAAATACAAAACATCATAAAAAAATATAATTGAATTGAACATATATAAAAATTAATTAAACCAATTATAAAATAAACCAAACAAAAAAATTTAGATATGAATTGAAAATAAAATTAATTAAATTAAAAAACAAAAATTAGGTAAAAAATTGAAAGACTTTATATATAAACACGAAAATATTATATAGAAAAAATTTTGGATAAAATAAAAATTATGAATTTATGTTTATTTTTTTTTCTGAAGGTTGGTTGATTTAGAAGGATTTTGTTCGTTTTCAAAAAAATAAGCTGATAAATAGTTGAATAGAGCTGATACACAACAGATTAAGAGATAAATTAAAATAAATTTAAACTCGTATGACAGCTATTAACGGGGTCCCAAAATTCTTCAAAAACCTATTTCTTCTTCTTCTGATAGTAGAACTTCAAAACATGTATCTATTATACAAATTACAAAACATTGCACTAAATTATAAAACCAAAATTTTGTCCAAATAACCGTTCATAGTTTTCATATCAATTATATCAATCAATTGCATGAAAAGGAAATTTTACGACCAAAAATCTCATATTATAAATTTAAAAAGAACCGCAATCAAACTTATTGCAAACGATACATACAAACATACGTTGAGTTCATTAAAGAAAATGACCGAACACAAAATGGTAATACTCTCGGAAACGAGATGAAATGATGAATTTGAAAAACTAAAAAGAATTTATCATACCATTAAGTTCTTTCCAAACAGCATCTTTTAATTTTTTAAAAACTGAGATAACAATTTCTTATAGAGACGGTTTTTTTATACTTTTTTGTGGCATACAGCTCGCGGTTGTGATTATTTTCAAACAAGGTTTAATATAGAATTCAACGAATTCTAATTCGACCTTTTGAATTAATATTTTTCTAAGTATCGTGCCTTTATTTATATTAATTACCTATGCTTTAGAACTTTTTTTTAATAAAATAATATTGGTAGTTGCAAATAGATATATTATGATTTAATTTTTTTATATCGTCATTGTTTTTCATCTACGTCATTGTTTTTCATCTAGTTTAACTTATTTCACAAGAAGTCTTAAACTTTTACCAGCCAATTCTAAAACTTCCAACCATTCAAATGAAATTTAAATTATTATTAAAACGAAGTTTTCTAGTCGAAATTTATTCTCACAACCCATATTTTTAATCACTTTTAAGTTTTCATTCTCACAATACTGTCACATTTATTTTACTTACACAAAAAAATCCTATACAAACTAAAATAGTTTTAAACTGGCTGAGCTTAAATGAAATTTAGAAATTAATAAAAAACACAAATAAACGTGAGAATAGATTAAATTAACTATCAAAATAAAGCATTAACGAAAAAAACTAATTAGTTAATTACAATTTTCATAAATCACAGATTATTAAACTTATAATAATAATAATAATAGCAAAAGTATTATGAAAATATAAATAAATATATCGATTTCGTCTACTTTTTTTAAGCAATTGAAAATTTAAAAACAAAAAAATGAAATGAATTTTTATATAAAAAAAGAAAAAAAATCAAATTATTACATTAAATTTAACTAACATAAATGTTATTATTTATAATGTTTTTATTATTTAAAAGAGAGAAAAAAAATAAGAAAAAAAACCAAATCTGTTCATATAAACTATGTTTATGAAAATAAATATTAAATATTATTTAAAAACAAACAAAAAATTCAACAAAAAATAGATTTTTTATTAATTGTGATTGCCTGTGGTTATGGATTATCGAAAAACAGAGCGTTCATAAAACTGTTGCGATTACAAATCGATCAGCGACCACTATTGGTTGATTGATTTTTAAATTTGTTTCTTTTATTTTTTTTTGTTGTTGTTGACTGTATGGCAATTTCAGAATATAGCTCTGGCATTTTAATAAGGTAAGATTGTAGCAACTATATGTATGATACTAACATTTTGATGTAAATAATATGATTCTTAAAACTAATATGATAAAACTAATAAGATTCTTAAAACTTGAAAATTCTATTGAGGCTGAATTATGTTAAATATGTATAGAAGTTAAGGAATACTCATTTTTAATCGGAAAAAATATAAATGATTTATCTATAATAATTAATCGTCAATAATGATAGAAACGATCACAACAAATCAGAAAAGCTATGACAACCTCATTCCTCTAGCTTGTTGACGTCGTCCAGCAGTTCCTAGTATTGTTTTAATTAACTAGTTATATTTATCATAGTAAATATCATCACATTCACATTCACACATAAATTAGAGAAGGGATTCAGGTAAAATGGAAGCAATGATGGTATGGAAATATTTTGGTTAATTGTTTAAAATATTGATAGATATTTTATTTAAATTACTAAGGTCCGAAATATTCATCGAATACCAAAGGTGGCATTGAATGGCCACTATAATATTTTGCAAAAGGTAAGTCGTTTAAGTTGTATATTTGAGGAGATGCATTCCAAAACTCGTTATATTCTAAGTTTAAAATATTTCTCTTTTAATTTTTTTCCTGTTGCTATAACTGACTCCATAAATTGCATGTTTATTGTTTACACAATGAAAAAAACTTATCCTATTTCCAATAGAAATGCAGTTGTCTCAACCTCACCGTGCGGTCAGATATGGCGAATCAAACTACGAAATTGCTTCAACAACTCTACAATTATAAACCGATGAAGTTGAGACAATCACACGAAATATTTATGTGAAAATAAAATATAGTTCAATTAATCTCAAATACTTAAACTTTAAAATGAAGAATTCATCAAATAAGACCAAAGAAAATTTTTTTCAGGGAAATAGTTATTAACTTTATTCAACTACTGTTATATTGGATATAACACTTTATATTTTAAATAAACCTCATTCTGTTGTTAGAAAAATGTTATTGTGTAGTTGTCCCAATCACGGTGAAATTGTTTGCAAATTATTTTTCTTTGCATGAATAATAAACTGCCAACTTCGAGATGAAGTTGTCATTACATACTTCAATTTTTTTTCAGTGCACTTGAATTTACTAGTTGTTTCCATAATTTGCTATTTGTATCTACAGTTGATTGAGCTCCAAAACTTGAAATATCCTACTAATTAATCAGATAGGGTCATTTTGTTATCTGCTTTTACTGTTATTTGTGATTGTTTATTTTTAATTAGGACGTATCACTTTGATCAACCTATAAAATTTAACAAGATGTTTTTTTCTATGAACATTCAAAAGAGAATACACTTACAGGTTCAAATAAAACCTTTAAGTATTCAGCTCTTCATATGAACGAAACGAGTGTGTGCCAAAATTTTTACAAGCGTTCTTAAAGCTTCAAAACTTATGATACAAAACATGTCCAAACCACATGTTTTAACTGAAGAATCTTCGACAAAGAGAAGCGAAAGACATCAGGTCTTCGATGTTTCCTGAAAAGAAATATAAAATTAGTAACTTTACTCAAAATCTAAAATACGTTGATTCTTAATATTCGAGAAGTACAACCAATAGCATGATCTGAAGTGATAAAAGCACTTCAAAATATTGGAATGTATACAATATTCAAGTAGAGCCATCAATGGGGGTCAAATATAGCTATCTCAACCACATTTTAAGGCAGACGTTAAATTTAGGAATGTATTAGCCTTAAAATATGGATTGATGTAGCAGAGAGGCATGGAAAAAGAAAAAGTACTGGTTAAGAAAACTGTCCAAAAAATTGCCCGATTTTTTACAAATAAGGATGTTGACATGAATGTCCTATGCTCGATCTTACAAAATCTATATGGATTGGTTAATGTTATTAACCACACTGATAATTACATTTTAATGTTTTCATGACTAAAACCATCACGTTAAAAATATTAAATGAAATCAATAATTTAAATTAATAAATTATTGTTAAATTGAATCACCAAACAATCTTTTTAGTAAGTATATTTATTTATGACGCGTTTCGAATATTAAATATTCATCATCGGTACAAAAAATATGACTCGTCATATTTTTTGTACCGATGATGAATATTTAATATTCGAAACGCGTCATAAATAAATATACTTACTAAAAAGATTGTTTGGTGATTCAATTTAACAATAATTTATTAATTTAAATTATTGATTTCATTTAATATACAACAACTTGGAGATCAAACAAAATACCTTTTTATTTATTTAATTTTTTACAATAAATAAAAATTTATTTGAAACATGTCTCTAAAAATATTAATAGAATTGTAGTTATAAAAGGTGAACATGGTCCGATAACAAAGCTGCAATGAAGCGAGTAACATTAACAATACAGTAACAATAACAATTACGCGAGCTATAGTAGTTTTTATAAGATTTCCATAACATTTAGCTTTTTAATTTCGATGTGGGAAAGATAGTATAATTCAGAGGCTTACTGTTTATTTGTAAAAGTTATGTGGCATGTAACTTCAATAGGTTTTTGCATGATTAAATCATAATCTGAGATTTATGTTCTTAAAAGATTTTGTATACTTTTTAAAGACGTTCTGTAAAAGAGATGTAACAACATAACTAAATGTAAACACATTGTAACAATATAACTAAATGTAAACACTCTGTATTAGTAATACCATATATAATTATAAGATGGCAGTACCATATATATATTCTTGTAATCTTGTAGGCATGTCAAATAGATATACCTACATTAATGGCAGATACAATAAAGTATATCTGTTATAAAAGCCTCCTGTTTTAATTAAATAATAAATTATAATAAATATCGTTACATAGTGTCAGGTGTGGTTTATAAAAAATAAAATAATAAATATAAACCCAAATAAAAATCTACGGCAATTAACGAAATATAAATAATGGAAGGTATACGTCCACCAAAATACCTGGTCATTACAGATGACCGGGAAAACGAATGGAAGCGATGGCTGCAGCATTTTGATTTTTATGCAGTTGCATCTGGTCTAGAAGATAAAAAAGAAAAGATAAAAGCAGCAACAATAATGGCATGCATTGGACCAGATGCTTTAAAAATATACGAGGCATTCCAAATAAAAGAAAAAGATGTCACCTTCAAAATAATAGTAGAAAAATTCAACCAATTTTTCACTCCGAAAGTAAATATTACCTATGAAAGGTACGTATTCAATAAAATAATACAACAAAACGAAAGTTTCGACGAGTTTTTGACGAAATGTAAGACGCAAGTAGTGAAGTGTGATTTTGGAGTTCTACAAGAGGACTTATTGAAGGACAAAATTGTTATAGGAATAGTTGGAGAATCGTTAAGAGAACGATCACCAACAATCGAAAACTTGACTCTTGACAAAGCAATAAGTATATGTAAAGCTAATGAATTAGCTAGTAAACAAATGTCACCTTTGAAAAATAATAATGTTAATAATCTAGAAATTAATTTTGTAAATAAAACAAAAAATTTTAAATTTAATAACAAACAAAATAATAAACAAAATCGAAACTCAAATCAAAATCATCAAGCGCCAAAAAGTGACATTTATGCATGTAATCGTTGTAAGACAACACATGGGCCAAAAAGCTTTTGGTAAAACATGTCTAAAATGTAATAAGAATGGTCGTTTTTCGGTAGCTTGTAAATCAAACTATAAATCTAAAAATAATAAAGTTAATCAATTAGAAACAAGCGATGATGATTTTGATGAGGAAAATTATAGTTTAGCCTTTGTTAATACAGTAGATGAATTAAACGTAAATAGCATTAACAATGAGTCTTGGTTTCAGGAAATAAAAATAAATAATGACGATATAAAGTTTAAGTTAGATACAGGGGCACAGTGTAATGTTGTAAATAAAGAGTTAGCAAAACAATTGAATGCATATATATGCAAGTCTCCTACAAAATCTCTTGTCACATACAGTGGACACCGAATTAAAGTTATAGGGGAAACAAAACTTGACGGTTCGATAAATAATAAAAAAATTTGAGCTTCTTTTCAAGATAGTTGATAAAAATTCACGTCCAATTCTTGGAATGAAAGCTTGTCAAATGCTAAATTTAATTTCTCGCACAATCGATATCAATACACTAGAGACTGACAACGAGTTATATGAAGGTTTGGGTTGTATAAAAAACTTTATCTACGACATTGACCTTAAGCCAGGAGCAACCTTTAATATTGTTCCTCCTCATCGCATACCTCTAGCTCTAAGAGATAATGTTAAACGTGAATTGGATAAAATGACAAAAATGGGAGTGATAAAACAGGTAAAAGAACCAACTCCGTCCGTTTCACCGTTAGTTATAGTCAAAAAGAACAAAAGTATTCGTCTTTGTATAGATCCTTCGCAGCTAAACAAGCATATTCTGAGGCGCCATTTTCCTCTTAAATCAATTGAAGAAATCGCAACCAGGATTAGAGAATCAAAATATTTTACATTGCTGGATTGTAAAAAAGGATTCTGGCAAATTCCAGTTTCAGAAAGAACGCAAAAATATCTAGCATTTAGCACTCCATAGGATTGTTATACGTGTCTCCGTCTTCCGTTTGGCTTAGCACCTGCTCCAGAGGTATTCCATGTTCACTAATCTATGCTAGTCATAATATCTAAAGACCGAAGTTGCGTGCTCTCGAAGAACACCAACCACCTCAGATGGCCAAAACATCTTTATCTACACAAATAATAAAAAACCACTACATTCGAAAACTCATCTTGGTAGTTAGTTGTCTGATGCTAATGCCACTGCCTGATGAGGAGTTTCCCAACACATAAAGGAAAGAATTTGTTTTCTATTGCGTTAATTTTATTAGACTTTATTTGAGCATACCAGATAGCAATTTTCCACAACAGTAAAATCAATAATTTCTATCAAATCACTTAATTAATTTATAATTCTGATTTCTTTTATATTTACTTGGTAGTGTTACCAATTGAAAGTTAACACAGAATTCTTAACAATTTTTATCAAATCACTTAATAAATTTATAATTCTGATTTCTCTTATATTTACTTGGTAGTGTTACCAATTGAAAGTTATCACAGAATTCTTAACAATTGTTATCAAATCACTTAATAAATTTATAATTCTGATTTCTCTTATATTTACTTGGTAGTGTTACCAATTGAAAGTTAACACAGAATTCTTAACAATTCTTATCAAATCACTTAATAAATTTATAATTCTATAATTCAATAATTCTTATCAGATCACTTAATAAATTTATAATTCTAATTTCTTTTATATTTACTTGGTAGTGTTACCAATTGAAAGTTAACACAGAATTCTTAACAATTCTTATCAAATCACTTAATAAATTTATAATTCTATAATTCAATAATTCTTATCAGATCACTTAATAAATTTATAATTCTAATTTCTTTTATATTTACGTGGTAGTGTTACCAATTGAAATTTAACCCAGAATTCTTAACAATTTTTATCAAATCACTTAATAAATTTATAATTCTGATTTCTCTTATATATACTTGGTAGTGTTATCAATTGAAATTTTTAACACAGAACACAAATAACCAAGCCAAAACCAAATAAGAAAATAAACTCAAAACCAAACTGAACAAAAAAAGCTTAACCGAACCGTTTGGTAGCGCAAGAGACCGTTCTACTTCCAAACTCAAAACCTGACTCTCGATCAACAACTTTTGTCTTCCCTCGAAACCTCGGTTTAATATGAGCCCCGTGTCAAAAGCTCTTAATCGACAGAAAAAAACAAAAAATTCCAGAAAATTAAAAAGACGTCGGGAATAAAAAAACAAGAATTAACTTAAGTGAAATTTGATTAACACTTAAGTTAACGAGTATTTTAACATATCCCAGGTAACAATTTCGCCTAAATTTTTTAAATTATTCCAACTTGACTTGAAAAGGCATTGTGTAAGACCATATTATTCAAGCTTTACCTAAAAAAAGCTTGTAAAAGACTAGGTTCACTAAGTTTCTTATATAATTCCTTAAGTAAAGCTTAATTCAATAATAAATATTTAGGGCATATTCAAGCAACTGTTACTCAAGTATAATACCTTTTATAAGGTTTTATTCACATATAACTTTTAAGGTAGTATTCAAGATGTTTTTACTCAAGAATTCAATCCCTTATATAAACCTTTATTAAAGTACAACTTTTAGGAAGAATCCAAGAAGATTCTTACCCAAGGATAGTTCCTTGTATACGACTTTATTTATGTATAATAATTTTAGTAGTATTCAAGAAAATTGTTACTCAAGTATATTTCTTATATACGGCTGTTTTCAATGAATATTGAAAGATTTACAACAAATCGATCTGTAAATATTTTTGACAGTTCGTTGTTTAATTCGCGATTGTGTGTTTTTTTATTAAATCACTTATCGTGTTTAAAAAGTTAACAAACCTTTAAGAACTTTAACAAACTATTATTGATTAACACAAAAGATTATTTCAAAATGGTAGAGATATTTTCGTCGATGGAAATTTGCGATTGCCATTATTCCGCAACCATTTAATCAAACGTTTCTGATGATGGTTTATAAATTGATTGAGATTTACCATTTCTGATGATGGTTTATATAATGATTTGAGTTGGTCAACAAATAAATAAACTGATGATAATTTGTCATACAATTCATTTTTGTATTATATGTATGTAATCGCCATATTGTGCGCAATTCGCTTGGGGAAAAAATTATATCAAAACTTGCAACAGATTGCAACTGACTTATGGAAATTATAACGTAGAACGTTTATTTAATATGGTCATTTAACATTTATTTATTAATCTTCCAAATTGTGCAACTGAAAGTAATGCCAATCACAGCATACTATACCCCTTACGAAGCTTGAGGAACACTTTTGTTCTGTATTGAGTAACGTTTTATTCCTGTCGGGGAAATTGATTTAATGAACGTGCGTAAGGGTAAACGATGAGGAAGAGGGTCTGTGTTCGATTCCACGCGTGCGGTGCTGGAGAATCAAAGGTTACGAGTTCAATCCCTGCTATAGGCGTTTGTAAAGATGCGAAATGTGTAAAATAAATTGTAATTTCCGATAAAAGATTAACTCAATAGCAGCAATATACAAAAAAAAGGAGTTTAATGTGCCAATTAACCAAAATAACTAAAGGAAACAATCACCAATTTTTTTTTTCAGTGGCATCGCTTCTTGAATAGCCACTGAGTAATTCTCTTGAGAAAATATTTACTCAAGCACTTTATTCAAGTAACATTTTGACAGTATTTGAATAAGCCTTGAATAACAACTTATGTACCACTTTATTCAAACACTTATATAAAACATGTATAAAGCATTATATATGCCTTCTTGAATAAAGAATATTTTTTCATACGCCTTTTCTCCTTGAGTAGAGCTTGTATAAAACTTTTATCATGCATAGTTCAAGAATTTTAAATTTCCCCATTCCATTTTAAATTCCTCTTTTAAAGCTTTACTCAATGATTACCTAGGTTAAATTGTTACCTGGGATAAATTATGTTTCGCATAATTTGCAAAACTGAAACCTGGGAAAATTTTAATATAATTTAAATGCTGTTTTGAATAATTTGCAATACCGAAACATGGGAAAATGTGTTGAAAATAGATAGGATGTCATAAGACATCGAAATTAACAAATTAAAATTTTCTGGAATAACAAGAACTTGCGACGAAGGGGATATGATAAGTTTTTGACACGAAGGTAGTGTGTCTGGGATTCCCTTCGTAACAATATATCTCAAAATTTATTCCTTCATGCTCTGAAGTTACGGCTCCATTAAGAGAGTTATTAAAAAAAGATGTGGAGTTTCATTGGGAAATTGAACAGAATAATGCATTCGAAAAAATTAAAAGCATATTAACATCACCACCAGTATTAAAATACTATGATGTAAATGCTGACGTTCAATTGTCAGTTGATGCAAGTAGTAAGGCTTTAGGTGCCGTGCTGCTACAAAATGGACATCCAATAGCGTATGCTTCTAAAGCGCTAACAAAGACAGAGCAGTTATATCCGCAAATTGAGAAAAAAGCGTGTGCGATACGATTCGCTTGTAAAAAGATTCATGAGTATATATCAGGTAAAAGATTGACAATCGAAACCGATCATAAGCCTCTCAAAACCATCTTCAAAAAACCATTAGATTCTGCTCCTCCCCCAAGACTACAAAGAATATTATTGGAAGTATTACCATATTCTCCAACGGTAGTATATAAAAGAGGGTCAGACATTCCAATTCCAGACGCTCTGAGTAGAGATTGTCAAAATATAGACACAGAGTCCAATGAAGAAGAATTGGAAATTCAGTTGCTAATACCGATGTCTGATAATGCAATTCAGTGCTTAGTTGAGGATACAGGAAATGATAACGGTTTAAAGCAACTTAAAAAATATATTCAAAATGGTTTTCCGAACGATTTATCGAAAGTGCCGCAAGAAATAAAACATTTTATCAACTTTCGTGAGGAACTATCTGTCTATGAAGGCATCATCTTTAAAGGAGAAAAGATAGTAATTCCAAATTCACAAATTAAGAAAATCTTGAATGCTACTCATTTATGCCACTTAGGCATACAAAGCACAATTAAACGAACACGACAACTGTTTTATTTCAAAAATCTTACTAACGAAGTAATAGAATTTGTGGAAAGATGTTCGGTTTGTCAACAGACACAACGGTCTAACACAAAAGAGTCGATTGTTACCAAACAAATTCCAGACTTGCCATTTCAAATCGTCGCGTCAGATCTATTTACCTTTAAATCTGAAACATATGTAGTTATTGTTCGTAGCTATTCGGGGTATTTTGATTTCGAAAAAATAACAAACGCATCCTCAAAAGAAGTGATTACGTTCCTAAAAAAGTGTTTAGCAACACATGGTACACCTCAAATTCTAGAAAGCGATAACGGTTCAAATTATTCCTCTGGCGAATTTCAAGAGTTTAGTAAAACATGGAATTTCAAAAAAGGACGTCTAGTCCACGTTTTGCTCGCGCAAATGGACTAGCAGAAAGGGCAGTAGAATCTGCTAAACTATTATTAAAACGTTGCTCAAAGGATAAGACGAACATTTATTTGGCATTGCAAAATTGTCGTAATATCCCGCGAGATAATCATTTAGAATCACCAAATCCACGTCTTATGGGAAGATTAACTAGAACTAACATCGCAATTGGCCCGAACCTATTAAAACCTCGATTGGTTACATAAGTAAAAGAAAAATTAGAAATTTCTCGTCAAAAACAAAAAGAATATGCCGATAAAGGGTCAAGAGATTCACAAGAATTTTCAGTCGATGATAAAGTCAGAATCCAAACTGGCCATAGAGAATGGATTGGCGGAACAATTTCTCAAAAGCTAAATGTACCTAGATCATATATAGTACAGTCGGATAGTGGAAAGTTGTATCGAAGAAATACACCCTATTTGCATCATACTAAGGCCTCAATTCCCGTTAAACGTGAACCACAAATTGAGTATCCAAACGAATATGCAAATCAAAGTACTCCTCCTAACATAAACTTCAATGTCAACCAAAACTCATTGTCACCTATTAGTAGAGTAGTAAATGCACCTCAGCTGATGCCTACTCTAGATCACTTGCCCAAAACAAGATCAGGTCGTACTATCAAACCAGTAAAAAAATTAGATTTATAATTTGAAATTTAAATTTGTTTGTAAGAAATTCATTGAACATATTGAAATATCAAGAGTTTCGATTTTTTGATTTTGAATAATTAGTATATTACACTTGTAAAAAAAAAAGGAGATGTAACAACAATCAACATAACTAAATGTAAACACATTGTAACAAAATAACTAAATGTAAACACTCTGTATTAGTAATAGCATATATCAGTGGTTCCCAAACTATTTTGGTCGTGGAACCCCCAAATTTGTTGCCAATGATCGCGGAAACCTGAATATTTTTTAAACAACGACTTTTCGAAATTTAATATCTGATATTCAATGAAACAAGTATTATTTTGGTATTACAGATTTTATTGAAATAAACAAAACTTAAAAAAAAACAATTCACCACAGAAATAATTAATAAAAATACAAAAACATTTACTAAAATATATTAAAAACCGTTAATGTGGAGAATGCACTTGCTTCTTTGATGCCATGATTCTCTTAAAATTGGGCGTTATGTTGATAACTGAGCTCGCATATCTGGTGCAGATTCAAGTTTGTTATGATATTTGGTTTTTGTCGCAACATATTTTGAAATCCCAGTTTCACACAAATAAGTGATTGTAAACGGCATAGAATTTGAATAGCCTGTTTTGATAAATTTGGATATTCATCGAATACATCTGACCAGAATATTGTCAATGAAACTGTTCTAAATTTGGCTTCTAATGGTGTGTCCGAATTCCGAACTCAATTCAATCAAATTTTCATAATCCATGCAAAGAAAACCTTTTGGTTTTTCTTTTATTTTAAAAGGATTTTGTACCCAGCAATTATCTAGGTTTAGAAAGTAATAACTGAGTGATTGTTGTAATTTGGACAGATGTGTTTTTATACCATCACGGCTTTCCATATCTAAATCCACTTCAGATTCTTCGAGTAAATCACTAATCGTCTGGAAACACTCGAAGTTATTTTGCTCCACAGCTGAAATCCAATATTGTATTTTCCTTGAAAAGGCAACCAATTTATCTTTTGCTTGCAATATGTTGATTTGTTTTTCCTTGCAGAGTCAAACATAATTCGTTCAATTTTCCAAATATATCAGCAAGGTATGCAAGTGTTGATAGCCAAGTTATATTATTTAATCTGTCTGATAATTCAAATTTATGACCAATAAAATACGCCAACAGTTCCATTTGCAATTCAAATATTCGCACAAGAATTTTACCACGCGATAACCATCTAACTTCCGTATGAAGAAGTAAAGTGCTGTAAAGACTACCCATATTTTCGCACATGGCTTTGAAAATTTGTGATTGCAATGGTTTACTTTGATAAAATTATAATCTTCACTGCTTCGTCTTGAACAGATTTAAATGTCACTGATATCCTTTTTTTTAATGCATATCTGTGAAAAATGCAATGAGTACTATTACAGTTTTTTGCATTATCTTTAATTCGTGCTACAACACCACTCACTTTTCCTGTCATTGCTTTTGCTCCATCGCTGCATACTTCAATACATTTCCTCCAGTTAATTTCATTCGTTGTCATAAAATTATCAATACCGTTAAATATGTTCTTCCCCGTGGTGTTAATTTTCACACTTTCACATAAAAGCAAATCTTCCTTATTTTATTTATTAAAATCATACCGAACGAAAACTAGTTGTAATACATAAGCGTCACACACCAGCAACCGTGAAATAAGTTCTATTTCAATGTCATTGACAATATCGTTAGTTAACACGCCTTTTTATAGTATTGTTTGAACTTGTTTACTATACCCTTCGCCCAATATACACGAAACGATAACTTGAACGCAAGGTTTAATAAGTGATTCACCAATAACATGTGGTTCGCCTGCTCGCCTGCTATTCGACGCTTCTGTTATCTTTTGATTATCTGTTTTGAATTTTTTTACTATAAAACTCTTGCAATTATTATGGCTTTCAAGTTTTCTTTTAAAAAAAGAAATATCTTTGCCTATATCTGTTGGGTGATTTTTTTCCAAATGCCTCCGTAGTTTTGCTGGTGCCAAAGAGCTATTTGCCAATATTTTGTTGCAAAGCAAACAAACCGCGCTTAGGATTTTCGTCACCAGCACTAGCAAATCGAAACGACAGGTTCCAAATCGTTAGTATCATATTTCCGTCTTTTCGTTGATACAACCTGTCCAGAATTGGAAATGGCAGAGTTAGAAGATGAGGCTGTAGCTGTACGGAACTCGAAGTTGATGACATTGCGGGTTCTAGAATGCCTGTTTTTGTAGATGCCGCGATTTCTGCATTACTACTAACAACGTCAGTTTTCTTTAACGACCCATATTTTACCCGTCGATCCATTATAAGGGCAATTCATTTTTATAGAAACAAACATGGCTAAAATATTACAGAGTATAATGAATTCGAGTATAATGTTACGCGGAACCCCAAAATTTTTTCGTGGAACCCCAGGGCTCCGCGGAACACACTTTGGGAGCCACTGCCATACATAATTATAAGATAGCAGTACCATATATATATTCTTGTAACCTTGTATGGCATGTCAAATATATATACATACATTAATGGTGGACACAATAAAGTATATCTGTTATAAAAGCCTCCTGTTTTAATTAAATAATAAATTATAATAAATATCGTTACAATGAACCACATTTTAAGGCAGACGTTAAATTTAGGGATGTATTAGCCTTAAAATATGGATTGATGTAGCAAAGAGGCATGGAAAAAGATAAAGTACTGGCTTAGAAAACTGTCCAAAAAATTGCCCGATATTTTACAAATAAGGATGTTGTCATGAATGTCCTATGCTCGATCTTACAAAATCTATATGGATTGGTTAACGTTATTAACCACACTGATAATTACATTTTAATGTTTTCATGACTAAAACCATCACGTTAAAAATATTAATGGAATTGTAGTTATAAAAGGTGAACATGGTCCGATAACAAAGCTGCAATGAAGCGAGTAACAATAACAATACAGTAATAATAACAATTACGCGAGTTACAGTAGCTTTTATAAGATTTCCATAACCTTTAGCTTTTTAATTTCGATGTGGAAAAGATAGTATGATTCAGAGGCTTACTGTTTATTTGTAAAAGTTAAGTGGCATGTAACTTCAATAGGTTTTTGCATGATGAAATCATAACCTGAGATTTATGTTCTTAAAAGATTTTGTATCTTTTTTAAAGACGTTCTCTAAAAGAGTATTGACAAATCTTTTTTCTATTTTTTTTTTTGTTGATTCAAAGGTTTTAGGAATAGCAACATTATTATTAAAGGGTTATATTTTTTTAATCAATAACTTTTAGCGTACTTGCAGCTTTATTTAAACAATATAGTTTTTTGAAGTTATACTTCTTTACGCTCGTTGTACACATTGGGATGGGGTGTTGGTCGAGAAACCGCGTCACGCTTTGATTTAGAAATTTCGTCCTTATCACCATAAAGCATAAGGTTCAAATAGTTTTTTTGACTAAGAAAACTAAGAAAAATCGACGATTTTTTTTATTTAGCGTATGGTATTTATGATACATTAAAAAATAAAAATAAAACTTAAAATAAGTAGATTTTTCTATGAAATCTACCTAAAACAAAACATGAGTACACATTAAATGAGCTTACAATCAATTTGATTGCGCGTCTTTTAGTTAAAAAGTAAAATATTTGAGCATTGGGCAGTACATTTGAACATTAGATGTTTACATCGAGTGAGTCTATCCATGCTACAACATCAGTAGTTGCCAAACGGATGTCTGAGATGTCGCCATTGCATCGTCAAATTGGACACACAGTTGCAATGTGCTCTATGTTTTGTTGTGGAGCGCCGCAGTCACATTAACAGGGGTGCTCAACCTTTTCGACCCATAGAGCTACTTTTTTTTTCCTAAACGAATGGCGATCGACCAGTAATTAAATTATAATAGTAATTAAAAAATTAAATAATAATTATTATAGTAATTAAAAAATGGTTTTCATTGAAAAAAACACTTCTTTATTATTTTAATGAGATGATTGATATTGAATATCATCAGCTATTTTTGAGTATATTCGGGTTCATAATTACTTACAGCTAAACGCAAGCAATCATCAAGATGATTTTCAGTCCTACTTGGGCGGTATTTAGATTTTGCATAATCCATTTGAGAGAATGACGATTCACATAAAAATGTTGACCCAAAACATGAATTTATTCTAAGATAGACATCTTTTAAAACTGGGTATTTTTCATTGAAAATATTGTTCCATATATCAAATTTATCACGCGATTTCAAGCCAATGTCACTTTGTAATTCAATTAAAATCATTTCTAAGCTACCTACATCCATACTAAATGTTTTTCCGATTAGTAGAGCCCTCCATATTTTCTATATTTATTTTAGAAAATGGTGAAATTAAAAATGAAGTAGTTGGAGTCTACAAATCTTTGTTTAAATTACAGGAAAATGCTCTCCAAAATATTACTAAATTGTTGGTAATCACACATTTCCATATTTGACTTCATTTCGTCTGTTAAATTCGAAAAATGAAATTTAATCTTCCAATACCTAGTATTTTCCAACTGTTACTTATTAGTCGAGAAAACTATTCAGAAAACGTTTACATTTAGGTAAACGATTTCTTTCAATAACTACAACTGTAACAACCTAATGTTTGCCAACCGAAATATTCCTATATTGATCCACAATACTTCTGTAATTAGCGATATCTAGCATGCAATAACCTGACATATTCCAACTGTTTATATTATTTGGGAGTAGCTGAATCTGAATTCACTCAGAAACATGTTCTTCAATTGAGGACCTTGCAACGAAATAAGGGCACATCCAAATTTTAGACGTTGTTCTTTGTTCCTAGTCAAAAGTGTTTCCCATAATATGTTTTTCTGTAAATTAGTTACCAAAATGTATGAAAATCATTCTTTTAACTTACTTGAAGATATTTTTGACACACTTATAATTTAATGATCAAGCGCCTTGTTTCACCTACAGATACCAACCATCAACGAGATCCCATATTCAAAGCTAACTAATTATTATCACTCAAAATATTAATTTTTAAGCTAAATATTATGCAACACTGTTTTTTGACGCACTTTAGCTATCGAACCCATCGCCGGTTGGTCTCTCCGCAGTAACGAAACATATAGTTAACTCGTTAGCTTTAATTCTTTACGGTTGATAAACATACAAACTGCATCGTTTTGGTAAAATGAGTGCTATCGTGTTTTTTAAAATCTAATTTTGCCCCATGGCCATTGATAAAATTGTATCCGTAATAGAAAGTATACAAAAATGCAGGAACAAATAAATAGTTATTTCATAAAATGTTTCTGCATTGAATTAAGTTTTATTCGAAACCATGTTTGGTGTAAAAATAAAGTTAAAACACTTATATTGCATCAAAAATATTATTTTTATACGAATATAACATAAATAAAAACAACTAATAGAGCAAGAGCCCGCGACGGCCAGACCTTCGTTATTTTATAAAAGCTGAACGTTTTTCTGCGCATACCCCCTACTCAGGTAGGAACGATTAGCGACATATGAAGTTTGGATCATGGTGGCTTTGGCAGGGAGCAGGTAACAAAGGGGCATCCAAAGTTTCGTGAAAGTATAAAAGGCAATTTTTTTTATATATTCTTCGGGGTAGTATTAGAAGTCACGTCACCCATTGCCAGACACTTACTATGTAGCCCCCTGCCAGACATCCTTAAATTTGAACAAATTGATAAAGTTCAAGGGTGTCTGGCAGGGGGTTGCCACGATAGTAAGTGTCTGGCAATGGGTGACGTGACTTCTAATACTATTCCGAAGAATATATAAAAAAATTACCTTTTATACTTTCACGAAATTTTGGAGACCCCTTTGTTACCTGCTCCCTGCCAAAGCCACCATGATCCAAACTTCATGTGTTTTCAGAGAAACTTCCTGCTTTTATAAAATAACGCAGGTCTGGCCGTCGTGGGAATTTTGTTTTTGTTTTTTAATTTTGATTTTTTAAAAAACTTTATTTTATTTGCAAATTGATTTGCAAATGATTTTATTATTATTAATTTAATTAACAATACTATTTTTCTATTACAATAACTTATTGTAAGAGATTCACACTATAAGTGATATTTTATAATATACACTAGTTATTTTAAACTTATGTTCAACATATAAGAAATTGAAACTTGCTAGTTCCAAATCTAAAGTCTAAGTTTCTCTGTTCGAGTTTTAATACTAATATTTTGTTTAACAAAATATTAGTTTACAATGTTTAATTTAAATTTTATTATTTTAGTTCTCATGGAAATAATTTTATTATTTTGTCTATCAGTTTATTTCATAAACGAATAACAGGTGTTGTTTATACAAGTGTTCAAGTTGTATCATGTTTAAGTTTTGTTTTCGAAATGATTTATAATATTTTATAAACAGTTTCGATTATTAATATTCTTGGGAATTTTACTTATGAATAATTTTGTTTAATTACTAATATTTTAGAAAAGAATCTCATCATGTGGATTCTTTGGAATATTTACTTTTAAGGGTGTGAAATGGAATGTAACTCTCCCCTCGTTAAATTTGGGATTCTCCTGAATTCCATTTGAAAGTTTTACATTAATTTTATTTTGCTTTTTGCATAAATAAATTAATACACTTGTTATTATTATTAAAATTATAACTGATAGCGATATACCTGAATAAGTTATTACTTTATGTACATTTAATTCTTGAATTTGTTTTATATTATCTACTGTATTTAGTATTATCTCTTTAAATGATAATACATTTTCATCTGACTTATAATCTAAATTTTGAATTACATATTTGTCTTTTATTTCTTTTATGTTATTGTTAAATGTTTTATTATCTAATTTGATAGAACAGTTATAAAATTTTATGAAATAATTTCCAATTAAAATAAAAGAAAATGAAAGAAAACATCACAATTTGATGTAAGATTTATATTCTTACTTAATTGAATTATTAAACTACTATCATCAATATTATAAATTTCTGTATTACATTCTTTTATATTTTTACAATCTTTATTTAATATACAATGTTTTAAACTATTTAACTGATTTAAAGATTTATTTTCATCATATTCGAAATATTTACTATTATTTTCTAATGCTATAGTTATAGGTGTATTTATTAAATTACAATTATCAGTATTTGCAAGAGGCATAATTAACTTTTTATTTATCTCTACCATTTTAAAAGGTATTTTTATTAAGAACATTAATTTATTAGTTTCTGTTCTAGTGAAACCTACTCTTAATCTTTTAATTTTATCTGAATCTATGTTATATGCAACTATTTCTTCATGAGTTAATAATAAAGGATGTATTATATTAAGATTTGAAAAAATAATATTATCTTGTAATTCATCTATGATCTTATCTACTTCTTGGATTTTTATTTTAATATCAATTACTTTTAAATGTATTATAGTGTTATCTACTTTATTTTTTACAAATTCTTGGATTAATTTTCTATCATTTTGGATAGAACTAAATAATGTGTTTATAGATTTATTGAAATTATCATTTATTTTTATTTGATCATTTAAGTTAGTTATAAGATTGTGATTATTTATTTCTAGGGCTGCTAAATGTTCGTTAATTAACTGTTTGTCTTCTTCATCCATAGTTCCTGCTATAATTTTATTTATGGTGCCAATGGCATTTATTAATCCGCGTTTCTGAATTATGTGGTGTCCTTTGTTTAGTGTATTAAATTTATCTAATAATTTCTTTATATAAGGTATTGAATTACAATATTGAACTACTATTTTCAGGTAAGTGTGCTGCACTTATTATAAATTCTTTTATTATAAAATCTAATTGTTGAATATCAACTATGTGTAACGAATAATTGTATGTTTTTGGTATTATGAATTTACTTTCTTGTATAATGGTATATCCATTATTAGATTCAATTTTCTCTACTACTAGTTGAGATTGTACGGGAACTATTGCTAACATTGTCACTAACATTAGAAATGTTTTCGTCATGAGTATCTGTAAATTTAAGTGTCTTTTAATATTTTTAATATGAACATTTGTTAATTTATGTTTTCTAAATTTAGGTACGTCCTTATGTCTTGGGGATTTATAATTTTTAATATAACCGAATCTTCGTGTTTCTACATAATTTTCTTTATTTTGATTATACTTTTGATTTGAGAACTAATTAAATTTAAATGAATTTTATCTCTAGATATATATCCTTCCTCTGCTTGAATTGGGGTACATTTAATTGAACTATGATATTGTTTATTATAATTTTTTATTGCTTCTAACATTTGGTATCGAATGGGACCGGGTACATCTATATTTAAGATTCTTAATTTTTCAGTAATTGTGATATTTAGTCTTTCTACATCTGAATTACCTGTGTGACTATGGGGTTTAGTTAAATGTAGTTCTACATTTTCATTTGTTAGAAATTCTTTTATATTTATGTGTTTGAATTCGTTGTCCGCAATAATTTTGTTTGGTTTTTTATGATTGAAATAGATTCTAAGTTTTTCAATTAATTCTACATGGTTAGGGTTTTCAATTGGGTATGCTGTTGCAAATTTAGAAAATTTATCTATAAAGATTAAAAAGGTTTGCCTTTTATTTGTATATGTGTCTATATGAATAATTTGATTTTTATCCGTAGGAATCTCTGTTTTTCTGAATTTAGGTTTAATAGGATTTCTATCATATTTGCCTGTATTGCAAATGTCACAATTATTTGTAATTTTATTGATTAAAAATTTAAGATTTTTATTATATATTTTGAATTTTAAGTTTTCATATAAAGCTATAATACCTGGATGTTTTTGTTTTTTGTGTTCCAAGGAAATAATTTTAATTAATTGTTCTTCTGAAACAATATCTTCAGCAAAATGAATACATTTAATGAATTTAGTATTAGGAAATTCTTTTATTAGGATTTGTTGAATTACATTAAATTCAGGGTCTGATATTTCGGTATAAATTGCTATTCGAGTATTCGATATATACTTTTTTAGTATGTTTACTAATTCGTTTGGGTTTAAGGATGGATTGATATTGATTCTTCTATTACAAAGTATGTTTTCATATTCGTTAATAAAATGATTAGTAAATATTATTTGTGTTTTAAAACGATTAACTATAGATTCTAATATTTCAATATGATCATTTTGTTCTTCCCTTTGGGAATGAATTGTTACAAGATCTTCACTAGATATAACATTATCATTACTATCAGAGGCGTAACTAGGGGGGGGGGCGGAGGGGGCGGTCCGCCCCAGGTGTCACCCGTTTTGGGGTGACACCCGACCGTAAAAAAACTTAAACAAACCATCACAATGGTTTTCAACATTTCAATCGTTTTCAACGATAAATCACTTAGAAACCATTTTAGCCAGGTTATCCATTTAATTTTGATTTATAAATGTGTCCTATAAATGTGTCCTATTGGTTCAAAAAGGATCTATTCTACTTTTTAAAATGAGTTATTTGAGTTGTGAGTTATTACGTAAAATAAAATTTCAACAATATGTGTGTATTTCTTTTTTTTAACCGAATCAACATGTTGAGCATTGAATACCATCACCACAATTACTCAATAGCTTTGAATATTCCTATAGATACTATATTAACCGTTTTCTTTTACGGTACATTATTTAGTATGCAAGAATGATTCTTTAACGACCAGGTCTGAAAACACATATGCTGAATAATGTATAAGAAAAGTGGTCTCCGTCGATAATGTGGCACCCTGTGTCGATTGGGTGGCACCCTTGAGTTCTGTTCTATTCCAAAATTATGTCTCTATTCCAAAATTACTTCTAAAATATCAGCTTAAACTTACTACCTAACATGTTTTACATTTCAAACAAATTAATTGCAAACACCTAAGGAAACTAATAAACAATCAAATCAGCATGTTTGTAAATATTCTCAAATTAATTTTTTTTTTCCTAATCTTGAAACTCGTAATTTGGAATGGATCGTTTTCGAATAGACACATAAATAATTACTGTGGAATAAAATGGTTATAGTTATGCAATTACTATATGGTTATAGTTATATAATTATGCAATTACTATGGTTTTGCAAATTTTTATAGGTAGATACATACTCATGCTGTTTGTTTTCACACAGTTAAAAAAAAATTGAATATGTAATGCAAATTGCTACACATATAGGTCCTACGGAAGTTTCCATTACAAAACAATACAAAGCTTGCCATATAAAGTTAAACTAATGCTTTTTGCATCAATATTTAACAGAGTGCATGGAGTAAAATAAAAAAGCCTGTTGTTTAAAAATGTTATTTGCATTAAATAAATTACCCGCAACATTTTTTTAGTATGACATTTTAATGCAAATTACCTCATAATTTCGAGATACTTTGATTATTGCGCACCTGCCTAAATTAATCAAATTAAAATAAACTACAACGGAAAAAATTAAAACATACATACCACCTTAATCACTATTATTATAGACTTTCAGCTGAGAAGCGATAACTAAAACATACATGAAACGATTTTAACTATATATTTCTAAAATGGATAATACTCTAGTGAATTTTAGAATTTCATTAATGCATTAAATTGTAGCAAAGTGCATTAAAACTTCTAGCTGTTCTATAGAAATAAATTATGATGGAAGAGTTGTTTTAAATTTTATAGAAATGCATTGAAATTATGTTTAATGCAACATTTACTTTACAATTCAATAATAACCTGCAACGCATAGCTAGTAGTGCAAGACTTGCTTTAAATATTGCAGTTACTTTTTCAACTGTGTAGTTTTATAATATTAATGATAAAATTTAATAAGACAAAAATATTTAATAACATTGCAATAAAGAAATCATTTGTCAAATACATAAGTGTATTGCTTTGGAAAAAAAAATTGAATTTATGTTAATCAAATCCATTTTTTAATTGTGATACATAAGAAGATATGGGACTAATTGGACAAAATCTGGGATTAATTTCCATTTAGTCAACTATATGATGGATATGATTCCGGATCTTGGATATCTATCCAATATGACGAATTTAAAAGGATGGATTGTACATATTGTACAAAACCTGGGTATCATTGGATTTTTGTTCGCCGTCTGGAGTAAAACGTACCTCTAATAATTTCAAATTGTAATTGGATTTTTTCTGCGATATTCGTCTTACTGATGGTAAATGGTAACATTTTGAACATTTTACATAGAAGGTTTTATAAGATATATTTCGTTTACGTTCTTGAGTATATTAGTAGAAAAAACGAAATTTCTAAACGAATTTTAGGTTTTTGGGCATATTATCATTATTGAGGATGAAGACTGACTTTAGTTTTTTCAATTCGTTTTAATTGTAAGTTAAAATTACATAATGCCAAATTTCCACGAACTTTACATTTGTATTTTAATTTTATTGAAAAATGGTTTCGCAATTTTTAGAATAACCCAATTTTAAAAAGCGGAAAACTTTGGAAACGAGGTTCATAAAACGATAGGAGAGGCAGTCTTGCTATTAATAGATAATGAAAAAACAGAAGTGGAACCATCTTTTATCCAGATTATTGCATATAACTTTGTTTTTATCTAAAGAAAACCTAGCATTTCGTGGATATGATGAAGGAAAAAGCCTTTAAATAAAGGCAATTTCTTAGAACTAATCAAACTACTGTCAAAGTATGATGTAGTATTAAAAGAACACATCTTGAATTAAATATTAAAAAAAAATATAAATATTTTGCAATTATGTTTGATAGCACACCTGACATTTCACATATTGATCAAATGTCAGAAGTGATTCGTTATGTGAAAATTGATGATAGAAAAGTGGAAATCAAAGAAGTATTCCTTGGACTTTTTCCTTTACATGGAAAAAAAGCTTTAAGGTTGCTTTAAGCGATGAAATTCTTAAAAATCTTGAAAATGACGGCTTAGATGTTATGAATTGTCGTTCCCAAGGTTATGATAATGCAGCTGTTACGAGTGGTATACATGAAGGAGTGCAAGCTATTATTAAAGCAAAAAACAACAAAGCAATATTTGTTGGTGTATAGATCATTCAATTAATTTATGTGACCAACACTCATTTGCACAAAATATAGCTTGTGTAACATTTTTCGGAACAGTGGAATTTTTAGATTTTTTCTGCTTCGACTAGCGGCTGGGAAGTGCTTGTTAAACACAGCAAAGCAACTTTTAAAAGACTCTCAACAACGCGTTGGGATGCTCATTATGCTTCAGTTAAAGTATTGGATGAAAATTTTAATGGGATTGTGGCTGTAATTGAGAAATTAAGTGATCAACAAGAAAATGTAGACACTAGAGGCGCTGCACAGAACGTGGTGATTGTGTATGATTTTACATTTCTTTGCTATCTTTTGTTTTGGAATGATGTTTTAAGGCGAATAAATTGTGCTTGGATTGTATTGCAAAGCACAAGCTTGAATATTGATCAATTAGTTATAAAATTACAGTCACTTCATATTTATATTGAAACCTAGTCATATTGTAGAAGAGGCAATAGATTTTGCTGTGAAAAAATCGGAGTACTACGACGATTCAATGTTGAACTCCGAACAAGATTAAAGTCAGTCCAAGATGTAGCTTCATTGTTCGAGGTTGTGCTGACAAACACTGGGCTTTTGGCGAACGTGAAGAGTTGGAGTTATCTGAATTAAAATTTACCGGTTTTTATGATGGGGTACCAGAAACAGAACTCGTCATAGAGATACTAAGGTTGAAAAGACATTTAAAGCGGCAATGTAACAGTTTTTAACTGGGTGTGCCTATAGACATTTTGAAATTGATCGTGGAATGGGATTTTACAAAATCTCTTCCGAATCTTATGGTCGCACTAAAGTTATTTATGACTATTTGCGTATCAGTGGCTTCGAGTGAGAGGAGTTTCAGCAAATTAAAATTAATGAAAAATTACATGCTGGCAACAATGACCCAAACTAGGCTTAACAATCTTGGCATATTAACAATAGAACATGAGGCAACACAAAATATAAATTTTGAAGATGTGAGTTCTAAGTTTGCAGCTGTTAAAGCTAGAAAGAAGAGATTTAAATAAGGTGCCCAGACGTCCCGCTTTTGGCGGGACAGTCCCGATTTTTAACAATTTGTCCCGCGTCCCGCTTCATTTTAAAAATGTCCCGATTTAAAAAAAAACAGAATTTCGTTATTTGAATGAAAAAAGAATTTCATTACTCAAAATTAAATTTAGGCAATTTATTTATGCTAAATAAAACATTTTCTTTAGTTTAAATATATATAAATAAATTCGAATTATATGACAATCAATATCAATATTGTAGTAAACACTAAACATAAATTGAGTTCCACTTTGTCTTCTATTGAAATTGTAATTAAGATTATATAATATAAACTTATTCATACATTTTAATTATTTATATAAAATTTAAAAACTAAAATAATCCGTCAAAGTTTAGTTGTTTTAACTTGAGTTTTACGTTCATACGTAAAGTTTTTAATTTTATTGATTTGTAAATTTTTTTAATTTTGATCTACGGGAGTGACAAGCCCAGCGTACTCGAGTACAAGATAACAAATCATTAGTTCAAGATAACAAATCTTCCTCGACCGAATTTTTCGAGCAGAAACTGTACTTGAGACATTAAAAGCCATTTAATGTGTGAAAAATAATTTAACAAATTCTTGTGGAATATTTCATGACCTTTTCAACAACAATAGTAACCTCCTAAAAAAATTTACGCAGAAAAGAAATATTCCGAAGAATGAAATAATACTATACATAATTTTTTTTATTTATTATATTTGTACGTTGCACTTTTCTTGTATTTAAAAAAAATAAATTACAATATTGGGGATTTTTTGAGATCAATTCAACTCAAGTAAGTAAAGAAGTAATTAAAATGTTTTCGATTCAAAGTTATGGTTGGAAATTTCTCAGAAAAAAACTCCACTTCGCATTTTTCGTGTTTCGGATGAATTCGAACCTTCCTCCTCAGTGCCTGGTTCGAATCCGTAGGCCGACACGCTATTGATTACGCCGTTGAGGTGATAATAATTTCGAAGTTGAAACTTCTGCATCACTTATTTAATTTACTTAAGCTGAATTTTAAGTTGACTCCATATTATGGAAATGTTTTACATATTACAATATAATTTTTTCGTTCTATGAAAAGTTTTGTTGCTTTATATTGACCCCCCCCCCCCCACGTTTATTGGCTTTTTATTAATTTTGACAGTTTTTATTTTTGGGGTGACACCACAATATCCGCCCCGGGTGCCACCCATGCTAGCTACGCCACTGATTACTATTATCATCATTATTACTATTATTATTTTCATTTTCATTTACATTAATTTCAAATAAAGGATTTCTTCCTTCGTTAGATTTAAATATATTATATATTTCATGATTTTCAATATTTAAATTACCATCAATATTTTTATTTATTTTAATTAAATCATTATTTTCATTTATATTATTTATATCGTTAATTTCATTTGTATCAGCATTAATTCTACTCAAAAAGTTTGCAAGTTTATTATCCTTACCTTTGATGTACTCTATTTTAATATTATATTCACCGAGGGATAATAGCCATCGTTGAAGTTTTGGGTTTAAATCTTTTCCAAGATATTTTGTATGAAGCCATTTAAGTGGTTGGTGATCGGATTTGAGTTCAAATTGTCTTCCGTATAAATATGGTCTAAAGTGTTTAATTCCCCATACTACTGCTAATAATTCTTTTTCAGTAGTACTGTAATTTATTTCGTGTGAATTTAGGGTACGACTTGCGTATGCTATGGGATGACTTTCTTGTAGTAATACGGCTCCAATTGCGTATTTACTTGCATCAGTATTTACTTTGAATTCTTTATTAAAATCGGGATACTTTAATATTGGATGGGTTGCTTGTAATGTTTTTAATTGTTCAAATGCGTTTATATAAGAAGGGTCAAATGTGTTAATTTTGGTATTTTTCTTGAGATATTTAGTCATTGGTTGTGCAATTTTTGCATAATCTTTAATAAATTTACGATAATAGCCGGTAATTCCGAGAAACGATTTAATTTGTTTTTGGGTATTGGGTAACTTTAATTGAATTATATCTTGAATTTTTTATAATTGGGTTTTATACCTTCTGTAGTTAAAACATGACCTAAATATTCTGTTTCTCTACAGAAAAAATTGCATTTGTCTATTTGTATTTTGAGATTAGCTTGACGAAGCCTATTAAATATTTTATTAATATTGACAACATGTTCCTGCAATGAAGAACTGAAAATTAGTATATCATCTAGATATACGACACAAATTTTATTTATAAAATCGCGAAGTATAGAATTCATCATTCTTTGAAAAGTGGCTGGTGCATTTTTTAAACCGAAGGGCATTCTGACATATTCATAATGTCCGAATGGAGTTGAGAAAGCAGTTTTCTTTTGATCTTCTTCTCTCATTAATATTTGGTGGAAACCTTTAGCTAGGTCTAATGTGGTAAAATATTGAGCTCTGCCTAATTTATCTAGAATATTATCAATGTTGGGAATTGGGAATTTGTCGTCAATAGTTTGTTCGTTGATTTTTCTATAGTCTATTACAATTCGCCATTTTTTTTTTATTAGAGCTATCCATTTTTTTTTGGGACTATCCATAAAGGTGAATTGTAAGGTGAATTAGATTGTTTTATGATACCTTGTTTTAACATGTCTTTTATTTGTCTTTCTATTTCTTGTTCATGAACTTGAGGATATCGATAAATTTTACTATATATGGGGTTATCATTTTTAAGATGTATATCATGAGTTATTTCATGAGTGAAAGTTAAGTCGTCTCCTTCGTTGAAGAATAAATTTTTATTTTTCGCTAAAAGATGTTTAAGAGATTCTTTCTCTTCGTCATTTAAATTTTTTTTATTAATTTTAGAAGATATTTCATTTTTTATATTATTGGTTGGTTCGAGATAATTTACATTTTTAAATTCTGATGGATAATAAACATTTTCTTCAAAAGGAATTATAAATTTATCAAATATTTTCAAATATTCATTTTTTAGATCAAGAGATGCCTCAAAGGGTTTTAGAAAATTCATTCCCATAATGGCATCAAATTTTTTACTTTGTAAAGGAAAAACTTTCCATTCTAAAGTTCCAGTTTTTATAAGTTCTTTTGGGATAGGTGTAACAATTTTATTAGTCATAAAGTTTGGGCCTCCTAATGAGTTAAATTGGATTGGTTTTTCTAATTTAGAGATTTGATAATTAAGAATATTGGGTTTTATTATGCTAGTATCTGATCCAGAATCGATCAAACAAAAAATATTTTTATTTTCAAATGTTAATTTTATTAGGGGTAATTGATTATGTGAGGAGTCTCTATAAAATTTACTTCATGGTCAATAATTGGATTAACCTGAATTATGTCTACTTCCATTGGTTCAGGTCTGGTTTGTCTTAATTGATTGGATCTATTAAACCCGAAATTTTGGTTAGGCTTAGAAAAATTATTATTTTGATTATAAAAGGGATTATTATTCCTATTAAAGTGATTTTGATTATGATAATTTTTATTAAATGGATTTTGGTTAAATCTGTTGGAATTATTATGATTATTATTATTTTCTCTATTAATTGGTTGGTTGGTTAATAAAGTTGTTGTTATTAATGTTATTTCTAAAATTGTTTTGGTTTAAATTTCCGAATTTATTATGCTGAATATTTTGATTTTTAAATTTGTTATTAAAATTAGTAAAATAATTTTTATTAAGTTTAAATTCATGTTTAATAGCATCATCGCTATAATAGATTTCTGATTTACATAATTCATTGTCTAATTCAAATAATGATTTATTTATATCAATTTGTATTTGTAATATTGGTGTTAATTTAGATTTTAAGATTTGAACTAATTCTTTATCAATAGAATTGTATGTAAATAAATTTTCGTTATCGAAATCACAAATTTCACTACATTTACTTTTAATATTACCTAATACACTAAATAAATGTTTTAAATTGGTTACCTTAATATCTTTTGCAGAATACAGCAACTGATGAATAGTACTTTTTGGACGAAATTTTAATTTTAAAGTTTGAATAACACTGGTCCATGTTCTTAGATGGTCTGGAATTTCTAATATTGAAGTTCTGGCTAGTCCAATAATTTTATTGTTGATTGTTTTGCGTAGACAATATTGTTTAAGTTCTATGTTGTTTGGTCCACAAAGACTTTCGACGTCTTCCACTGATTTTAAAAATGATTTTAGTCTAAAGCTGTCTTCACCGGAAAAAGGTGTTATCTCGTTGAAATTTCTGATTATTTGATCACTAGTTAACTCAAATTTGGTATTTTGGATTGTGTTTATTTTTAGATTTTGCTCCGCAATTTGGTTATTTAAAAAACTTATTTGATCACTAAGCTGTTCTTGCATTTGTTGTTGTTGCAGAATTTGATTTTCGACTTGCTCCATTTCGTTGTAGTTTTTGAAACGGATCTTGTCAAAAGTAGTGTTTCTTTTTAAATTAATTTTTGGAATATTTTTTCACTTTTAACTTATTTTATTTCACCAATTTTTATTTAATTTACTTTTGCACTTATATCACTATAAGATTTTAAGTTGAAGTTATTTTAAGTGTCTTTGGAAAATCAATGTTAATATTTTCCTGCGTTTCCAATAACTCACTATTTTTCTTAAAAGTTCGTATCACTAGATAATCTTTCTTTAGAGAGATTATCCTATCAACTGCGCCAATTTTGTTTTGTTTTTTAATTTTGATTTTTTAAAAAACTTTATTTTATTTGCAAATTGATTTGCAAATGATTTTATTATTATTAATTTAATTAACAATACTATTTTTCTATTACAATAACTTATTGTAAGAGATTCACACTATAAGTGATATTTTATAATATACACTAGTTATATTAAACTTATGTTCAACATATAAGAAATTGGAACTTGCTAGTTCCAAATCAAAAGTAAATCTAAAGTCTAAGTTTCTCTGTTCGAGTTTTAATACTAATATTTTGTTTAACAAAATATTAGTTTACAATGTTTAATTTAAATTTTATTATTTTAGTTCTCATGGAAATGATTTTATTATTTTGTCTAACAGTTTATTTCATAAACGAATAACAGGTGTTGTTTATACAAGTGTTCAAGTTGTATCATGTTTAGGTTTTGTTTTCGAAATGATTTATAATATTTTATAAACAGTTTCGATTATTAATATTCTTGGGAATTTTACTTATGAATAATTTTGTTTAATTACTAATGTTTTAGAAAAGAATCTCATCATGTGGATTCTTTGGAATATTTACTTTTAAGGGTGTGGAATGGAATGTAACTCGGGCTCTTAGTCTATAATCAAAGTAGGCTATTTTTCCAACATTAAAATAACAAATTTCAAAATTTCTGCTGACAGAATTCTATCAACAGAATTCTGTGGACAGAATTTAAGTGAATGAAACCTTTGAAAAACTCTGTCGAAGATTTAAATCAATCGACAGAAATTTCGATCAAAATTGTGTTGGATGATGTCGATTCGACAACAGAAAAGGTTTTTCGACAGAAAAACAACCTACAGCAAATCCAGGCTTAAATTTAAACTAAATATACTAGATTTCAACAAAAATATTTATATGGAAAAAAAACTTCTCGCGCTCGACTTAAATTTTCTTTGCGATCGACGGGTTGGGCACACCTGCATTAAGGGGACTATGAAATGCCCCACTTGTAGGAAGAATCAGCACAACGTTCATGATTCGTTCTTATTCGGTTTAGTGTAGTCCAGGTATGACGTGGAAAATCGAAACCAGGTTGGATAAAAGTCGGGTTAGTAATAGAAAGGCCAGGTGTGTTGTAAAGATGCCAGGAGGTATCCCAGGCATCCAAGATATTAAAATTAGTTACCAGCAGGTTACTGGCAGTTTTATGTGGAGGCTTTCTTGACTTCAATCGACAACGAGTATGGTCGCCGTAATATTCGTGCAAGGGTGACGTGATGTTTTTGGTTACCTTTTTATGTTCACGCATAAGCACATGTGAGCGTCTGAGTGCAGGTGGAGCGATATTGCTTCGACGATTATACGTTTTTATACTTTTTGCATAGTAATAATATTTTTTTTTTAATATTTTTTAAATTTTTTTTTGTATTATTTTTTTTTTTTTTTTGGAACATAATTTTTTTTTTTTTATTTTTTTTTTATGTATCCTGTCAGTCTGTCTGTGTGCGTGTGTGTGAGCGAATGGCCAAAGAAGTATAACTTCCACCTTCTGGTCCGACACAGACCCTACTTTTTTTAAATTAAAAGTGTTGTAATTGGAATTCCAAAAGGTGTCACAACAACATGCGTACTAAGGTGCTGATGAACGCAGTTCCTTTTAAGATCGTTATATAAATATAAAGCAAGTGAAACTCTGTACCCCCTCAGTTGTTCCTGAGTAGTTCTAGTTGGTTCTAGTTGACTTGATTGTTTTGGCTATTTCAAGACTCGAAATAAAGAATATAGTAAATGTGTAAAATATGTCTGTTTAGATTAATTAATTCATTAAAAAAACAAAAACCGCGTGGTGCACAATACTATTCTGACAAAACGAAATGGCCATCGCATATTCAACTTAAGCTACTATAGTAGTATAGTGCTACTATAGTTGAAATAATGGAAGCAATAGTTTCCGACAATTAAACATCTTTCATTTTCGTAAAACAATTTGTAAAGTCTTGGTATTGAAGCAACTTTTAGACCATGTCAGCTGAATAAGAACTTTAAACAGTTACAAATGAAACTAACCCCAATCCTAATAACGGCTATAACTTCTATAACATTTTTTCGTAAACTTTATCGAGAGTTGTGTGGACAAGTTTCGGTAAAGCTTCTAATAATAAATATAGAAGTATTATAGAAGCTTTCACTCCGATTACTTGTTTGTTTTAGTTTTTATTAAATTTTGGCGCAAACTCATTTTTAAGTCCCTGGGCCCACAACGATTTCATGTGATGATTACCACATATTTTATACTTCGTGAGGCGATATATATAATAATTATAATAATTATATGAATATTTTGTAAGCCTGGCACGTACGCCGCCTGCATGTGAGATTTGTAGTTAAATCTATTCTATATATAATATTTTTGTAGCACTAAAATATCAAAATAATAATTTAAATAACTTATTATATAGTAAAAACAAATTAAACACATTGCATCATTTGAATTGCAAGAAAAAACAATTTATTTGGGTTTTCAAAGTTTGCAATTTTGACAGCTCTTAGTTGGATTCTAGTTGGAAACTATGCTTTTGTATAAAACCGGTAGTTGGATTCTTATGTTGATTTTTTACCGGTAGTTGGATTCTTATAGTTTACAAATATTACAACGAAGATGGCGCACTTTAATTATTTAAATATCTTAAACTTGTTTATAACTTTGTTAAATAAATGATTAAATTAACAATTAAATAAATATTTATAAATTTTCTGCATTTTTTACAAAAAATAGTGTGTATTACTAGTGCGAATGTGTTTTCCAAACGTGAGTTATTGCCGCACGACCGTAGGGTCAACTAACTCTTGTTTGGAAAACGCATTCGCACTAGTAATACAATCTACTATTTAAGTTTTAATGTTTTAAAGAAAATTTCTTAAAATTTCATTTCAAAATAGTAAGCTCTGCGTTTCATCATAATTCTATAGGTTTTTTTTTGTTGCAAAACGAACTTTCATCGAAAATTTTTTCAAAATAAATTGCTTTCAAATCTTTTGATTGCAATATTTTTAAAAGAATATTATTTAAAGTTGCAATTAGTAAATTAATCTACATAATTATTTGAATAAAAATCGTTTTTATTCACATCCTGGGGTTCCCCTTATCGGTAAGTAATACTTACCGCCTGAATGGTCGGTACACTGAGAAAAAAGCTACGTAATAATAACCAAATTGGTTTTGTTAAAGTATTTTTGTTAAAATAACATAGTTTTTGTTACGTTTCAATAAAATTGACTTTGCTAATTTTTTTCAATTATGTTATTAATACAAAAATCGCTTCGTTATTTTACCTAAGCAAATACATTTTGCAAAGAAACATTAGTTTTGTTAAAATTACATGGCTTTAGTTATTTTAACATAGCGGTATTTTATCTTTATTAAATATTAATGGTGGTAAAAACATTTTACATATACTCTGTTAAATAGTACATTATGATGCTAGGACGTAAAGCTAAAGATTTTGGACGGATGTGGAGTTTGCAAATCGAGGCTCTAGCCGAGATTTGCACCCACATTAAGTCCAAAATAGCTTACGTCCGTGCATCATATACTATTTTTTATTCGCCACAAGCAAAATATTTTAAGAAAAGTTGTTTATTCTAAATTAAAATTATAAATTTTCATAAATTTTAAAATAAAAATATGTGGAACAAGTAACCTTTGACGAATATTTATTATTTTTTCCAAACTATTGTGTAGCTATGACAACAAATGATAACAACTATTTTAATTGGATAAGGAAATTTTGAATTTAAGGGTTGCTTTGATAAAAATTTTTATTTTTCATAGAATTTAAAAAAAAACAAATTCTTTTTACTTTTTTGGACGTAGCTATGACAACAAAATAAATAGCTGAAAAGTGATACTTTAAAGCCGCAAATCACAGTAATAAAGTAACACTTTAATATGTAGGCGAATAAAAAACATATTATATTAAGAGAGCGCTTTGTTAAGATAAATTGATTTTACGAGGCTAAGTTAAAGTAACACAGCACTATGTTAATCAAATTGAAAGAATTGTTATACGTATCTAGTGCTATTTTAAAATAAAAGAGCATTTTGTAAAATTCCAAGCTTCATTTAAGAATTGCATTTAAATTTAATTCCATTTAAAACGTGTTTTCTTTGTGAAGTGGCAATTATAAATTTCTGAAGAAAAGGCAAATAAATATTAAACATTAAAGTACTTAAATATTTAACAGGTATAAGCAATTGAATATTTTTATTTAAAATTGCAAGCATTTATATTATATATTATTATTTATTAAATCCTATTAGATCGATTTCTGATGATATAAACTTTTTAAGAGTAAGAAATACAATAAATTTCGGGAAAAAGATTTCGAGCGTAATGCATATGAATTTCCGGAAAGGATAATTAATAAAAAATGGGTGAGTTAAATTTAAATCTTTGCTTTTTGTAACTAAATTAATCTGAGTTTTAACGTAGAAAAATTTACCAGTTGCAACTCAGCGTCTTCCAATGTACAAAAATTTCAGAAGAAATAGTATTATTGTTTCCTACTAAATCACCAGTAAGTATATGACATATCTATTCTATTTTATATTTAATATTATTAGTAATACCTGCCACAGTAGCCAAAGAAGTTTTACTTCAACAGCGTGTAAAGATTACGCAATTCATTTATTTTCTATTTCAGAGTACCTATTTTGTTGGAAGAGGTCATCTTCCCCCAAAAGGAAAATTGAACGATCGGAACCAAAATCGGAAACCCTGTAGAGTAGCCCTGTAGAAATACCAGGTAGATAGTTTTAATGTTTAAAGGATAAATTCAAATTTTATAATGGCTACTTTCCTTCAGTTGAAAACAATGTAGAAAATATGAAAATTAAAGAAATTCTAAGGAGTTTCAGAAGTCCATGAGAGGAATTGAAACGCAAATGGAACCTTTCCTCAAAATTTAGAATGGATTAGCACTATAACAAACATTCTTACAGAATGGCCATTGTATCAACATACCCTTGCGCCTGAATTGGTAATGAACTTTATAATTTCCACAAAGTGATCAAGTATATATATTATTTAATGTCTATTACAGATAAACATCGATTTTTTAACAATTTACCCTGAGAAAGATGTGATGTTCCAAAACTGGAATATATTTTCAAAATACATTCCAGAAATATTAAAAAAAAAATATACGGGACAACATAAATAAAGTAGCATTTCAACAACTTTTATTAAAAAAAGTTAAAATAAATACTGGTAAATTATATAATAAACACTTTATATGTGTGTAAACATATTTATTTGTTGTATTTCTGTTTTGTTTCTAGATACATTTAACTTAGAACTTCTATAAGTTCTACTGGCGATAATCCATAGATATAAATTTAAAAAAAAAGCTCAAAACAGCAGCAAATAATAATTCAAAAAAATCTACTATAAAGGACGTCCATAATAATTTTATATTAAAATGTTTGACGACTAAGGCTTCGGACAATTTACGGTATTTAAATTTATCGATAAAGTAGTCTTTTAAGCTTATTGCTATTGTCTTTTAACACCACCGTTCTAATTAATATCATTTTGACATTTCATTTTCCTTCATAAGATTCATGGTGTTCCTTCATAAGATAATAAAATTAAATGATTGTTAGAAAAATATCCAAATTTGGTTTAACTTTAATTAATTGTTCAAATTGTTTAACTCTAATGGGCAAATAAAAAGAAAAATGGCTTAAATATTAAACCAAATTATTAAAAAAATACAAAATATTTTCTCCCAGCCAACTGCAATTTTTCTAATGAAATGAATTTTTTGATGAAGAATGTCTAACAATATAATAAAACTCCAAAAGTAAATTTAAACTATAAAAAATATGAATTTGCTATAGAAGTAAAAACATTAAAATGACAATTAAGGTCTTATGGTCTTTTTTTAATGTCATTAGAAATTTAATGTCTTTCGCTCTACTTTGCCGACACATGGATGCATTCAATGTAAGTTAAGGACTTAAGGTCTTAAAATAACCTTAATTTGAACAAGGCATAACGATGTAAATAACGAGCTTAAAACAATAAACGATAAGTGTTTGAGTAACAGTGAACGAATTCAATCAATTCTCGTTACTGTTGGAAGTACTTTAGATTATTAAGAGTTCTATGTCATATTGGATAAGGAGCACTTTAAATTTGCAAATTTTTTGGAAGCCCTTGATTGTTGTTTTAAGGTGTTTCAAATTTTTAATTTAAGGTATCCAAGCGAATCTTTAAATGTTTGGTTATTCATTCAAAAATTTTATACGGCATTACAACCAAATTTGATTAAGAATCCAGCTGTACTTACGCTAATCAATGATATTTTCCAAAAAACAGCCAAATAATGATTAAAAATATTTATTATTAATCTAATTATATTTTTAATATTTTTATTTCATTATATAAAACTATATAAATTTTATTTCATTGTTGAAAATCCAAAAAATGGTATTTCTTTTAAATTATTTAATGAAACAATTTTTTTTTATATTATTATAAATAATACTTTAAAATTTAATAGTTATAATCGTTATAATAGTTATAGTATAATAATAGGTAAACTCTGAAGGATTAAATTATACTTATGTATATATGATTAAGGTAAAATTTCAATTTTATATTATATATAATTGTTGTTAATAAATAAATTTATTTTGAATACATTGAAAAATTGTTTTTGTTGCTAATTTTAGAATACAAAATATATAGTTATTTTAACTATGGCAGTCGCTTCATTCGTATGTATAATTAACTAATAATTCTATTGTTTTAACTTAGCAAAACTACATAGTTGTATAAAATTTTTACAAAAATTATGTTAAAAGTACATATATCTATGTTAGCCTAGCTTAAATCTTAATATTCAGCTTTGTTGGTATAACATAATATTATATTTTGTTTACAAAAAACTATGTCGTTTTCTAAAAAAAGCTATGTTAAAAGTACATATATGTTTGTTAGACTAACTTATCTTTTAAAAATTGGCTATGTTGTTATAACAAAATATTATGTTCTCTTTACTAAAAACTATGTCGTTTTGCAAAAAAATGAGATTTCTAATTTATGTAAAGTTAACATAGCAAAAACTGTTTCATTAACAAAGCGCTAAGGTGGCTGAAAAGTAAGATAAATTTCTGTTAAATTAATATGTGTTTTCTGTTAAAAATACTTACTTTTTTCTTTCAGTGTAAGTAATTACTTACCGACTTGTGATTTGTAAACGAAACTTACTATGTTTATTTACGAATCAGTAAACATGCAAATTCGCCTGATCGTGCACAGTTGAAAATAAGCTGAATATGTAATGCAATTTGCTACACATATAGGTCCTACGGAAGTCACCATTATAAAACAATGTAAAGTTTGCTTTAAAGATAAATGTAATGCTCTTTGCATTAGCAAGTTCTTTTCAAACTTCTAGCGTAGCAAATTGTTTTCAAACTTCTACCATTTCTATAAAAAGTAAATTATGTTGTATTGTATAGTATTACAATTTGTAGTTTTGCGTTAGAATAAGTTTTAATGCAAAATTTGCTTTGCAATTTAATAATAACTTGCTTTACATAGTCCATATAGCAAAACTTGTATTGAAAATTGCAGTAACTTTTTCGACTGTGTGCAAAAAATTATATTGCGCGCGACATTTTTTTTTGTATCACATTTTAATGCAAATTGCATTATAATTTAGAGTTACTTTGATTATTACGCACCCGTGTTTAACACAAATATTATTTGCTGCAATTAGTTATACGTATATTGAGATAAATTGAATATAAAAAAAATGATCTGTATTTTAACTTAATTAAAATTTATATCACTTCATTTATATATTTGTCATATTTTTTTCACTTATATATTTCCAATTATCATTGGAACAAAATCATAACAACTATTGTGTTCTGTATTTTTAAAAGTTAAACAAACATATAATTAATTTATTTAATTTAATATTTTTTACACGCACAATTTAACCAATAATTTTAATTAAAACTTAATCTACTCAAAAAGAACTCAGATATTATATCACTTTGAAATTTCAAAACTTAGACTAATTTCAATACTTTTACCACAAAAAAAAACAATTCAAACCAAAAAAGTCCAAGCGGCAAGATGTCCGCTAGAAATAGGTTGATTTCGAGATTAGACAGTTTTGTGTACAAGTAAAATCTGATGTATCAGATTAGTTTAAACAAAACAAACTAATTACAAACAAATATCGAACAAATTTTAAAAAGAAAACTAGCTACATACATATAAGCAAAACTGCATCTATCCAATTTTGCAACAAAGAAATATCAAATCTACCACAGAACATATGTGTGACAATTTATGACACTATATGAAAAACACACGGCAAACCCACTCTATATCATATGTCGTGCAATTACTGCAATATATCAAAATATTTTTAAGAAGTTTATTTCTAAGAAAAAAAAATTAATTTTTTCTATTCAAATTTTTTATTTTTTTTTATTGACTGTTATAAGGGTTTTGCAAATTGTTGTTGTTGGGGATTATTGCAAAATGCAAGCTTTTTTGTTGAAGCCGACAAGTCAAAAACCTCTATTTGCAGAGGTTAATATTTATAAGAAATGGATTAAAATGTTTCCACAGATTCTAAATTTATGAGGTTTTTAAAAATATTAGTATCCAAACGGCCGTTATAACGGATTTAAAAATTCAATTTTTTCTAGTATAAAGCCTCTAGTTTCTTAACCATGTGTTGGATTTTGCTGATTTACGAACTTGTCCAAGATATCCATAAAACACATATTTTTAAAAAAACGTTTTTTGATCTGGCTCCACAAATGCGACCGTGAGAGTTCCGATTGATTAAATACATTTTTTGTTTTACAAGCTTTTGTGCTCACTCAGAAACCTCCAACTGCAAAGGAATATTTTTTGGAAGAAATGGATAAAAAAGGGTTCAAAAATTCTAACTTTATGAAGTTTTTAAAAATATTAATATCCAAACGGCCGTTATAATGGATCTAAAGGACAGACTTTTTTCTAGTATAAAGCCTCTAGTTTCTTAACCATGTGTCGGATTTGGCTGATTTACGAACTTGTTCAATATATTAATAAAACACACATTTTTAGAAAAGGCTTTTTGATCTGGCTCTACAAATGCGGCCGTGAGAGTGCCGGTTAATTCAAAAAAAAAAATTTTTTTTGTTGGAGCCACTCACACAGGAACCTCTAACTGCAGAGGTCTATTTTTAGAATAAATTGATAAAAAAGATTCAAAAGATTCTAAATTTGTTAATTTTTTTAAAATATTAGTATCCAAACGGCCGTTATAACGGTTTTAAAAATCAATTTTTTTAGAAAAAAGCCTCTAGTTTCTTAACCACGTCTCGGATTTTGCTGATTCACGAACTTGTCCAAGATATTAATAGAACATACATGCACAGAAAATTTCAAAAATTCTAACTTTATGAAGTTTTTAAAAATATTAATATCCAAACGGCCGTTATAACGGATCTAAAAAACAGACTTTTTTCTATTATAAAGCCTCTAGTTTCCTAACCATGTGTCGGATTTGGCTGATTTGTCTTGGGCTGATTGAACTTGTTCAAGATATTAATAAAACACACATTTTTAGAAAAGGTTTTTTGATCTACCTCAACAAAAGCGACCGTGAGAGTGCCGGTCGTTTTCGTTATAGGCAATAGCAGTGAGATAACACTAGCCAAGGTGACATCTTAGGGATGGATGCGGATGAACTTTATTCAGTCAACGGTAGCACCCTCAATCTTAGCTGTGAAATAATCCTTGATGATGAGACGCTATTGCTTCCTTGAAGAAACGAGCCTTCATATAATTATGTGTGAGCTTTAATCTTCAAGAAAGACAGAGCGTCACAGGATCTAGGAATATGCAACCGGCTAGATTTTTGGCAACTACAGGTTTGTTTAGTTCCGGCAAATGTTTGTAAAAATTTGCTATGTACTTTTTAATTTACTTTTATTTTCTCTATTCTATCATAAAATATTGGCCTATGTCATATTTTGTCAGTGATAGGATTTTTTGTTTAGCTATCCATTCTTTAACCAAAAATATAAAAAAGCAAAACAAGAAAGATTTACGTCCATCAACATCTTTGAACGTATGTTGTTGTGGGACCTTGGTCTTAAAAGGTTTTTATATGTTATTGTGACACATATTGTAATTCCTACTACACAAATTCAAGATTTTATTAAGAGTTTAGCAATGGATCTAACCATTATGTAGTTTAGAATTCTAAGACACTAGAAATGAATGTATTCAATTGAATAGAATGAAAAATTGCTTTGAAAAGCGAAAGCTCCGTAACAAAAGTTTTATCTCAATTCCGGTCGGTTCGGGAATCGAACCGGCGTCCCTCTGATCAAAGTTTATATGGTTAACCATTTAACCAACTCGACCAGCGACGAGATAAAATTTTGTTTTTGGACGATCGACTTAACATCACAATTATTTAATTCATTTTTAATGTCAATTTTTTGTCTTATTTATTTATTCTACGAACACGTCTTACCGTTCTTCATACCTCAACTAAGTTGACATTGAATGAAGAACATTATGGATCATCGAATATGGGAGACACATCCCAACTAGTGGAGAATGGCCACTAACCAATTTAAATTCAAGATTTTTTTAAGAGTTTAGCAATGGATCTAACCATTATGTAGTTTAGAATTCTAAGACACTAGAAATGAATGTATTCAATTGAATAGAATGAAAAATTGCTTTGAAAAGCGAAAGATCCGTAACAAAAGTTTTATCTCAATTCCGGTCGGTTCGGGAATCGAACCGGCGTCCCTCTGATCAAAGTTTATATGGTTAACCATTTAACCAACTCGACCAGCGACGAGATAAAATTTTGTTTTTGGACGATCGACTTAACATCACAATTATTTAATTCATTTTTAATGTCAATTTTTTGTCTTATTTATTTATTCTACGAACACGTCTTACCACATAATGGTTAGATCCATTGCTAAACTCTTAATAAATTCTTGAATTTAAATTGGTTAGTGGCTATTCTCCACTAGTTGGGATTTGTCTCCCATATTCGATGATCCATAATGTTCTTCATTCAATGTCAACTTAGTTGAGGTATGAAGAACGGTAAGACGTGTTCGTAGAATAAATAAATAAGACAAAAAATTGACATTAAAAATGAATTAAATAATTGTGATGTTAAGTCGATCGTCCAAAAACAAAATTTTATCTCGTCGCTGGTCGAGTTGGTTAAATGGTTAACCATATAAACTTTGATCAGAGGGACGCCGGTTCGATTCCCGAACCGACCGGAATTGAGATAAAGCTTTTGTTACGGATCTTTCGCTTTTCAAAGCAATTTTTCATTCTATTCAATTGAATACATTCATTTCTAGTGTCTTAGAATTCTAAACTACATAATGGTTAGATCCATTGCTAAACTCTTAAAAAAATCTTGAATTTAAATTGGTTAGTGGCCATTCTCCACTAGTTGGGATTTGTCTCCCATATTTGATGATCCATAATGTTCTTCATTCAATGTCAACTTAGTTGAGGTATGAAGAACGGTAAGACGTGTTCGTAGAATAATAAATAAGACAAAAAATTGACATTAAAAATGAATTAAATAATTGTGATGTTAAGTCGATCGTCCAAAAACAAAATTTTATCTCGTCGCTGGTCGAGTTGGCTAAATGGTTAACCAGATAAACTTTGATCAGAGGGACGCCGGTTCGATTCCCGAACCGACCGGAATTGAGATAAAACTTTTGTTACGGATCTTTCGCTTTTCAAAGCAATTTTTCATTCTATTCAATTGAATACATTCATTTCTAGTGTCTTAGAATTCTAACCTACTACACAACACATTTTATTAAAAAAAAAAGCTACTTGCAAAGAGGATGAGTTGCGAAATAAAGAAAACCTCTTGCGATTAAACAAAAAATATTGCTCATTATAATGTAATTTATTTTTAAAAATTAATAAATCATTGCTTAAACAATATATGTAAAGGACTATACCACATCTACTATTTTATGCCACCCATAAAACTTGTTGCAACCTCATTTTAACATAGAATATAATATTTAACATTGAATTAAATTTCGTATATAATTATATATTTATTACGAAAATTTGCAAAACGCGGACGGAAAATGTTTTTTAGAACAAATTTTAACCAGAGTAGTCGACAAAGGAATTATGACCAACTTCGCTTCAGTTTTTGGAAAAGTATACTATCTTCATTTGTTATGAAATGAATTTGTATGTTTAAATTGATTGATTGATTGATTGATTGATTGGACTGTAGGACCAAGCACTAGGCGAGACTCCCGGATTACGGCCGGGCCACTTCCTACAGTCGTTTTACATATAACAATAGGTAAGGATAGGTAGGTAATTGTAAGTTAGGAGTGAACGACCCGGTTACAGACACCTGGCAAATCGTATCTAGCTACTACTGTTAGGAGACAATCACAAGGACAATCACTTATACATATAATCTGCAATCGCCAATCAGCAATCCCGTATCTAAAATTTCTCGCCTGCAATCTCCAGTCGGAAACCTGTTATTCATGTAATTTATTAGTATAATAGGATGATGACTAAATTGTAGTCCTCTGCACTCTCCAATCTGAATTCATGTTATTATATTTATGGTTAAAATTATTTATGATTATTTATGGTTAAAAACATTTATATTATGTACATATATATAAAAAACAAAAAACCCCTTTGAAAATTGAGTGAATTTCATATAAAAAAGTATTGGGATTGAATTGGATAAAAATATTATCTTTCACTTGATGTTTTTATTTGAAATGTATTTATTTAAATTTTATAAAACATTATTTTATATAATATTGTGACGATTATGGAAGATGATAGAACACAAAAACAATAGAACTTTCAAGAAAATTCTCGTTAGTTCTACAAGTATAAAGTTGTTAGCGATACAAAAAGTATAAAAATTTAGCAGTGATAAAGGCGAAGTAAAATTAACAGTGTTATAAGTAGAAAGTTAAAAGTGATATTGTGAACAAGTATAAAACAATTATAAGTGGTGAAATATTGTTAGTAGCAGAAGAACTACTAAAAGGGGAATAGTAATAGGAGAAATATTATTATTGTAAAATCTTGAACGAATAAAATTATAACGTTTAGAAAACCCATTGTGTTTTAAATTTCCTGATTTAGTGATCGAACTAAATAATTGTAACTCGGCTAAGAAACGTTACAACTGGTGTCAGAAGTGAAATTGGGAAATAAGATGGATTTGAATGGATTAAAAGTTCAAGATCTGAAGAGCGAATTGGAGAAAAGGAATCTTTCAACAACGGGAACTAAGAATGAGTTGAAAGAGCGATTAATAAAAGCTATGGAAGCAGCTGGATTGGATCCAGAAAAATATCGTTTTGGGCAAGAAGAAGCAGATGAAAATCCAGATGCAGGAAATAGTGAAGCTAAAGATGGTGCTGTTGAAGCAACGAGGCAAGTCGTACCAGCAAACAACGACTTTGCACAGTTAATGGCTATGATGGAGCAAATGAGTTTCAACATGAGAGCAGATGTAAAGGCAAACATGGAGGTTATGAACAAAAAGTTAGATTTGCAAAGTAACAGCATGAGTAATGAAATGAAAAAGTTAGATGCAAACATCGCTTCAAGTCGAGAAGAAATTAGCTTGGTTAAAACACACATCGACGAGAAACTTCTACATATGGCAGCGAATCTACGCATCGAAGTAGAGAAAATTGTGGATGAAAAAGTCAAGAAAGTGCAAAAAGAAGTTGAAGTTCTGGAACAGAAAGTACAATCGAAAGTAGATGACTTTAAAGTAGAAGTAGAAAGAAGGCTTCAAGATGTTGAAATTAAAGGTAAAACAATTCACACGGTTCAACAAACACAAAGCATGAAGTTAAAACCGCCCACATACGATGGTACATCATCGTTTGGAATTTTCAAATTCCAATTTGAAACAGCAGCTGATCAGAACAGTTGGAACGAACCACATCGTGTGGCAGCTTTAATAGTGGCACTGAAGGGTGAAGCAGCAGAAACAATACAATCAGTTCCAGAACAAGATCGAAGGAGCTACAATGAGATCATGAAGGCTTTAGATCGCAAATATGGTAGTGACCACAAACGGGAGATATACAGACTTGAGTTGAAGGGTCGCTACCAGCGAATAGGAGAAAGTCTGCAAGAGTTTTCGTCTGCGATCGAACGTCTGGTACATATGGCACATGGAAATACATCACCAGACTATATGGAAAGAATGAAGATAGATGCGTTCATCGACGGCATAAGAGATCCAGAGACGCGAAAGTCAGCTGTGATGACACCTAAAGCTACATTTGCTGAAACAATAGCTTGTGCATTGACTAGTGAGACGGCACAAGCAATTGTCAAACCAACAATCAAAGTACGCCGTGTAGAAATGGAAGAAGAGGATAGTTTTAGGCCCCAAAGAAGATCTGGAGAATTTAACAGTAGAATAAGATGTTGGGTATGTGACAAACTTGGTCACATATCTCGAGAATGCAGAGAGGCTAGACGAAAACGGGGCAGATCAACATCACCAATCAGACGGAGATCATCTGAAGAAAAGGCTCAAGCGGGAGAGGATGGTCAAATAGCAGCGGAAGGGTTAAACTAAAACGAGTCAGCTTTAAGGGGCGTAAGCTGGCTCCCACAACCGAATGTCCCATAATCTCCATCCCTATTTCAAGAATCGCAAGGAATGGTGACAGTCTAACGATTGGAGCTAAAATTGATGACAACAACTGTATCATTACGCTAGATACTGGAGCAACTCGCACAATAGTCCGTACAGATTTACTAAAAGGGGAATTACAACCAGCAGAAAAATATCGAATACAAACAGCAACAGGGGAAAGTGCAACTATCAGGGGAAGCAAAATTGCCGATATAAAAATTGGAAATACGCACTTTCAGCATGAAGTTCTAGTGGCAGACATCGTTGATGAAGTAATTTTGGGAATGGACTTCATGAGGCCGAATGGATTTGTAATAGACGCTGGAAATGGAGTACTCAAGTATGGTAACGTAGAGTTGGTTCTTCAGACGAATGGTGCAGAATCAAGTATGAGGCGAATAATATTGGAACATCGCGAAAAGCTGCCACCTAATACCGAAACAATCGTCTGGGGAAGATTGGAGGGAGATTCTGGGTCACCAAGGTTGTGGGTTGTGAAAGCCAATGAAAATGGTCTTCAACATCAAGAGATCATTATAGGGAAAACATTAGTTGTACCAGATGAAAACTTAAGAATACCGATAAGAACACTAAATCTGTCAGACAAAATAAAAACGCTCAAGAAAGGAACAATCGTCGGTAAATGTGAAGAAGTAACTACCATTGTGAAATGTGAACAACAGCACACAGAAAGGAAAGTCGAAAATCAAACGCAGAAGAAAGAAATACAAAATCTACTACAGAAGTGGACAACAGAGCTTACAAAAGAACAAAAGAAAGAAGCAGAGCAATTGCTCGAACGTTATTCATCCATCTTCTGCAGCACATCAGCAGACAACGGAAGAACTAATCTGATTAAACATAAAATTGACACGGGAGCAGAGATGCCGATTCGCCAAGCACCAAGAAGATTACCATTAGCAAAACGGGAAGAAGCTGATAGAATGGTAAAGGATATGAAAATGTCTGGTGTTATCGAGCAATCAGATAGTCCATGGAGTTCACCTGTGGTTTTAGTTGGAAAGAAGGATGGAACTATGAGATTCTGCGTCGACTACAGAAAACTGAATGCAGTAACAAAGAAAGATAGCTACCCACTACCTCGAATTGATGATACCTTGGACACATTATCAGGTGCCAAATTATTCTCAACATTAGATCTGCAAAGTGGTTATTGGCAGGTAGAAGTCCAAGAAGAGGATCGAGAAAAGACAGCGTTTAGTGTGGGTAGTGGGCTATGGCAGTTTAACGTTATGCCATTCGGGCTATGTAATGCTCCCGCCACATTTGAACGTTTAATGGAACGTGTGCTGAAAGGATTACATTGGAGAACGTGCCTTGTGTACTTGGACGACGTCATTGTAATGGGCAAGGATTTCGACGATCATTTGAAGAATTTAGAAGAAGTCTTCGAGCGAATCCAAGCAGCAGGACTAAAATTGAGTCCAAAGAAATGTACACTATTCAGAGAAGAAGTAAAGTATTTGGGGCACAAAGTAACAACAAATGGAATACACACAGATGCTGATAAGATCACAGCAGTAAAAGAATGGCCAAGACCTAAGAATTTACATGAGCTTCGCAGTTTTCTGGGATTGTGCACTTACTACCGACGTTTTGTACCAGGATTTGCGAATGTTGCTAAGAGTCTACATGAGCTCACGAGGAAGGATAAAGCTTTTGAATGGACCGAAAAGCAAGAAGATGCTTTTGTGGAGCTTCGGAAAAGATTGTGCACAGCACCAGTTCTGGCTTACCCTATACCAAATTTTAAATTCATATTAGACACTGATGCCAGCAATGATGGTATAGGAGGAGTGTTATCTCAAGAAATTGATGGACAAGAAAAAGTAATAGCTTATTACTCAAAAATACTGTCCAAGCCAGAAAGGAATTATTGTGTAACCCGTAAAGAATTGCTGGCTATAGTGGAATGTGTAAAACATTTTCACAAGTATTTGTATGGCCAAAAATTCCATTTGAGAACTGATCATGGAGCATTGAGGTGGCTACTGCAATTTAAGAACCCGGAAGGACAAGTAGCACGATGGATTGAACGCTTACAAGCTTATGATTTCGACATTGAACATCGAAGGGGAAGTGCACATGGAAATGCTGATGCATTATCAAGAAGGCCATGCCAGGTGGAATGCAAGCACTGTAATCGGGCGGAAAGTAAGGAAAACATTATTGATGTCAGGCTTCTGCAAGTGCTTCCTAGTGAAGACTGGACGCATGAAGTGGTAAGGAAGGAGCAACTGGAAGATCCGAGCTTGGCACCAATAATAAAGTGCAAGGAAAAGGGAGAAAAACCTACATGGAGTGAGATTGCCGATAAAAGTCAAACATTAAAGGCATATTGGGCACAATGGGACAGCCTCTGTATTGAAGATGGATGCTTGAAAAGAATTTGGGAAAGTCCTGACGGATCAGTTAAAGAATCAATGATAGTAGTTCCCAAAATAAGAATACCTCAAGTATTAAAGGAATATCATGAAGGAACCAGTGGCGGTCACCTGGGTATTAACAAAACCCTTGCTAAAGTACGGCGTAGATTTTATTGGTCAGGAGCACGTCAATCGGTAATGGAATGGTGTCAAGCATGCGATCAATGTGCGGCTGCAAAGGGACCTGCAAGAAGAAGCCGTGGTAACATGAGGCAGTATAATGTAGGAGCACCATTCGAGAGAATTGCGATGGATGTAGCTGGACCATTTCCGACTTCTGGTAACAACAACAAATATGTGCTAGTCATAATGGATTATTTTAGCAAGTGGCCAGAAGTGTGTGCAATACCAAACCAAGAAGCAACAACGATCGCTGAAGCAGTAGTTAGCAATTGGATAAGTCGCTACGGAGTACCGATGGAAATTCACACAGATCAAGGAAGAAATTTTGAATCTACCATATTTCAAGAAATCTGTCAGATGCTTGGAATTAATAAAACTAGAACAACTGCTTCACATCCCCAATCAGATGGCATGGTTGAAAGATTTAATGCTACTCTTGAGAAATATCTAGCAAAAGTAGTGAACAAGAATCAACGTGATTGGGATCGTCATATTCCGTTATTCTTGATGGCTTATAGATCAGCAGTGCATGATACAACCAAAACGACGTCTGCTACAACCATTTTTGGAAATGATTTACGGCTACCTGGTGATCTGAAGTTTGGGATTATTCCATCGTCAACATTATGTGTACAAGATTATGTTAATAAACTTCAAAAAGAACTTGAGGAGGTACACACGTTTGTCAGACAGAAAGCACAGATATCCAGTGATCGAATGAAGGCTCGGTATGACATTCGCGCAAACAACAAAGGATTTGAGGAAGGACAACTAGTGTGGCTACACAATCCACAGCGGAGAAAAGGACTATCTCCAAAACTACAAACATCTTGGGAAGGACATCATAACAAAATTAAACGATGTCGTTTATCGAATAAAGAAAGGTCAACGAGCGAAACCAAAAGTCGTTCATCTAGAGAGATTAGCACCCTACAGAGGGGGAGATTTAGATTCTATTCGGGACGAACAGAAATAAGTGGGGGAGAATGTGACGATTATGGAAGATGATAGAACACAAAAACAATAGAACTTTCAAAAAAATTCTCGTTAGTTCTACAAGTATAAAGTTGTTAGCGATACAAAAAGTATAAAAATTTAGCAGTGATAAAGGCGAAGTAAAATTAACAGTGTTATAAGTAGAAAGTTAAAAGTGATATTGTGAACAAGTATAAAACAATTATAAGTGGTGAAATATTGTTAGTAGCAGAAGAACTACTAAAAGGGGAATAGTAATAGGAGAAATATTATTATTGTAAAATCTTGAACGAATAAAATTATAACGTTTAGAAAACCCATTGTGTTTTAAATTTCCTGATTTAGTGATCGAACTAAATAATTGTAACTCGGCTAAGAAACGTTACAATATAATTAACGCAAGAATGTTTTGAATTTTTCTTGAAACACAAGAATTAATTTAACAAAAACAATTAACCCTGCTCGTTGATATCGTTCAAAATCTTATTGGATTTTATGGATAATGTTTGGATAAATAGAAAGAGATAAATCTATCACATAAAATTATGTCAACAAATGAAATTTCAAACTGAATTTGAAATAATAACTAAATTTCGCTAGTTAAAGCTCTAAGTAGGTTTAAATTTTACACAAAATCGAATAGCACAATAACACCTTTATTTAGTTTTCTAGTAAAAATCAGAGTTAATAAATTTTACATTTAGGGAAGATTACATCTTGGTCGCCCACATCTTTCCATTTTTGAAAGCAATCTTACCTTAGAGTTTAATTATTAAAACCAACACTTTAGAACTATTATATTAGATATAAAACTGATTATTACAATTAATGTTTTCACTACATTTAGTTATACTTATATATTTATCATTTAAGAGATTAATTTAGTTTAAAATTCACACTGTCACTTATAACAAGTGTTGATAAGACGACCATTCACCATTGTCATATATATATATACACATATATACACATGCACATACATACACATACACACATACATACACATACACACATATATACACGTACATACACACATATATACACATGTACTCACATATATATACATATATACATACATATACACATACATGTACACCTACATACATACATATATACACACATACACACATATACGCAAACATACATATACATATACATACATACATACATACATACATATACACACATACATACATATATACACACACATATATATATATATATATATATATATATATATATATATATATATATATATATATATATATATATATATATATATATATATATATATATATATATATATATATATATATATATATATATATATATATATATATATATATATATATATATATATATATATATATATATATATATATATATATATATATATATATATATATATATATATATATACATGAATAGGTATTAGAACAAAGTTTTTAAAAATGTACACTGTTAATTTTTTCAAATAATTTTTAACGGTGTAACATAAGAAAAAAACGGTGTAATTGAAAAAAAGATGGCATAGCCTCTTTTTTTTTTTAAACTAAATTAAAGCTTATTTTATATTTAACCACTTGTGAAAGTTGAGGACACGCGTTATTTTTTGTTTTAAAGATAAAATTCGTTGTGCATATGACTGTCGGGAATCAGTTTTTTTTGTTCTGAAGGAAAATTATAAAAATGGCGTTATAAACTAAGAGATATTTTTTTTATGTTAAATATCAAATATTTTATTATTAGATGAACTTTTTAAAATATTATAAAAATTATATATGTAGTACAATAAATAAAATAAATACAATTAGGAACTTTTGACTGGAGAAGTATTATGTTCGTATTATGTTATTATGGAATCATAAAGTAAAAGATTGTTTTTCAACATTAAATTACAAATATTTTATTATTGAATAAACTTTTTAAAATATCATACAAATTATATATGTGAAAATAAATATAGTTATTAAAAATTATTTACTTATTTTACATTCAAAAGTTTCTTTTGAGTTGGAAAACATTTTTGCATTTATTGTCTTAGTATCTACTGGTACAAAAGAATGAAATTTTTGAGTTCCACTTATAGTAATCGCATTTTTATATCTATTTTGTAATTTTTCTTTTGTTAATTGATATTCATTTTTATCGGCGTATCCAAAGTTCATGGTAGATTCCCATTTTAAAGCCCATTCGAAAAGTTTTTTTGGTGTATCAATAATATTATCTTCGCTCGCCATACTATAACGGTGTGCAGCACGCTTCAGTGTACCACCAATTCCATCACAAGGTCCCTTTCCATGGCTGGTAGCATGAAAATGCCATTCAGCGTCAACCTTAAATTAACTAATTAACTTATGCCACCATAAAGAAGACTTTAAGGTTGACGCTGAATGGCATTTTCATGCTACCAGCCAATTAATGTTTTCACTACATTTAGTTATACTTATATATTTATCATTTAAGAGATTAATTTAGTTTAAAATTCACACTGTCACTTATAACAAGTGTTGATAAGACGACCATTCACCATTGTCATATATATATATACACATATATACACATGCACATACATACACATACACACATACATACACATACACACATATATACACGTACATACACACATATATACACATGTACTCACATATATATACATATATACATACATATACACATACATGTACACCTACATACATACATATATACACACATACACACATATACGCAAACATACATATACATATACATACATACATACATACATACATATACACACATACATACATATATACACACACATATATATATATATATATATATATATATATATATATATATATATATATATATATATATATATATATATATATATATATATATATATATATATATATATATATATATATATATATATATATATATATATATATATATATATATATATATATATATATATATATATATATATATATATATATATATATATATATATATATATATATATATATATATATATATATATATATATATATATATATATTGTTATTTTAGATTTTTTAAAAAAACATTTCTCAAAACTGAAAGGCACCAACAAAATTGAAGCTACGCACAACGTAGTTTATAAAATTCCATGTTCATGCAATAAAATATACATAGGACAAACGCAACAAACCCTAACAGACAGACTTACTCAACACAGAAGCGACTACAAACTAAGAAACATAAATCCAAATAAAACTGCAATCAACCAGCATGTCGTCAACCAAATTGATGAAACTCATGAATTTGATTTTACACGAACTGAAATAATAGATCGCGATAAAAACAAATTCAAGAGAGAATTTAAAGAAGCTGGCCACATTTGGTTAAACGAGACAAAGACAGTCAATACTAGGACAGATCTTAGGAATCTTAATGTCTCGTACAGAAATTTGATTACTACTTACAAAAAAATTCAGAAAACATAACTTTAATTTACCACAAATAAATTAGCATACACTTTGTTGACTGTACTTTTCAACTAAGTTACGGGTTTGCTATAATAAGTAATTTATTAATTTGTTGGCACGTTGGTATGGCTACCGGTTATGTTATTGTTATTTTATAGAATTCTATATGTATAGCTTAATTGTTTTAGATAATTTTAATTAATTTAACTAAATGTTATATATAGTGTAGTAGTTTTTGACGAGGTTTTAAGCCGATTTTATATTTAGTTTAATGAAAAAGTTGTGATATTTATTTTAATATTAATGTAAGTAAATGAATTTTATTATAATTGAGTGGTTAAGGTTATGTGTTAGAATAGTAGTTAGGTCATTTTTTATACTAATATCTGTGATACATAATCTATAGTTAAGATTTTAAAATGTTGTTTTTAGGTCTGTGAAGATGGCATAGCCGAAATATTGACATATATGATAGAATAAAATAAAATAAAAAGTTACAGACCAAAAGCTCGTTTCAAAATTATTAAATACATTAAATATATATATATATATATATATATATATATATATATATATATATATATATATATATATATATATATATATATATATATATATATATATATATATATATATATATATATATATATATATATATATATATATATATATTTTTTTTTTTTTTTTTTTTTTTTTTTTTTTTTATTTTTGGTTTTTTGGCTTTAATATTTTATTATTGATCATAAAATGATATTTGGTTGAAGCCAATAATTTATTCTTTTAAATAAAATAAATTATTTATTTATTTTAGATAAAAAGAATCTTTGTTTTAAAAAAGAATAAAAAAATAGAATTTAAATTATTTTTTTGCAAACGTTTCGTATATTTAATACATCCTCAGTGCAAAAATCTTTTAATAAACTAACCACAATTTTTTCTACAAACAGAAAAACTGTTGTAGAAAAAATTATGGTTAGTTTATTAAAAGATTTTTGCACTGAGGATGTATTAAATATACGAAACGTTTGCAAAAAAATAATTTAAATTCTATTTTTTTATTCTTTTTTAAAACAAAGATTCTTTTTATCTAAAATAAATAAATAATTTATTTTATTTAAAAGAATAAATTATTGGCTTCAACCAAATATCATTTTATTATCAATAATATATATATATATATATATATATATATATATATATATATATATATATATATATATATATATATATATATATATATATATATATATATATATATATATATATATATATATATATATATATATATATATATATATATATATATATATATATATATATATATATATATATATATATATATATCCATACACATACACATGTACTCATATACATACATACACACATATACACACATACACACATGTATACATACATATACATATACCTATATGCATACACATACACATACACATACACATACACATACACATACACATACACATACACATACACATACACATACATACACATACATACACATACATACTCATACATACACATACATACACATACATACACATGTATACACATACATACATATACACACATACATACACATATATACGCACATACATATATACCTATATATATTACATATGAGCAATTTCACGAAGATTCAACAACGTTTTGAGTTGACCCCTTTTAATTTTGATTATTTTTTGTTTATAGATAGTCTTTGATAAATAAAAAATACAAGTTCTCTTAGAATTTTTTTTTTCGACCAGGGGTCTTCACAGGGTGCCCCTCAATTTTGTGTTATTTTGTGATGTGAGTGCATTTTGACGAGCGATTGTAGAAAAACTACTGAATCGATTTTCATAAATGATATGTCGTTGAATAGGTATTAGAACAAAGTTTTTAAAAATGTACACTGTTAATTTTTTCAAATAATTTTTAACGGTGTAACATAAGAAAAAAACGGTGTAATTGAAAAAAAGATGGCATAGCCTCTTTTTTTTTTTTTTTTTTTTAAACTAAATTAAAGCTTATTTTATATTTAACCACTTGTGAAAGTTGAGGACACGCGTTATTTTTTGTTTTAAAGATAAAATTCGTTGTGCATATGACTGTCGGGAATCAGTTTTTTTTGTTCTGAAGGAAAATTATAAAAATGGCGTTATAAACTAAGAGATATTTTTTTTATGTTAAATATCAAATATTTTATTATTAGATGAACTTTTTAAAATATTATAAAAATTATATATGTAGTACAATAAATAAAATAAATACAATTGTTAAAAATGATTTACTTATTTTACAAACAGAAGTTTCTTTTGAATAGGAAAGCACTTCTGCAATTATTTTCTTTGTATTAGATGGCATAAAAAATGAAATGTTTATTTATCACTTTTAGTAATCACTTGTCACTCTTATAAAAAATAATTTGACAGTCTTGACTGCAAACAAAAAAGCCGTATAAACAACTAAATCTATTTAGGAACTTTTGACTGGAGAAGTATTATGTTCGTATTATGTTATTATGGAATCATAAAGTAAAAGATTGTTTTTCAACATTAAATTACAAATAATATTGAATAAACTTTTTAAAATATCATACAAATTATATATGTGAAAATAAATATAGTTATTAAACATTATTTACTTATTTTACATTCAAAAGTTTCTTTTGAGTTGGAAAACATTTTTGCATTTATTGTCTTAGTATCTACTGGTACAAAAGAATGAAATTTTTGAGTTCCACTTATAGTAATCGCATTTTTATATCTATTTTGTAATTTTTCTTTTGTTAATTGATATTCATTTTTATCGGCGTATCCAAAGTTCATGGTAGATTCCCATTTTAAAGCCCATTCGAAAAGTTTTTTTGGTGTATCAATAATATTATCTTCGCTCGCCATACTATAACGGTGTGCAGCACGCTTCAGTGTACCACCAATTCCATCACAAGGTCCCTTTCCATGGCTGGTAGCATGAAAATGCCATTCAGCGTCAACCTTAAATTAACTAATTAACTTATGCCACCATAAAGAAGACTTTAAGGTTGACGCTGAATGGCATTTTCATGCTACCAGCCATGGAAAGGGACCTTGTGATGGAATTGGTGGTACACTGAAGCGTGCTGCACACCGTTATAGTATGGCGAGCGAAGATAATATTATTGATACACCAAAAAAACTTTTCGAATGGGCTTTAAAATGGGAATCTACCATGAACTTTGGATACGCCGATAAAAATGAATATCAATTAACAAAAGAAAAATTACAAAATCGATATAAAAATGCGATTACTATAAGTGGAACTCAAAAATTTCATTCTTTTGTACCAGGAGATACTAAGACAATAAATGCAAAAATGTTTTCCAACTCAAAAGAAACTTTTGAATGTAAAATAAGTAAATAATTTTTAATAACTATATTTATTTTCACATATATAATTTGTATGATATTTTAAAAAGTTTATTCAATAATAAAATATTTGTAATTTAATGTTGAAAAACAATCTTTTACTTTATGAATCCATAATAACATAATACGAACATAATGCTTCTCCAGTCAAAAGTTCCTAAATAGATTTAGTTGTTTATACGGCTTTTTTGTTTGCAGTCAAGACTGTCAAATTATTTTTTATAAGAGTGACAAGTGATTACTAAAAGTGATAAATAAACATTTCATTTTTTATGCCATCTAATACAAAGAAAATAATTGCAGAAGTGCTTTCCTATTCAAAAGAAACTTCTGTTTGTAAAATAAGTAAATCATTTTTAACAATTGTATTTATTTTATTTATTGTACTACATATATAATTTTTATAATATTTTACAAAGTTCATCTAATAATAAAATATTTTATATTTAACATAAAAAAAAAATCTCTTAGTTTATAACGCGATTTTTATAATTTTCCTTCAGAACAAAAACCCTGATTTCCGACAGTCATATGCACAACGAATTTTATCTTTAAAACAAAAAATAACACGTGTCCTCAACTTTCACAAGTGGTTAGATATAAAATAAGCTTCAATTTAGTTTTAAAAAAAAAAAAAAAAGGCTAGGCCATCTTTTTTTCAATTACACCGTTTTTTTCTTATGTTACACCGTTAAAAATTATTTGAAAAAATTAACAGTGTACATTTTTAAAAACTTTGTTCTAATACCTATTCAACGACATATCATTTATGAAAATCGATTCAGTAGTTTTTCTACAATCGCTCGTCAAAATGCACTCACATCACAAAAAAACAAAAAATTGAGGGGCACCCTGTGAAGAACCCTGGTCGAAAAAAAAAATTCTAAGAGAACTTGTATTTTTTATTTATGAAAGACTATCTATAAACAAAAAATAACCAAAATTAAAAGGGGTCAAGTCAAAATTGCCCAAAAATTTGCTGAACTTGCGTGAAATTGCTCATATATTTATTAACAACAAACATACATATTAAGAAGTTTTCACCTTACGTACAACATACTAATTTATGTGGTATTGTTATATAAACATACATACATACATATATATACATACATATATATATATATATATATATATATATATATATATATATATATATATATATATATATATATATATATATATATATATATATATATATATATATATATATATATATATATATATATATATATATATATATATATATATATATATATATATATATATATATATATATATATATATATATATATATATATATATATATATATATATATATATATATATATATATATATATATATATATACATATATATACATATATATATATATATATACATATATACATACACACACATACATACATACACACGCACACATACATACATACATACATATCCATACACATATATATACACACACATATACACATATATACATACATGCATACATACACACATACATACACATATATACATATATTGATATTGATAATTCATATAAATATGTTATATATATTTTGATAATTCAAATATGGAATATATGTATAAAATTTGTTTGAACGATATCTTTAATACTTTAGACGTATTTTTAGACTTCCTTTCATTTATTCCAAATTACATAAAATTGAT
>OY856187.1:290595771-290678544 GCA_963693315.1 Diogma glabrata | reverse complement strand
CAATACAATGGATATCTGAGGGTAAAATACTAATAAATAATGGAAAGAACGTCGAAATAGTTACTAATTGTGGACCAGATGACAGAAATTTAACATAAAATTTTTTAATAACAATCAATAATTGTACAGCCACGATTAACAACAAAGAATTTCAAGCTTATGAAATCAAAACCGAGAATGAGGAAATCCAGGGAGCACTTCAAAGTATTCAAATAGTAAGAAAAATGAAAACTGTTCAGAACATAACAGCAATCGAACAGGATACCATTCAAAACAGGAAACTGCTACGACAAGTTTTTTTGAAGCAATATCATCACGAAAATTGGATATGGACACTTTCAGGAGGTTTATCATTATCATCCATATGTGTAATCGTTGTATTATCGTATATGTGCCTGTGTAAATGCTCGATAACAAAAACAGTGCAAAGTCCAATTAACCTGGAAAATACCAAAGTAGCATACAATGACCTATTAAGGAAAGCCGGCATAGTAACAAAAGTCGAGGACGACTTTTCATCACCCCAGGGAGGAGTTATAATCCCATAGTATCATCAATTCATATAACAAAACTGCTTTCTCACGAAAAGTGCTATCAATGCAAAATAGCATAACTAGAAATACAATGGAATGTTATCAACCAGACATAACATGTAACAACATGATAGAAGAATCATATATCATAAAACATATCATAAAACATCGTATGATAGAAAATGCTGAGTGGTTGTTTTGTACCTTTTGTTTTAAGATTTATAAAATTTAATTTTTAGTTAATGTTTAAACTCCGTTGTATTCAGTTCGAATAAAATTTAATAAAATAAAATATTTTTTTTATGTTTTATTTGATCTTGCATCATAACTATATATATATATATATATAGATATATATATATATATATATATATATATATATATATATATATATATATATATATATATATATATATATATATATATATATATATATATATATATATATATATATATATATATATATATATATATATATATATATATATATATATATATATATATATATATATATATATATATATATATATATATATATATATATATATATATACATATATATATATATATATATATATATATATATATATATATATATATATATATATATATATATATATATATATATATATATATATATATATATATATATATATATGTATATATATATATATATATATATATATATATATACATATATATATATATATATATATATATATATATATATATATATATATATATATATATATATATATATATATATATATATATATATATATGTATATATATATATATATATATATATATATATTAGACTGGTCGTTAAAAACTAAATTTTCCGAGACGCCCCCTAGAAAAATTCTTTGGGGTCAAAAAACCACAACGGCATTATTTTTTTTTTTTTTAAATCAAAAGAACACGTGCCGCAAAATCGTTGAAGTTGATTTTTTGAAAACTTCGTAGATTTTTTCAAATATCTCATAAAATATGCAGATGTCAAAAAAAATTTCATAACCATTTTTGTAGGAAATTTAATTCTCTACAAAAAAGGTCCATGTCATTTTTTCCCGAAAACGTATAGTTCTCATGATATTTTGAAAATGAACTTGTAAGTTTTCGTAATTTTTAAAAAACATAAAAAATAAAGATGACGAAAAACTCCTAATTTTCTTATTATGCTATAGAATGAAATGTATAAAAAAATAATCGTGACAAAAAAAATCAAAATTAGTACTTTTTCGTCGAAATTTTCATTATTTGGTTTTACGAGTTTCGAAGAATTTCAAGTTTTATTTCAAAATATCATCAGAAATATAGGTTTTAGGAAAAAAATGACTTGGACCTTTTTTGTAGAGAATTAAATTTCCTGCAAAAATGATTAAGTGATTTTTTTTGACATCTGCATATTTTATGAGATATTAACAATTTTATCAAAAAATAAACTTCGATGATTTTGCGGCACGTGTTCTTTTCACTTAAAAAAAAAAAAAATAAAGCCGTTATGGTTTTTTGACCACAAAGAATTTTTCTGGGGGGCGTCTCGGAAAATTTAGTTTTTAACGACCAGTCTAATATATATATATATATATATATATATATATATATATATATATATATATATATATATATATATATATATATATATATATATATATATATATATATATATATATATATATATATATATATATATATATATATATATATATATATATATATATATATATATATATATATATCAGTGGCGGATTAAGAGTTCAGGGGCCCTGGTGCGGGTAAATTTTTGGGGCCCTTTATCCTCATTTTCCAAAATTGATTACTAAATAAAACGGTCATCAGCTTCGAAAAAACCCTAGTAAATTAAAGTATTTTCAAAAATTCATTTTTTATGGCTAAAAAACAGAACTGATTTTTTGATGATTCAAAACTGTATGTCTGAAATCAGAACAGGAAAAACGATAACAATTACACCCTTAAAAAATCTCTGAAATAGAGTATATATAATGTGTATCATGAATTGATTCTCTAGTTCAAACGATACTCTTGCAGCAGTTTTTAACTATGGGTTCTATTGTTTTCTCAGATTCTCAAATAAATAATTCGAAATAAAATTTTCGATTTCTCCATTTTGCAATCTAAAAGCAATAATCTATTCGAATATTTTAAATAAAGATATATAATTTATAAAGAAAATTAATAAAAAACAAAAGTTTTAATTCCGAACTTCCGAGAGTGATGAAACTCTGGGCTCGAATCACAATGGCAACTTTCTTGGAGCTCTTGAACTTTTGGCTAAATTTGATCCTTTCTTAAAAGAGCAAAGTGATAAATTTGGCAACAAAGGAAAAGGTATGCGACATCTGAAGCAAACTTAATGAAATGATAAAAGTGATTGTTATTGGGATATTTTTATGAAGAACGTCGTACCTCTCAAGCACAATATGTGACGAATTTATTACCACCATGGGGCAAGAAATAAAAAACCGTATTGCAGTCGACGTCATTGACGCAGTTTATTATTCGATTAGTGTTGACTCCACTCTGGATGTAAGTCGTTCGGATTAATTGGCTTTTTGCATTCGATATGTAAAATATGGTAAAATCAATGAACGATTAGTTGCTTTTATTCCAATTGAGGGTCAAACAAAAGATTATCTTTTTGGCATCGTTTCAAAATTCCTCGAAGAAAACAAAATTGACATACAAAATTGCAGAGACAGTCATATAACAACGCAAACAATATGGCCGGAATTAGTGGTGGTTTTCAAGCGTTGATTCGATTGTTGTAGGGATTGTTGTAAAGATTGTTTGTAAAGATTGTTGATTATTTTTTTTATTTCTATGAAATTAGGCTCGATGTCAATACTGTTACCGTTACCGTTCCCAGCTGAACGATAACTTTTCAAAATGAAAGTAATCAATAACATATTTACATCGAGAGTAGCGCTTCCAAAATTTCCGTTTTGCCAATACTGACAAAGTTTCTCACGTTACCGGTGTAGTACCGATACTCTAGAAAATAGAATAACTGTAACACTTTTTTTAGAAAAGTTATTGAAATAAATATAAACAAAATATTTAAATTAGACTTTAGTCAGATTTATTTTATTTCAATTAGTAAAAAGAATACTTTTAATTATTATTTTCAGTAAAAAAACACACAAACAGTTTTATAAAGATTAGTGTTGGAATAAACTTTTAATAGAATTTTAATAAATATTCTTCTATCTATCTTCTATCTTCTTCTAAATAAATAAAAATGTAAATGTTCGTTTGTTCAAAATAGGTAATCTCCTTAAGTACTGGATCGAATCCTTTGAAATTTGGACGATTAGTTGCATTTCAATAAAGGCGGGGTTTACATGCTTTTTTAGCTATATATGTTTCATAACATAGGCTGTCAACAAGTACAAGTTTTTCACCTGTTGTATTCTCAATTAACTCAATGTTATGGTCAAGTTGCACTTCATGCTTAATTTGGTCGATTAGTTTTGTATAGTTTTCGGTAGGACCATCCTCCTTTGGAGCAAGAAGGTCCTCCGTCCTCATTTACTATAAAGATGTTTTCTTTATTCGTTTTATTTATTTTATCAATGAATTTTATTTTTAAATTAAAACTCGGAAGAGTAAAACGTCGTATTGCCTCCGTGTTTAATGAATTTTATTTACTCACAAATTTGCAATGCTCATTGCTCGCTCGCATTGTAAACTTTTGATCGAAAATAAACTAGTTCATTAAACATCTCAACAATAAAGTACTATTATACAGTTAGTTTCTAAGGTGCCTTTGCGTGTCAAAACATAGATGCAATAAAAAATGCTGGAAAATATGGTCGAAAATTCACTGAGTTTCATTTTTATAGAAAACTCACAAATGCAACAAAAATTAAACGAGATTGACTAATCTATTCACCGTCAGTTGAAGCAGTTTTTTGTTTTGTATGCCGTTTATTTAGTGATTTGAATGGAAAATCGCAATCATTTTTATTAAAAAGATTCAATAATTGGAATAATTCATCACATTTCAAAGCATGAAGATTGAAGAGTCTAAGTATCACATGACCAATAATTTTACATATAAAATGCGTATCAAAAATGAACTTACTTTCGAGAAATCTTTTAATAATACAACTAAAATTGCATCACGAGGACTTGCTTTTCGTGGTCTCGATGAAATTTTAGGATCAAAACACAATGGAAACTTTCTTGGGTCTCTTGAATTATTGGCTAAATTGGACCCTTTTTACAAGAACATATTTCTCGTTTTGGCAATAAAGGAAAAGGTACACTCTTTTCATGTAACATTGACAAATGATTTTTTTTTATTATTCGGAATATTTTTAGGAAAAGCATCGTATCTTTCAAGCACAATTTGTGACGAATTCATCTCTATCATGGCAAATCATGTTAAAAATCACATTGTTTCGGAAATTATAGAGTCTCGATATTATTCGTTTAGTGTCGATTCCACTCAGGGTGTGAGCCATACTGACCAGTTGTCTTTTTGTGTTCGATATATTAAAAGTAATACCGTTTGTGAACGATTTATTTCATTTATTGAAATCGAAGGTCATACATCGAATTATCTTTTTGACATCATTATGAAATTCCACATTGAAAACGAAATAAACATTGATAATTGTAGAGGCCAGTCATATGACAACAATATGGCAGGTATTTATGGCCTACAAAGATTGATTCGTCAAACAAATGAAACAGCAATTTTTGTCCCTTGCTCTACTCATTCATTAAATTTAGTCGGTAAATATAGTGTTTCTGGCAATACTGCTGCAACTAAGTTTTTTGATATGGTTGAAAAACTTTATGGATTTTTCGTATATTCCCCTTTTCGATGGAATCAATTACAAGAACAATTAACCGAAAATAGCGAATACATGTTAAAGAGAGCAACTGGAACAAGATGGTCAGCTAGATACGAATCAGTTCACGTTTTACATTCTTGTTATTTAAAAGTGTTGCATGTTTTAAAATCTTTCCTACATGAGGAAAGCTTCAGTGACGATAACAAAGCGGTGGTAACAGGTTTGATAAAAAAACTATGTCAATTCGAAAATATTTTGATGCTTGTCCTCTGGAAAAGTGTACTAACCAAGTTTAATTTTGTGAATCGAGCATTACAAAAATCTAATTTAACTGTCTCGGTGACATAAAACTGTTTGATTTAATAGTTACAGATTTGGAAAATAAAGATTACAACAAAATTTTTGATGATGCCTGTCAGCTTTTAAATTCTGTTTCATCTAATATTCAAACCGCAAATAATATTCAAACTTGCTCAACGTCACAAACACTTTGTCTAGAGGAACAAAAAGATCACCTTGAAAAATCGTTGTTCAAGCCAATTATAAAGGCTTTTCTATTCAATCTGAGAGAGCGTGCTAAAGATTATGAAGATCTAGATAGTACTCGTTTTTGATACATCTAAATTTAATGAGTGATGAAGAGATTGCTAATTCTTGCAGAACAATAACCGCAAAATACCCAAAAGATCTCAATGCAAATCAATTGATTGACGAATGTCAATTTGCAAAAAATTATTTCACATTTGATTATTTAAATTATGAATCGATGTACAAAACAATGTTCAATAATAATCTTTCTACCACTTTTCCGAATATCGATATTTTATTACGATCTCAATCAAGATATTTTGATTGATGGTAACAAAATTGAAAGAGTGTATTGCTACAAATATTTGGGCGTAATCATTGACGACAGACTTACTTTTGATAAACATCTCGAAAAAATCATCGACAAAATGAATAAAAAACTAGGATTATTTAAGCGTATTCATGAGAAGCTTCCAAAACACAGCCAAATAACATATTACAAGGCGTTAGTATCAACACATATCGACTATTGTTCTACAATTCTATTTATTATGCACAATTATCAAATTGATAGATTACAAAAAATTCAAAATAAATTCATGAGAATAATCTTAAGAGTTCATAGTAGAACACATATTGTGGATATGCTTAATATGTTAAAATGGCAATCTATCAATCAACGACTGCATTTTAACACCATTAAGGTAATTTATCGTATAACCAAAGGAGAATTGCCTCAGTATCTACATAGAATACTTATATCAAATAGAGATGTCCACAATCACAGTACAAGGAGTACACATTATCGTCTACCGCTGTACAAAAAAACATTCAGTCAGAGATCACTGATCTACAAAGGAATAAAAGAATATAACACGATGCAAAACTACTATAAAAACTGTGACCTAAAAACTATACCAAAAACGGAGTTCCTCAAACTATTAAGTTATTACATAAAGGACAAAATTGCAATTTAAAACTGGTTAATTAAAACAATTAAAACTATTATTAAAATTTTTTTACACTTATTAATTAAATACTAAAAATTAAAAAGAAAATTTATAAATAATTTATATAAAGTTATGTAAAAATGTCAAATTTGATAAATAAAAATCTATCTTATCTTATCTAATGTTTTTATGCATGTTTGTCGATAATGTTATAGGCGAACGATCATTTTCAAAACTGGAAGTTAATCAAAAGTTATTTGCGTAATACTATGAGTAATGATCGTTTGAACGATTTAACCATTCTTTCTATTGACAATGAAATTTTGGACGAAATTAAATTCGATGAAATTATAGACACTTAAATACAGAAAAAATGTAATTTTAATGCCTGAAAATAAATATATTTCAAACTTGTCTGGTTTTAGTTTCTTTTTTGCTTAAGCTTGGGGCCCCTGAATCGCGGGGCCCTGGTGCGGTTGCCTTAAAACTTGTATGATAATCCGCCACTGATATATATATATATATATATATATATATATATATATATATATATATATATATATATATATATATATATATATATATCAGTGGCGTTTTCTCTGGGTGTTCTAGTCGTTCGCCGAACGACTTGAGAAATATCCATAAAATATTCAAAATGGCTAACTAAAATAAATTCAGCTTTTAATATTAAAAAAGAAAGAAATACTTTTCTTGCAATAAATGAAACAAATGTACATACATATTTTAATAAGCAAATAGAAAAAAATACAATTGTTTGTGTAAGCCATAACATATTTAATCTACACTGCATAATACACAACAAAGAGAATTTCCTCTCAAATTCATGTTCATTAGATTTATGAACAGAAAAGCAACCGAACCCAATTCCTTGTCTCGCATATATAATTCATATTGACCTTTTTACTTAAACGTCAAAATGAAATATTAAAAATACTTACATATATCCGGGGGCCAATAGTGAATTTATGTTAATACAAAATTTTCAGTTTTTGTATGAAAAGTGTTAAAAAATAATTTAAAAATGTAACTAGGAATTGTTAATAACATTTATAAAAGTATTATGTATAAACTGGTTGAAAATATTCAATAAATTTGAGTTAAATCAATGTTTTTGGTTGCCAGGAGTGATGTTTAGTTAGTGCAAAATCTTCAGTTTTGTGTATGAAAAGAGTCAAAAAACAGTTTAAACTAGTTAAAGAATAAATTAAACTACAAGTTAATAATAGTATTAATACAAGGGTATATATAAATTTGTTAAATATATTCAATAAAATTATGCTAAAGTCAATGTTTTTTGTTTATAGTACAACTTTTTTCCCGAAAAAAAACGACATATGTGATCAGCTGATTTGTATTTCGAAAACCTTAAATAATTGTTATTTCTTGAAAATCAAGATCGTTTTGTGTTGTATTTAAATTGTTTTTTATATATTTGCATTATTATTGGTTTTGCAGTAAATTTTAACACATAATTACTGATTTCTAATTATCATTAGACAGAATATAGAGACGTAACGACAGATTACATACAGAAATATAACGACGTAACGACCGATTACATACAGCAATATAACATTGATTTTAACATAAATTTTTTGAATATATTTCACCAATTTATACATACTACTTGTATTAATATTATTATTAATTTGTAGTTTAGTTTATTATTTAACTATTTTAAATCATTTTTGGGCATTTTTCATAAATAAAACTGAAGATTTTCCAGTAACTAAACAACACTGCGGGGAACCAAAAACATCGATTTAACATAAATTTATGAAATATTTTCAACCAGTTTATACTTACTACTTGTTTAAATGTAATTAACAACTCCTAGATAAATTTTCAATTTATTTTTTAACACTTTTCATACAAAAACCGACGATTTTGTATTAACAAAAATTCTGTTTTGGCTCCCGGCTTTAAAATCAACTATTTTACCTGTCAAAATATTTTAAGGAAAATACTCAATACGCAGCTTAAATGAAGCAAAAAGGAGAATAACTTTTTTATATAGAATAAATGCATTCAAAATGTTCGTAATTTTTACAGAACCCAATAATATTCAATGTATACATGTTTTTATATTTTATATTTAACACTACATACGCATTAAATATTCACTTACAATACGCAATAGAGAGAAAACAAATGGAATGAAGTAAATACTAAAGATGTATTTGTTTTAAAATAATCGTTTTATGTTCGTTTAAAAATCAGAACATGGTATAGTAGAATTTTTTTGCCAGCGAATTTCTGACAGCTACGACGCAGCAAGAGATAAAAGATGAGACAAAAAGTAAAACAGAGATGTATTATTTATTTTGGGATAAATTTGTTTTCAAAACAATTATATTAGTTAAATTTCTACTTCTAGTTCGTACTATTTGTTTGTTGTGATATTTGTTTCCATAGGCGTCGTTATTTTTATTATAATTATTTTTAATTATCAAAAGTTTGTTATATTTCCTACAAAATCATTAATATTTCTACTAGTTTTTGGGTTTCTATTATAATTGGTTGAATTTCAATAGTAATTTATAAATTTTATGTGTTTTTTTTTGTCCATTTCAATGGGACCCCAATAGTTTTTTTTAATATTTTAATCGAGACACTGAATGTGCAAACAATATGCGCATGTGCAAGCGCATGTGCAAACAATATGCGCATAACAAACAAATTTTGTGTTCGCTGGTAAAAAAATTCTACTATACGTAATACGTTTTACATTGATTTTAACTGTGTTCGATTTGACTGATGCAATTGATACAACTGAAAAATTGAATGCAATTGTTGTGTGCTATTCAGTTGTTTCAGTCAAATAAAGGCAGAAGAAAAATAAATGGATATTTGTGTACTTTAGGTTCAAAAACGATCTATTCCACTTTACGAGTTTTCAAGATAAATGAAAAGAACTTTTTATTTTGAAATAATTTACCAACTCGGTGATTTTATTGTTTAATTGGTTTCTTCAGAGATTTTCCATTAATTTGTTTGAAATGTAAAAATAAAGTAGGTAGTCAAGTTAAGCTGGTATTTTAGAAAACATTTTGGAATAGAGACGTTTTGAAACTTACACAATGGAATAAGTGCGTTTTGAAACTTATTACTATTGGAAAATGTATTTTTTCAAGCTTACGTTTTGAAATACTATCGTATTGATTGATAATTTGGTTTTCTGCCAAACCGCCGACTTTTCTAATTTCGAAACCAAGAATATTTTACAACGTTGGTTGATTTTAGATAATGCAATAAAACAAAATATTGATTTTTGATATATCTATATTATAGATGTTATATCTTTTTTAAAATAAATATTAATGAAAAACTATATATGACTATAATATAGTATATATGATAAACGGAAGGCATTTAGCGGCACTCTCATGGTGGCATTTTTGGACCTTGTTTGACCCAAAAATATTTTCTGGAAATGTGGCAAGCAATCTCTTGGATAACTTCGACAACTGGCTATAAACGGGTATCGGTTAAGACGCTAGAGCCTGAACACTGTTCAAATCAAAGTGTTATAACGGCTGTTTAGGACGTAAATTTCTATCATTTTTCAAAAAACCAGATAACTGAAATAAAAAGCTTTTTAGCTATCTGCAATCAACAATGTACAGGTACAACGAAATTTTGCGGTACTTTCACTGTCGTATTTTTTAACCTACACCAAAAACATTTTCTGGAAATGTTGGGGCAAATAATCTCTTACTGGGCTTACAACTGGCCAAATCCGGTTACCAGTTAAGGGGCTCGAGCTTTAAAGCTGTATAAATCAAAGCATTATAACGCCTGTTTGGGACAAAATTTTGAAACAAAATTGCTGGATATTAAATATTTGAGTATACTTCTATTCTTTTTTGAAAATGCTAAACATCTGCAGTGAAGGGCTCCAAAGTAATCGGTTCCAACAAAAACCAACACCACCAAAAGTTTTCATCAGTTTTTCTTCACGTAATAACTTGGAAGTGGTCGAAAAATCTCAAATGACGGAAAAATGAAAAATTTTTAATTATTGCAAATGAATGAACACAAAAATTGGCTTTTTCCTGAAACAATGAATAATATGATATGTCTTTGTTGATTTTAAGAAGCTGACGTTCTGAAAGAAGCTGAAAGAAGAAAACGTTCCTAAGTTGCACAGTTGTACGTTTGCTCATAATTAATTTTATTTGTAAAGTTTGTTTGATAATTCTGTTTGTAATTAGTGTGTTTACGTAAACTAATCTGATTAATCCGATTCTACAAAAATCTGTCTGACAACGAAATCTACCTATTTCTTGCGGATATCCCACCGCTTGAACTTTGCCAGATTGAATTCAATCGGATTCAATCACACACCGCGGCTGTTCGCTGACAAACTGATTAGCATTTACTTACTGGATAATGGATATAAAAACTGATGCAAGCTACAATAAAAAATCTACCACTTTAAAACAAATATCACGATCGACTGATATTTGATTACGAATATTTTGAAATAAAGGATTTCGGTGCCAAACGCATGTTTTGGAATAGGCATGTTATGTTTTTTAAAGACATAATTCTTATTGGAATAGATTGTTTTTGATTGCAAAACAATTGAAATGGAATAGCTTTGTTTTGTTTCAAAAGCTATGACGTAATAGATTGCTTTTGAAACGTAACTGGAATTTGTCACTCAATTTTCTCAGAAATAGATAAACATTTTTAAATTTTCATTTTACTGATATGTTCAGTTTAATGGAAAGAAACGAAATCAATTAATACATACCTAACTCAAAAAATTTAAAAAGTGGAATTGATCGTTTTTGAACCTAAAGGATTTAAGATTTAAAATTTTTTTTTAACCGACTTCAAAAGAGAAGGAGGTTTATGTTTAATTTTGAGTTTTTTTTATGTATGTTCACCGATTTTTCAAAAACGGTTTGTTCGATTTGAATGATTTAAATTTTATTCTATTGAGGTAAGTTTCGATGTGGTCCCATATTTTTTTCTATATCGTGAAAAATATCGTTTTTCAGAAAAGCGAGAAAAACTGTATATGTTTATGTATATTCCCCGATTTCTCGAAAACGGCTCATTGTGTTCTATTAAGGTACATTCAGAGGTTGTCCCATATTTTTTTCCATGACGTGGAAAAAACTATATTTTTTATGTATTTTTGCCAATTCCTTCGAAAAAGCTTATTTTATTTGGTTGGTTTGACCTGCGTTATATTGCCATAGATGCCAAGGTAGTCCTAAATAATTTTTCTTGATAGAAAATATTCCGTTTTTTTATAAAAATCGGAAAACCATGATTACTAGATTGTCATCGATGAATACTACTTTTAAGTTATTGCATCAAAAACGCTTTCTGACATGCTTGCTAACAGACATTTGCTTTTATACACTAAAAATTAAAAAATAAAAACCTTTTTAAAAAAAAAATAGAACCGATTTCAGAAAAAAAAACACAAAAAGTAAAAAATAACTCAATTGTGGCTTAGAGATAAAAATTTTGTTATATCTAACTACAGCCAAAAAAATTAAGCCTTTAAACAAAATTATTATATTATAGAAGTTATTTGTTATAATAATTTTTACAATAACTTTTATAATATAATAACAACTATAATAATTGTAATAATTATAATAACAAATAACTTCTATAATATAATAATTTTGTTTAAAGGCTTAATTTTTTCGCTGTTGTTAGATTATAGATATAACTAAATTTTTGTCTCTAAGCCACAATTGAGTTATTTTTCACTTTCTTGTGTTTTTTTTCTGAAGTCGGTTCTATTTTTTTTTTAAGACTTTTTATTTTATTTTGAAAACGATCAACGTAATATAATTTTTCAACAATGCGAAACTACTACCTCAGAACAGTAATAAATTGTGTTGTTTAGCCAAATATCAATAATTTAAATTGCAGGGTGGTAATTTTCTTAAATTTGTAAGAGGACTTAAAAATTATTTTAATACAAAGACATGGAAGAGACGTTTTGCATCATTAACGATTTGAAGGCAATATCTTTTGCTGGGCGAACTATAGATGAAAAGAAATGTATATTACGAAATGGAAAGCCTGTACCGGAATTACCAAATATGGAAACCAAATGCACTTCAAAGCGACAAACATTCACTCGGCGTTTAATAATTTCCAGTTATGTCACCTGAATGGTTGACAGGCAGCTTACTTTTGAATAAACTGTTTTACTGGCCTTATGTATTGTTTTACAAAACAGTCAGAAAATTCATTTTAGAATTTTGACGTGTTTTCGAATTTCATTTAACATTGGGATACAAAAGCATGGAAAAAGTAGAACTTAGATTACGAATATGTAGGCATTTAAAACATTGTGGACTATAAGATTAGATTTAATTTTAGATGAGCAAAGTCATATATCAAGACAAAATTACAATGAACTGATCAGACGCAACAGAAATTTGTTAAAGATGTTAATAAATATTGTTTGTTCATTGTGTAAACTCGCATTTAGAGGCTATGACGAAGGCACGAAACATTATAACTATATACAATATACATACTATAAATACATACATATTATAACTACATAACTACATTCAACAAAAACGAACACCTTAAAGAAATATTCAGGAAACGCCACTGATATATATATATATATATATATATATATATATATATATATATATATATATATATATATATATATATATATATATATATATATATATATATATATATATATATATATATATATATATGTAGGGTGCGTTCCACTAAACAATCAAGACAATCACGCCCACGGCCGCTGTTTTTCCCGTTCCACTTGCTTCTGAGCGTTACAATTGTAAACTCAAGTGGAATGGATTATGTGATCGTTTTAGGCGTTGACGTCAAAATTACAAATGGCGAGTTTGAACAAATAAATTAGAAGCTACAATTTGTAAGTCTTAACAATAAAATTTAATAATTATATGTACAATTGACCTTTTTACTTAAACGTCAAAATGAAATGTCAAAAATATTTAGAAATATCCGAGTGGCAAAGTGAATTTGTGTTAGTACAAAATCTTCCGTTTTTGTATGAAAAGTGTTAAAAAATAATTTCAAAATTTAACTACGAATTGTTAATAACATTTATACAAATAGTATGTATAAAGTGGTTAAAGATATTCCATATATTTGTGTTAAAACAATGTTTTTGGTTGCCCGTAGTGATGTTTAGTTAGTACAAAATCTTCAGTTTTGTGTATGAAAAGAGTCAAAAAACAATTTAAACTAGTTAAAGAATAAACTAAACTACAAGTTAATAATAATATTAATACACGGGAAATGTTTAAATTGGTTAAATATATTCAATAAACTATGTTAAAGTCAATATTTTTTGTTTATAGTACAACTTTTTTCCCGAAAAAAACTTGACATATGTGATCAGCTGATTTGTATTTCGAAAACCTTAAATAATTGTTATTTCTTGCAAACCAATACCGTTTTGCGTTGTCTTTGTAATAGATTAAGTTGATACACAAAGTGTTTGTGTTGTGGGTAAAACTGTATGTTTTACATTTGGCAATATAAGAGATATGCTGCTAGGGTTAAAATGGAGATATGTCAAATAAACAATAGAGAGATATAAAAAAGCGCATTGTAATTGTTGTAACCTGAAAAGCAATAAAGGAATAAAACAAAACATTATAAAATTAAAAGGTATATATTTATTTATTGTAATACACAAATAACACATGGTGTCAGGTGTAAAACAAACCAAAGAAGATAATACAAATAATGGAAGAAATTAAAATGCCAGCCTGTATGGAGTTCGCTGATGCAAAAAACTCCTGGAAAAAATGGAGACAAAAGTTCAATATTTATTTAGAAGCCTCTGGTCCTTTCCAGAGCCAGATGGTGTAAAAATAGCGATTTTGCTAAATTTCTTGGGTGATGAAGGTATTGGATATTTACAATACATTTAAAATTGACGAAAAGGAAAAAACACTAAAAAAAGTATTAGAGTTGTTTGATGAATATTGTGTTCCGGAAAACAATCCAATTATTGAAACTTTTAAATTCAATAATATGACAAAAAAACAATTTCAATCTATAGAAAATTTCGTCACTGAACTAAAACTGCAAGCATCACGATGTGAATTCTAATGTGATGCGTGCAAAGCAGAATTTAAAGATAGGATGGTACGAGATAAGTTAGTTTTTGCCCTAAATGATGAGGCACTACAAGGCAAATTAATGTCCGACAAAGAGTTGACGTTAGGAAAGGCACTAGAATTGTGTAAGGCAGGAGAGTTGCTTAAAAGTAACGTCAAATTATTGAGCTCAGAGATAAAACTGGAGAGGGTTGATGCTGTAAGTACCACAAAATATTCTAATTCTGGGAATGCAAAATATAAAACGGATCAACGAAATCGAAATTTTTTTAATAATAATTACAACTTCAATGGATCATGTCAACGATGTGGATATAAACATTCAAGGAAAGCCTCGTGTCCAGCAGAAGGGAAGACATGTGCAAACTGCCAGCGGAAAAATCATTTTGCAACGGTATGTCGTAACAAAAATATTAGAGAAATACATACCACACTTGAAGAAAATCCTACACCAGCAGATGAGTTCGTAGATTCAGGTAATTCAGCACATTTTTTAAGTGTATCTCAATGTAGCATAGGAAATTTAGAAAATAGAGGTTGGTTTAAACAAATAAATATTAAAAATTTAGAAATCTCTTTTAAACTAGATACAGGAGCAGAATGTAATATTTTGCCGAAAAATCTGTATAACCAATTATCAAATGTTAACAGGTTAGAAAGAACTTCAATAAAATTATTAGCATATGGCAATTTCCAGATATTACCAGTAGGGAAAATAGTATTAGGATATGTAACTGAATCAACAAGTAGCTCTCTCAATTTTATAGCAGTAGAGGAAAACCTTCAACCCATATTAGGCCTTGAAGGTTGCATAAAACTCAATTTAGTTAAGAGAGTTGACAGTATCTTTAACTCAGAAATATTACCTAGATCTAAACATGAAGTAATTCAATTATATAAGAGTGTTTTTGAAGGGTTAGGGAAAATACAAGGTGTCCATAAGATAGTCCTAAAAGAAAATTCAATTCCAGTTATTAAATATAGAAAAAAAATACCATTCGCTCTGCATGACAAATTAAAAAAGAAGTTAGACTCGTTAGTAATTAAAAGGGTGATTTCACCGGTCTCCCATCCCACAGATTGGGTAAACAATTTAATGTTGGTTGAGAAACCCAATGGAGAACTTCGTATTTGTCTAGATCCAAAATCCCTCAATGAGTGCATTAAACGGGAACATTATATGATCCCTACTTGTGATGATATTATTACAAAAGTCTCTGGTAAAACCATATTTTCTGTAATAGACTTAAAAGACGGGTTTTGGCAGATTCAGTTAGATCAACCAAGCTCAGATTTATGTACATTTGCAACCCCTTTTGGGAGATACCAGTTTAAACGACTACCGTTTGGGATAAATTCCGCACCAGAAGTATTTCAAAAAAAAGATGATAGAAATTTTTGGATCAATAGTGGGTGTAGAAATATACTTCGATGATCTCATTATTGCAGGAAAAAATCTTGAAGATCATGATAAAATATTAAAACAGGTATTAGAACATGCTGAAAAATATTGTGTAAAATTTAATCCCAATAAAATACAATTACGGGTGAGTGAGGTTTTGTTCATGGGACAGAGAATATCCCAAGACGGCATAAAGCCAGAAAATAAACATATTGATGCGATTCTTAAGTTAAAGTCTCCAAGCAATAAAAAAGACCTAATGCAAATTTTGGGAATAACAAAATTTCTTGCACGATTTATTCCAAACCTATCTAAATTAACATATAATTTACGCGAATTAACAAAAAATAATGTGAACTGGGAATGGAATGAATCTCATGAAAATGAACTTAACAATCTAAAAAAGATAACATCCCAACCAATTTTAAAAATTTTTGAATCTAGCAAGCCATGTGTAATACAGGCAGATGCATCGACAAAGGGGTTGGGCTGTGTCTTGCTTCAGGACAATAGACCTATATCTTATGCTTCAAGAAGCCTAACAAAATCAGAAGTCCCATATTCGCAAATTGAGAAAGAACTCCTCGCTATAGTGTTTGCCACACAAAAATACCACCAATTTGTGTATGGAAGACCTATAGTAGTTCATAGTGATCACAAACCGTTGATGACAATTATTAAAAATGACATTGACAAAGCATCACTTAGACTGCAGCGTATGCTTTTAAAACTATTAAGATATAATATAACTATTCAATATATTCCGGGCAGAGATATGCTTGTAGCAGATGCTTTATCACGTGCAAGCTTAGAAGACACAGGCGAGTCTGATGAAGAGATGACGTACATAATAAATAATATAATTAGTACAATATGTTTAACTAATGAGAAAAAGACAATATTTGAGAAAGAAAGCAATGATGATGAAACATTGTCAATAGTCAAGAACCTTGTTATACACGGCTGGCCTACAAACTCAAAGAACCTTCCTATAAATATTAAACATTTTTTTAAGATAAAAAAAAATATAAATGTTTCCGAGAATTTGTTATTCTTAGATCATAAATTTATTCCACCACTCAAATGTAGAAAATCAATCTTAGTTGACATTCACGAGCCACATCTAGGTATCGAAAAAATGAAGCTTAAAGCTAGGGAGATGTATTATTGGCCAGGGATGTCATTAGATATAGAAGAATTTGTAAATAATTGTATGTTATGTCAAAAATGCCGATCCAAAAATCAAAAAAAACCATTGACACATCATGAGCTCCCAAATTTTCCATGGGAAAGAATTTCAATGGACATATTTGATTTTGCAAACAAATGCTATTTAATAGTGTATGATGCTTACTCAAATTGGCTTGAAGTGTTACCGCTACAAGATAAATCAATAATTTCGGTCATTAAACAACTTAAAATATTATTTGCTACATTCGGCTTCCCATGTTACATTTTGCTCAGAATTGGAATATTAACTTAATATTTTCAAGCCCACACTATCCCCAAAGCAACGGTCTTTCAGAAAAAGGAGTCAGTATAGCAAAACAAATAATGAGAAAATTGGCTGATGAAGGAAAATTGGCCAATCTCCAATTAAGTTTGCTCGAATATAGTAATAGTCCTCTGTCAAACTTAGGTTGTTCTCCTGCTCAATTGTTTCTGGGAAGATGTCTGAAAACTAAATCAATACTTCCTACGAACAAATTATTTCCTGCACTAATAAGGTCGGATGACGTAACCAGAGAACGAATCTTAATTAGAAAAAATCAAAAGTACTATTATGATAGAAATGCTAAAGAATTGCCACCTATAAATAAAAATGAAAATATTATGTTACAATGTTTTAGGTCAAAAACATTGCATCCTGCAAAATTAATCAAACAAGAAGATAACAAAACCTATATTGTAAAAAACGAAGCTGGTAATATTTTGAGAAGAAATAGAAAATTTTTGAATAAATCCAAAATAGAATACAAAAATGATGGTCATTCTAACATGTTAACAAGTCTTGATATTAATAATAATAACAGTAATTATAATAATAATGAATTAGCAATGAATTGTAATAATAATAATGAATTAGGAATGCATTGTAATAATAATAATAATAATGAATTTTTAAATCAACAAAATGAAGCTGAACATGTAGTAATTACTACGCGTTCAGGTAGAATTGTTAAAACACCGTCATACTTAAATGATTATATAAAAAAAAAAAAAAAAAAAAAAAAAAAAAAAACAGAAAACGTGTTATAGATTAAGTTGATACACGAAGTGTTTGTGTTGTGGGTAAAACTGTATGTTTTACATTTGGCAATATAATTGTTGTAACCTGAAAAGCAATAAAGGAATAAAACAAAACATTATAAAATTAAAAGGTATATATTTATTTATTGTAATACACAAATAACACAGTCTTTAAGTTGTTTTTAATATATTTGCATTATTATTGGTTTTGAAGTAAATTTTAATACATAATTACTGATTTTTAATTATCATTAGACAGATTATAACGACGTAACGACAGATTACATACAGAAATATAACGACGTAACGACAGATTACATACAGTAATATAACATTGATTTTAACCATGGTAAAATGAAAATAAGGTATTCTCACTAGAGTGACAGCGATGCCATTTTGATTTTGATTGACGTCACTCAGAGTTTTATATAATACGTTTGTTGTTATTATCAATGAGAAAAGCTATTGTTTTTAAATTAAAAATATATTTAGTATGATTTATAAATTAATTTATTAGTTAATGAAATGATTGAAATTAATTCATTCATTAATTAATGAACTTTAGTATTTGTTTTACTATTAAAACATATACAAATTTAAATGCCGAACTACGTTAAAACCTGCAAAAGTTTTCAACAAATGTGAAAAATCATACTCAAAACATAAGGTTTTTTAATTTCCAGAAAAATAAATCAATTTGTAGTGGATAGAATCATGTGGAAAAAGAAAATGTTCGTATTTATTATAAGATAATTTGTTCCTTACACTTCACTGAAAATGATTGGACTTTAAAAGACAAACTTTTAAATACTCTAATGAGTAAAAGATCGTTGAATTGATCGTTGAAAGTGGAACCTTATCTTAGAACATACAAGGAAGTGGTTACTTCCAATATTTGCACATATAAAGGAACGGTTTAAAATCGGTTTAAAAACATAAGTCTGCTTATGAATCGATCGATGCGAAAAGAAAGTACTGGCAATTCTTAAATTATGTGATAATGCAAACTCAGTCATTCTCTCACCATTATCATTGTTGGTGTTGATTTCATAACCTCCTCTAGTGCTATGTAGAAAATATTGACAGTCTTAGCTTCAGTAGGTGCATGCAAGGCAATAAGAGAAATATTGTTTTATGTACCGCGTACCCCTAAGTAGCAAATCCTCTCATTGACCAGGATGAATTTCAACACGGCTTCTTGTATGCGTGCACCAACAAGGAAACCAGTACTAAATTCATTTCGAGAAGAATGACCACTACTGCATAAAGAGTGACTATTCGAGTTTTGTTTTCCGATTATTGGCTGTCTAATTTCTTGCAGAGAAATGATATCCATCCTATGCCTCTCAGTCTCTGTTTCTAGGCTTATTAAAGCATCATAAGCGATCAGGCTGCACACGTTTCACGTTCCGATTCGGTAGTTTGGTTCTTTCTCACGTCCAGGTAAAACTTCTCTTGTTTTGTTAGTGTCTGGTATTCTTTTTTTGGTTATCAAATTTCACAAAGCTTTTTTTTCGGAGTGATGGTATTAACCTCAGTCCCAACCCAAATTTTCGTTAATGGTTCTGTTATGATGTTAAGGTTATAAGAAGTTTTAAGGCGCCAATTAGCGGTTATGTAGCGTAATAGACTAAGCAGTTTTTCTCTGCTTGTCTCCGATACACCAACCTAATTCTGAATTAGTCGAATTTCCTACCCTGCAAAATGTTCTTTAGAGTTAGAAAACTTAATAAACAAATTGTTAATGAAAAAAATAAGGAAAACCATAACGTAAAAATTATGTTTTCTCTAATTTTCAAATTAAAACATTTTTTGTTTCTTTATATTTACGCCGGATGACGTCACACAAAATTTTCGTTTAGCTGTCAAGAATACCTTATATTCGTTATACCATGGATTTTAACAGAAATTTTTCGAATATATTTCACAAATTTGAACTCACCACTTGTATTAGTATTGTTATTAATTTGTAGTTTAGTTTATTATTTAACTATTTTAAATTATTTTTTGGCACTTTTCATAAATAAAACTGAAGATTTTCCAGTAACTAAACAACACTGCGGGCAACCAAAAACATCGATTTAACATAAATTTATGAAATATTTTTAACCAGTTTATACTTACTACTTGTTTAAATGTAATTAACAATACCTAGATAAATTTTTAGTTTATTTTTTAACACTTTTCATACAAAAACTGACGATTTTGTATTAACACAAATTCATTTTTGCCACCCGGCTTTGAAATCAACTATTTTATCTGTCAAAATATTTTAAGGAAAATACTCAATAAAAAAACTTTTACTCATGAGATCCAAATTTGTATGAAAATTATTTTGAGTAAAAAAGATTTATACAAATTTGCTTTTGTTTTCGCCATCTTTAAATTGGAAATATTGCGCTAAACTTATTAACACTCACTCCAACCCACCTTTTGAGATGGGTCGTTGTGAGCTTGATATGAGCGAAAATTATGACGTCATGAGTGACGTTTTTACCGCGACCACAACGACCGTCGTCGTCAAGTGGAACGGATGAAAAGTAATTTTGAGCGTTGTGAACGCTTAGTGGAACGCACCCATAGTGGGTATGTCAGAATCAGCCATTGAATAAATATATATATATATATATATATATATATATATATATATATATATATATATATATATATATATATATATGTATATATATATATATATATATATATATATATATATATATATATATATATATATATATATATATATATATATATATATCTATATATATATATATATATATATATATATATATATATATATATATATATATATAGATATATATATATATATATATATATATATATATATATATATATATATATATATATATATATATATATATATATATATATAGATATATATATATATATATATATATATATATATATATATATATATATATATATATATATATATATATATATATATATATATATATATATATATATATATATATATATATATATATATATATATATATATATAAGGAAGTGTCGCTACGTGTACGTACACAAATAATCGGTGAAGCATTTTTTTTTTAATTTTTTGTTAAGTTTGCCAATCTGTCAATGTCATTTCATTTGTTTACGTCGTATTTCAAAACAATCTAAAGAGTTTTTTCTGTATTTTGTTCTTAAAGTATTGAATTGTAATTCAGTTTTATACAAATTAGTATTTAAACTGTTTTTTTTACAACAATTAATTGTGTTTATTCAGTTATTTATTCATAAAAATAGCGTACTGCATCAAAACATGTAAAAAAATTGTCAACATTGCAAAGCATTTTGCTGCTAAAATTACAATTAGCAGATAAGGATATTTTGATAAAAAATGTTAAAAAAACAATTTAGTATATATTTTTAATATATTTACAATGAGTTTGTGTCACAAAATTAATTATTTTCTAATTTAATTTTTTACTTAATTTCTCAAATGTAAGTTTGCCAAAATGTCAAAACAATTTTGTTAGACACGCCCATTCACAGGGATTGTATAAAGTCATTGTTTGTTATGAAAAGTGTATGTAAAAAATATGAATTTGAATATGATTTAAATTTTAAACGGATTTGATCTAAAATTTTTAATAGTGAAATATATTGTTCAAACATATATAACCATAAGGATTTTCAATTTATCTACGATGTTTATATATTTACTATTAGTTTATTAGTCGAAGTATGGTTATAAATATAAATTAAAATCGAATTTTTAAACCAATAGACAGTACAAGCGAATTTCGTCAATATTTAGGAACAGTCATCTTTTAAAGTGGGTTTAAAGGTACTTTGGAGTATTTTCAACCTATGCAAATTTCGTTATATTCAAAAAATGGCAACTGTTAGAAAAAACTTAATACGATAGAGATTTTAGATAAGTTTTTTATAGAAGTTAGTTCATAGAAGTTTTGTAGTTAAATAAAAATATTTGCTTAGAGAGAGGACAGCTTTACAAATCTGTATTCGTAAAGATGTGTTCATTTGTATTGCTGGTAATGATGTTAGACTGTTGTTAGTGTGATACTATTGCTGAAGATGATGCCACACAATTTTGCTTTTATGTATTTAATGTTTAAAAATATCGAGAAAAAAATTATTAAAATAAAATCAACAAAATATATAACTTATTCATTATCTTTTATTTAAGTAGGAAACGGGTAAAAATACATTTTAAGACAAATTTTTCCTAAAATAACGATTAGTTTAAACGAGAAATAAATAAAATTTTGAATAAAATTTACTTATTTCAAAGAACAGTTCATGCTGCCACCTAAGTTATGTTATGTAACTATATACAAATTATACACAGTACCACCCTACGATTAAATACAAACACCATCAAACGCACCAATACTACAAATTAGATGATTCACTCAAAAAGTCTAGTTACTTTTCCTTAGATATTTATTCAATGGAATCAGCTATCAACATAAACGCGGTTAATGGAATCTAACGGTGCATGCACAATGTATGAGGTTTTTCCTCATGAGATTTGAGCAACTTTTTATTATTATTTTTTAACGGTGCATGCACAATGTATGAGGTTTTTCCTCATGAGATTTGAGCAACTTTTTATTATTATTTTTTAATAGAAATACAATACTTTAAAATGTAGGTAGCTCAATTTTCTACTAATCATGAGGAAAAAGTTAAGAAATTTTTAACTTTTTCATTGAGGAAAAAGCATTTCAAAAATAATTTTTTTCTCAAAATAAATTTTCATACAAACTTGGATCTCATGAGTATCCAGTACATTGTACATGCTCTGTAATATGTTCTCAAACTTCTCGACTTTTTGTCGACCATTTTATGGCTGGGTAAAATTTAATACGAAAGACTGTAAAATTTTGACATATTAACAAAATTAATTTCGTTTTTAAAACAATGTCGTGAATAAAGCCATAGAAGTGTTATAATACGTCAGTAAACTTTTAAACAATTCAGTTTTGATAAAACAACGAAAACTGGTTAAAGTAAATAAAATATGTTAAATAATTCGTGAGATAAAGTTATTAAAATGTCTGAAAGTGAATCCCTTACTGTATCTCAAAAACGTAAAAATTATGGTGAACCAAGTTATGGTGCTATAATAATCCCTAATCAAAACAATCAGAACGATATAGTTGAAGATGCAGTAATAACTACGATATCAAATGCTGAGCAAGGAAACATGAGACCTAATTTTCATATTTGGGAAAGAATTGGATATGGTCTTGGACATGTTTATAATGATTTATCTGCGGGTGTTTGGTTTAGTTACACGTTACTCTTTTTGCAAGGTGTTCTTAAAATGCAAAGCACTGTCGCTGGTGCATTAGTGATGCTTGGCCAAATTGGTGATGCTATTGCAACTCCCATTTGTGGCTACTTAGCTGACCGTTTTGGTACTAAACGAAAATGGCATATGTTCGGTAAGTAACTATTAGTCTTAGACACAAGCCATTTTTCAAAAATAACTGTATTTAGTTGAAATCGATTTCTAAAATTTTATATCTTTCTAATTAAAATTAGAATCAAAAGTTTAAACTAAAAAATTGCTAATAGTTTACGTGTCAAAATATTAATATTGAAATTTTATCGCTTTGGTAGTTCATTCTTTTTAAATTTTATACTTATACAATTATATAATGACTGAATCTATTTCCTCTATCAAGTTTAAGAGATAAGAAATAAAATATAATGAAATAAGTAGTTTATGGCGTTTTTGAACTTTTTATACGAAGCCTTATAAATAGATTTTTATTTAAAGCTGAACAATTGGATATTATTATATAGTAAGAGCGGCAAAACTTACGTTGGTATTTGACTTTTGAAAGTAATCTGAAATTACTATGCCTTCCAAAATGAAAAACTTTTGAAACTGGCCAGATTTTCTACAATCGCTTATCAGTGCATATGATAACAATCAGATTACTCGAGCTTTTTGTATTTCAAAACAATATCTACCAAATTCAAAAATCGCGCACTGAATTGACAGAAAGTAGGCGTGCTTCGACTGCCGCAATCGTCATAATATCGAAATGATAATAAATTCGTTTCTTTGGAACAAAATAGCTGCTCAAAGCAGCTTTTGAGTAGATCACCATTGGATAAGGTGACCAGACGTCATCTTTTGAAGATGACAGTCATCTTTCACGAATGATCGTCATCTTTAAAAATAATGTCATCTTTTTGTAATCTTCTACAAAAATCAGCATCTTTGTCATCTTTTTTATGATATAGCATTATGAATTAATAAAATTAGAAAAATAAATATGTATTGTACTGAAAAAAACATGTCCTATTTCCAATCGAAATGCAACTGTCTCAACCTCACCGTGCGGTCACATATGGCGAATCAAACTACGAAATTGCTTCAACAACTCTACAATAATTATAAATCGATGAAGTTGCGACAATCACACGAAATATTTATGTGAAAATAAAATATAGTTCAATTAATCTCAAATACTTAAACTTTAAAATGAAAAATTCATGATATAAGACAAAGAAAATTTTTTTCAGGGAAATAGTTATTATCTTTATTCAACTACTGTTATTTTGGATATAACACGTTATATTTTAAATAAACCTCATTCTGTTGTTAGGAAAATGTTATCGTGTAGTTGTCCCAATCACAGTGAAATTGTTTGCAAATAATTTTTCTTTGCATGAATAATCAACTGCCAACTTCGAGATGAGGTTGTCATGAACTTCAATTTTTTTTTTCAGTGTGTGATTATCGAAAGCTGTATTTGTGGAATGACAAAAAAATCAAGCATGACCAACGATGGGTCTCTATTCATTCATTTTAAGCCAGAATGCATTACTTATGCCAAAATTTCAAAACATGTAGATTCTCTTTTGCTCTAGCAGGACCAAACGCATCGGTGTAAAGAGTATTTTCTGTTGTCACGTTTTTTCAACCTGATTTCGAGTTGGCCTTACTCTCAATACGATAAACGTAATTCCCAACACACCTTCTGGATTGGATCACCAATTAGAAAGCAAAAACACCAGGCTTTATTAAGTATTCAACTCCGCTATTGTTTCACAAGAACATTGAACAAGCATTCCTGTCTAGAATATTTTCTCAATATCTTTAGAAACTCCAACTGTTGGTTGTATAAATCGAGTATAAACACAACGTCCAAAATAATACACAAGATATTTCTACAAAATAACTTTTAAAACTTTATTTACAATTAAAATAAAACTTCCATTTACACGGTTTAATGTTTACGATACAGCGGTTCGTTAACAATTGATTTATTTAACATAATCACATTCCAATTACATTATTAACATTATCGCAGTCTAATTTAATTTCAAATCAACTTTTCTCACTCTACAAAAGCCATTCCTTATATATAATTCTACTTAATTTCTCGTATATTCCAGGAAAATCCATTTTTTACAAATAAAGCTCCAGAAATCTACGTAATTATTTTCGATATATTTTATTTCATGTTTTGGACCCTTTTCTTATAAATAATGTGACGTTGATTTTATTTTTGAAATACTGTATATCGAAAATTGTGGTTGAATACAATTTTATGTAGAATCGTAACACTATTATTAATAATATACAGACATCTAAAAAGACTCAAATTTCAATTAAATGTATTGAATAACTAATATTGTTTTTTGAGCACTAGATATCACCAAAATAATATTGAAATTATATTTGAGAAAAAACACACTAATTTTTGATATCTATATAATATTTTTATTTGCCAATCGATTTCGAAAGCTAAGCTTTCAATGTCAAGGCCTGTTCTTAAACTGTTTTAGTTTAAGAACAGGCCTTGACAATGAAAGCTTAGCTTTCGAAATCGATTGGCAAATAAAAATATTATATAGATATCAAAAATTAGTGTGTTTTTTCTCAAATATAATTTCAGTATTAAATGTATTGAAGATCAAATCAGCGAAACCCTATTGAAAGAAGTAAGTCATCCAAATATGGACATGAATAATTTAAAAAAATATGTACGATTTTTGAGAAATTAATTATTTTGAATATTTTAATATTCAATAATTTTATAATAAATTTTAGTTTTGTTACAAAATTTTTAATTTATACGAAATTTTTATTTTATTAGATTTTTGGGGAGAGGGGGGTGGGTGTATGTTTTTACAAAAAAAATGTCATCTTTTGGTTTGAAAATAATCTGGTCACCTTACCATTGGAATGCCAAAAATTTGAAAATTTTTCAAAAGAAACCACAATTTTATTATCAAAATTTTTTATTTTGGGATGATATTTAGATCTGACTGGTCCATTTTATTATTAAAAATACCAAAACAAGTTTATAACTGATTTAAATAAAATAGAATAATAAACTGCTTTTCAACTACACAACTTGTTCGACGTAGAGTAGATCAAAGCAAATTTGAGTAAGTTATTCTCAATGGAACGCGCCTATTTTCATATAGTTGTGATACAACCGTTAAAAGCTATTATACAGTAGACTTCTTAGATATATATTTAGTAATTTTAAAAACGCTTGGCATTAGTGTTCTCCCTCATTTTAGTTACGTTCTCCTACAATACACGGTTGATTATACTAATTGAATTTTCTAAGATTTGTATCTACGATATCGATGGATTCGAATTATCCGTAACAAACTCTTATCTCAATTTCAGCTTGGAGATCGTACCTACGTTTTTCTGATCAAAATCAATAACTGCTAACCACTAAACACCCTCGAACAGCGGTATTACATTCTCATTGCTGGTTGAGGGTGCTAAAGGGTTAGCCATTGACCCAATTGAATATATTCTGTTCAATTGGCTTATAATATATACTTGATCTTAGTTGCGCTATAAAACATCGACTGCTCACGTCAGGTTTAGGCCGCAGAAAAAATTGATAAAAATAAATAAAAAATATGTATCAATTAATTTTTAATATCCTATCGCTAAAATCATACAATATGTACTTGAAATTAAAATCGCAAATGTGAACATATTTAAATAATAGTGATTTTATTTTTGAGTAATTTAACTCAAGTAATTATGCGAATCAGATAATTCTTTGCAATTTGAAATACATTTTAATTTTCTCTTAAAAACGTTTTCAGAAGATAATTGTTCAAAAATAAATTATGTCAAATTGCAAAAATTTAAAAAAAAAGGTAATTATGCGACTTGGACTTACAAAACTTATTTTATGTCGTTTTCTTTTTACCAAAAAAATAGCTCTAAACACGCCCATTTTCGATCTAGATCGATTTTTTTTGACATTACGTATTCTATTGAGTATTTTCCTTAAAATATTTTGACAGATAAAATAGTTGATTTTAAAGCCGGGAGCCAAAAGTGAATTTTTGTTAATACAAAATCGTCAGTTTTTGTTTGAAAAGTGTTAAAAAATAAACTGAAAATTTATCTAGGAATTGTTAATTACATTTAAACAAGTAGTAAGTATAAACTGGTTAAAAATATTTCATAAATTTATGTTAAATCGATGTTTTCGGTTGCCCGCAGTGTTGTTTAGTTACTGGAAAATCTTCAGTTTTATTTATGAAAAGTGCCAAAAAATAATTTAAAATAGTTAATAGACCAGGGTCGATAATTTTTGTAAACAAAAAAAATAATAGTAGGATCAAACCCATTAGAAAAGGAGGAGAATATTATAAAAATAAAATGAAAAATAATTTACGGGCGATCTGAGGTCGGGAAGGGGAAGGGGTGAGTTTTTAAGGGTAAAAAACAGTTTATCTCGATTTCCAGCAAAACTGAAGGTCCTATGGGAAAAATTTGAATGGCAAAGTTGTAGGTAATAAAAAGATCTAAAACTTTGATTTAGGCACTTTTTTCACATAACCTCAAAATTTATGTGAAAAATTCAAAAAACCAAGGTTTTGGTTTTTTATTCTTATCTTTTACAAAAAAATTTTTTTTTTTCACGAAATTTGGTGAAAACTTACCTTTTTATGTCCCAAATACGCTGTAATTTATTTGATTTGAAATATTTATTTTCTCACCTTATTTTGAATTAATATCGAAAAAGCACCCTAATTTTCAATCGAAAATTCACCCGTCAAAATATCAGCTTTTTTCAAAAAGTTGGTATGCTTTCTGTTCGTTGAAATCTCTATTTTCCGATGATGAAAAAAAAATATATTACTGTAGTAAATCTTCTCAGAAAATGTAAAAAATGAAATGAATTTTCGATTGAAAATTAGGGTGCTTTTTCGATATTAATTCAAAATAAGGTGAAAAATAAATATTTCAAATCAACTACAGCGTATTTGGGACATAAAAAGGTAAGTTTTCACCACATTTCGTGAAAAAATTTTTTTTTGTAAAAGATAAAAATAAAAAACCCAAAAACTTGGTTTTCTGAATCGAAAATTCAATTCATTTTTTGCATTTTCTGAGAAGATTTACTGTAGTATTAAATTATTTTTTTTCACCATCGGAAAGTAAAAATTTCAACGAACAGAAAGCATACCAACTTTTTGAAAAATCTGATATTTTGACGGGTGAATTTTCGATTGAAAATTAGGGTACTTTTTCGATATTAATTCAAAATAAGGTGAAAAAATACATATTTCAAATCAAATAAATAACAGCGTATTTGGGACATAAAAAGGTAAGTTTTCACCAAATTTCGTGAAAAAAAAAAAAATTTTTGTAAAAGATAAAAATAAAAAACCAAAAACTTGGTTTTTTGAATTTTTCACATAAATTTTGAAGTGATGTGAAAAAAGTGCCTAAATCAAAGTTTTACATCTTTTTATTACCTACAACTTTGCCATTCAAATTTTTTCCATGGGACTTTTAGTTTTGCCGGAAATCGAGTTAAACCGTTTTTTACCCTTAAAAACTCACCCCTTCCCCTTCCCGACCTCAGATCGCCCGTAAATTATTTTTCCTTTCATTTTTATAATATTCTCCTCCTTTTCTAATGGGTTTCATCCTACTGTTATTTTTTTTCACTTTTTATTATTTTTAATGGCTTCAACCCTGGTCTATAAATAATAAACTAAACTACAAATTAATAATAATATTAATACAAGTAGTGTGTTTAAATTTGTGAAATATACTCAATAAATTTATGTTAAAATCAATGTTATATTGCTGTATGTAATCTGTCGTTACGTCGTTATATTTCTGTATGTAATCTGTCGTTACGTCGCTATATTCTGTCTAATGATAATTAGAAATCAGTAATTATGTATTAAAATTTACTTCAAAACCAATAATAATGCAAATATATTAAAAACAATTTAAATACAACACAAATCGATCTTGATTTGCAAGAAATAACAATTATTTAAGGTTTTCGAAATACAAATCAGCTGATCACATATGTCAAGTTTTTTTCGGGACAAAAGGTGTACTATAAACAAAAAACATTGACTTTAGCATAAATTTAATGAATATATTTAACAAATTTATGTATACCCTTGTATTAATACTATTATTAACTTGTAGTTTAGTTTATTATTTAACTAGTTTAAACTTTTTTTTGACTCTTTTCATACACAAAACTGAAGATTTTGCACTAACTAAACATCACTACTGGCAACAAAAAAAAAATTGATTTAACACAAATTTATTGAATATTTTTAACCAGTTTATACATAATACTTTTATAAATGTTATTAACAATTCCTAGTTACATTATTAAATTATTTTTTAACACTTTTTATACAAAAACTGAAGATTTTGTATTATCATAAATTCACTAATGGCCCCCGGATATTTGTAAGTATTTTTAATATTTCATTTTGACGTTTAAGTAAAAAGGTCAATTTGACAAAAAAAGCACTCTTTTGCTCTGAAAATAAATCTAGATTTTTTCGTAGAGCAAGTTGTAAACACAATAGAGTTGCACAAATACATTTACACATCTCTCAAAATTTGTAAACAAACAAGACGCCATTTAGTTATTATTATTTTTTTAAGTAAAGTAAAATATATTATTTTTAAGTAAAATATATTATTGTTAAAGTTGTAAATGATTTTCTCATGCAAAATTTTGTAAAATATAATTAAATAATCTGTACAATTTGTATAAAAAAGACCTACTACATGGTCTTCAATTGTAAATTTAGTAAATAAATAAATAAATAAATAAATAAATAGTTATTGTTTAAATAAATCTTATGTTTAAATCGTGTTTTAAATTAAAAACTAATACAAATTATTTAATTAAATACAATTAATTACTAAAACATTAAATGACAGTTCACAAACACAACTACAAAACTAGATCGAATTTTGTCATATTCTTTTTATGAAAAAAAAATCACTCTTTCTGCTCTGGCAAAAAGAAAACGACATTAGTCACTTTCCAATCGAGTGAATTACTGAATCATTCACTTCCCACCAAACGTGTTATACCAGACTCACCAAAGATTTACTTGTAACGCGTTATTATAACAAGGGTTATAAAAGCACAAGACAACTCCAAAGAAATGTCACAGCTCGTCTTGCAAGACATGTATAGGGTTTGTCTTGCAAAACTAGTCTGTAGTTTTTCTGGTCAGTCTGGTCTTTAATTTGTGTTTTCCAACCTATTATATTGCCAAATAACCTTGTTATTTTAATTTATTTTGCAGGTTAAATGAAATATGTTATAAAAATTTTATAATTTTAATTTTATTTAGTTTACATGGTTTTACATTTAATATTTGAAGGGCATATTCTTGTGTATTGTGATGAAGACGATTCGTTATAGACGTTACAAGTTTGAACCAGTTTAATGTTTTTCCACAGCAGCTTTTATAATTATTGGTTAGTTTATGTGAAGCTATGGTGGAAGTACAATAAATAAATAAATAAGCAAAAATATAGTACAATAATGTAAAATATAATACTTACAACCTGATATTACAATTTGCTGATCAAATTTTAATTACTTAATTACACGTGTTCACGTGTATTCAGTAGGTTGACATTTAAGCTGAACAAAAATTTACAGAAAACTAGAAATATAGTTTTGATTTCTATCGCATTTATTAAAATATGCTGTGGCGCTATAGGAGAAATAATAGTCTGTCTCGCTTTAACTAATGGACTCTTATGAATGGTAACGGACTAATAACATGTTACAAGTAACAAAAAATTTGGTGGGTTATGTCGTTTTCTTTTTGCCAGAGCAGAAAAAGTGATTTTTTCTTTCATAAAAATAATATGAAAAATATGGAGGGGCTGAAATCTCAAGCTCTGAGATATCAAGACTTCGGTCTGGGTTAAGGATTTTGATATAGTTTTCGGCAACAAAACTTTTATGAGGACATGGTTTTTAGTTTTGGGCAGCGATGAATATCAAACATAACTCTTTGTTAAAGTACAAGTATTCAGAGATAGACTCTGTTTAAAAATTTATTACAAAACTAACACGAAACATCAATACGTTGCCGGATAATTGTAATCAAAATTCCAAAAATATTGTTAAATTAAATAAAATCAAACTTTTTCAAAATTCCAAAAATATTCTAAAAATTAGAATGAAATCAAATATTTAAACATTTTCTAAATTCTGATGATATGCCAAAAATTCTTAAAAATTCGAACTTTTCCAAAATTCTAAAAATATTGCAAAAATTATTACAAAATCAAAAATTAAAACTTTTTTCAAAATTCCAAAAATTATAATAATATCAAAAATTAAAAATTTTTCAAAATTTTAAAAATATTTCAAAAATTCTTACAAAATCAAAAATTAAAACTTTTGCCGAAATTCTAAAAATATTGCAAAAATTATTACAAAATCAAAAATACAAACTTTTTCAAAATTCCAAAAATATTTCAAAAACTACAACAAATTCAAAAATTTCCATGTCCAATTTCATTTTAAATTACATTTACGTCATAAAAACAGCTACATTTTTTTCCCAAAATATTGGCTAAAAAATTAAATGAAATCATTTTTTGACACACTTGACATTATTTTTTGACAAACTTATAATGCCATAATTCTCTATAATAATAATAAAATATCATGTCATACGAACTATAAATTTTATTTTTTTCTAAAAAAATTGGGTAAAAAATAAATAAAAACCTTTCTTTTGACACACTTGACAACATTTTTTGACAAACTTATAATGCCATAATTCTCAATAATAATAATAAAATTTCATTTCAAACAAACAATTTATTTTTTTTCCCAAAAATTGGGTAAAAAGCTAAATAAAAATCTTTTGACACACTTGACAACATTTTGTTGACAAACTTATAATGCCATAATTCTCAATAATAATAATAAAATTTCATTTTAAACAAACAATTTTATTTCCAAAAAATTGGGTAAAAAAAAAAATAAAAATCTTTCTTTTGACACACTTGACAACACTTGTTTGACAAACTTATAATGCCATAATTCTCAATAATAATAATAAAACTTCATTTCAAACAAACAATTAATTTTATATTTTTTTTCCAAAAAATTAGGTAAAAAAATAAATAAAAATCTTTCTTTTGACACACTTGACAACTTTTTTTTGACAAACTTATAATGCAATAATCTAGTTTTTGATCTCACATACCAATCCCGACCATCAAGATTTCTCCAAATTCAATGTTCCTACTCGTAATCACTTAAAATGAACGTTTTTTAAGCCAAAAATATGCAAATTTCCTTGTTTTGACACACATAATGATTTTTTTGACACACTTCCGGTACAGTTATCGAACACAGCGTCCTTTCGGACCTGTCCCTTGAGTATACCTATTTTTAGAAAAAAAAATTTTTGAAATCCCTCCAGTGGTTTTCCCTGCAGCGTAGGTAATGACGGCCGGCAGACAGACATACATTTTTTTTTTTTTTTGCTTTTTTAGAATCAGGAGGTCCTAAAACGTCGAGAAATGTCAAAAAAAGTGGGGGTAAGAATTTCACTTTGAGCTCATGAATGTAATACTTAGGTCTTTCAGACCGAAGTAAAATTTGATCTAGTTTTGTAGTTGTGTTTGTGAACTGTAATTTAATGTTTTTGTAATTAATAGTATTTAATTAAATAATTTTTTTATAATTTTTAATTCAAAACACGATTTAAACAAAACATTTATTTAATGTGGATTTCTTTTGGTATGTCAGATTTGATCGAAAAAGATCTAGATTTTGGTGACCAAACGAACATAAAATCAGCTGTTTTTTAAATTTTATTGTATGGATTTGATAGTAGTAAATCTTTTCTACACACTTATATTTAATTTAGAATTATTTATTTACTTTAATTTAATTTAATTTAGAAATAATAAACTCATTAAAATTTGAAATCTCATATATTGAATAATAAAATGCACACAATTGACATATGTCAAATTTCACTTGCATTGGTATTAGTAAATCTCGCAAAAATCTCAGATCTGAAAAAAAGATTTCAGATCAAAAAAAGATCAATCTTTTTTTGATCTGACATGCGAAACGAACAAAAATTAGCTGTCAGATAAAAAAAAATCAATCTGTTTTTGATCTGACGTACGAAAAAAAATTCACATTTGTTTCACTGATAAATTAAAATAAAATCGCCAATTTCTTGTTAACTAATAGTTTTTATTTACTATATATGTATTTCGAAAACTATGCTTTCATCGACAGGAGTATATATCAAAACTCTTGGAATTTATTAACTCTTAGGAATTAGGATTAAACAAAAGGATTTCTTAAAACAATAACTATTTCACTTTAAAAAAATAATAATAAGTAACTGGCGTCTTGTTTGTTTATTAATTTGATAGATGTGTAAAGGTATTTGTGTAAATTTATTGTAATTAAAACTTGATATACCAAAAAATCTAGGGTACGCTCAAAAACTTTACTATAGTTAAATATATTTAAATAATATATAAATCCGGTCGTTCAAAAACGAAATAGTAAAGTTAATATTTAATTATTTGACAGCTGTTTTCGTTCAGAAACACACTAGTCCCCGCCCACATTTATTAAAAAATTAAATCTGCTCTCGAGTAATGTTAAAAATTAAATACTCATATACATAAGCATTATTTAAAATTTGACGATGTCAAATTGGCAGTTCAATTTATTTTGAAATTGCAGCATATATATTTTTCAAATTCTGAATGCAAGTTTTCTATAACAATATGGTTAGTAATTTCTATCTTAGTTTTTAATTTTTTCGGTTTTAATTTTATTCAATTGAGACATTTTATGAAAGAATTATTCTGACATTCGATTTTAATAGATTGTATTAGTATTTGTGTATTTAATATTTTACTTAATGATCATCGATCAAAAATTATTTAACTATACTTATTAAATATTTTAATGCGTGTTTTGATTGGTGCATTAAATATATTTTTTTTTTTTTTTTTTTAATAAAATGTGTTGTGTAATAGGGTTTAGAATATGTGTCACAACAACACATAAATACTTTTTAAGACCTAGGTCTAGACCTGGGTCCCACAACAACTGGCATTCTGAGGTGTAGATTAACGCTTTTTTTAAACATCTGTGGGTTGAAGCCACCTGAGACTAAGTGTTCCGGCAAACTATTCCATTTGTACGCAGTTCGGACAAAGAAGTCTCTCTGCGACCTGCCAGTATGACAGCGCGGGATCTTTACCGTTTCACTGGTTGCGGCAGCCGATTGCCGAGTGGAACGGAGGTAAGAATAAGTTTGAGGCATGATGCCGCTGATTTCATCTGAGCACTGCTGATGACGATATTTGTAAAAAACAACGAGGTCAGCAACAGTGCGACGATGTTGTAGGGAATCAAGTTTTGATGTCAAAGTTCGATCACCTACAATTCGTATAGCTCGCTTTTGAACAGAGTCCAAGAGGGCCAAGATGGAAACAGAGGCAGCACCCCAAACTTGACAGCAGTACTCCATGCAGGGACGAATATAGGACTTATAAACATGGAGCAATTGGTATGGAGTGAAAAATTTTTTGCATCTATTTAGGAGGCCGAGTTTTTTAGACGCACTTTTTGCCATCGCCATTACATGATCGTTCCAGATTTAACTATAGTAAAGTTTTTGAACGTACCCCTAGATTCAGAAAAATATTTTCAAATCAAAAAAAGAGACATTTTTTACATTTTAATCATTTTGTTTGTTCAAACTTAACAAGTATTATAATAAATTTCACTAATAAATTAAAATAAAAACGCCAATTTCTTGTTAACTAATAGTTTTATTTACTATATACGTATTTCGAAAGCTATGCTTTCATCGACAGTAGTATATATCAAAAACTGTTTTTGATATATACTACTGTCGATGAAAGCATAGCTTTCGAAATACGTATATAGTAAATAAAACTATTAGTTAACAAGAAATTGGCGTTTTTATTTTAATTTATTAGTGAAATTTAAGACATTTTTTTTACAAAAAGAATACGAAATGCAAAAAAAAGTGATCTGACAGCTGCTTCTTTTGCTCTTAGATCACTTTTTTTTGTCAAAAAAAAAACGACATTAAACTGTATTGCATTCCAGAATTTGCATGTTCCAATGTAATATTCAGTTTACACTGAACTTAAACTGAGCTACTACAGAACTGAATTGAATAAAGTAAAGGAAAAAATAGGTTCATCAGTTCAACATATTAATATTTTTAGGGTTCCGTTTTTTTATACGGAACACTATTGGTGAGAGTAAAACGAGTTTTTCACATTATATCGATTATCTCGTAAACTATAAATGCTATGGACCTGAAGTTTGAGGTGCGTATAAAACTAACCTGTCCACATAAGATGACAGATACAAATAAAACTAAAATTGTTTTCGCTTGGTTTACAGGGTTACGATGTGAGACCTTTGAGAAAATACATTTTGTTATAGATTCAAGTAGGGTATCATATGAAAGAGCTCCATTCAGTATTCCTTAAAAATTTGTTTTGGAATTTTGCACCTCACCTTTTTTGTATAATTTTAAATAATGACGTTTTCTTCGTGTTTTCTTACCTCGATTAACTCCGAACCTAACTGATCGAAAATCTTCAAATATATTTAGAATGATAGAAAAATTAGTATGTTTTTAATAAAAAATATATAAAAGTGTCATATTTATTGAGGGGGTGGAAATTAGAAGGGGTAAAAACACTATTTAAAATGTGGTCAAGTGGGGTGTCATTTGAAAGAGCACCTAATTTAGAAAATATTATAATTTTTTTAGAACTTTGCGATGCACAGTTTTTGAGTTATTGTCAAAAGTTTTTGAGTTATTGAGTCATTGCCCCCCCCCCCCCCCCCCACCTACGTTTCGACACTGGTTTACAGCAAAATTTGAAAAATTCACAGAGCTAGGAAATTAGGTAAATTTTGTATGAAAACTATAGCGAAGTCTCAAATAATTATATCGATGGTCTAGCGCACAGATGTGGTAAGTGACATTTAGCAAATTGTTCAGTACAGGCGTTTGAAAGTTTACACTTAAAAAAAAATTGAAAATGTAAAATATTATGTGGTTGAATTCGATAGAGTTTTATAGTAGTTATCTAGTCTTTATTGTAATTATGTCTTTCTACATGATAGAACTTAAGAGATACATGAATAATATTTAGTTTTATACAAACCATAAGTACTTACCACAGTACATGTGCAGTACAGTACAGTATAACAATGCCATCTACTGGATAAAATATTAAACATACACATACAATATTTTTACATTATATGAAAAATGAAATGGAGAATTTTATAGAGTACTTAACTCATTTTCTCAAAAAATGTCACTTACCACATCTGTGCGCTAGACCATCGATATTTCTGTGTGTTTAGGGGACGGGGGCAGAGAGGGTAAAAAAAACCTTTTTTAACCCAAGCGAGTGGGGTGTGATTTGAAAGAAAAATCATTGCAATTTTTTTTTTAATTTTTCGGTGCACAGTTTTTGAGTTATGGTCAAAAAAGTGCAAAATTCAGACCGTTCCCCCCCTACGTTTCGACACTAATTGACAGAAAAATTTGAAAAAAATTCACAAGGGCCCTATTCCCGAACACATAAATGTCATCACAATATTGTAAATTCACCAAAGAATTAAGAGACTAAGGAAATGAAACTACTGTATATATACACAAAAATATTTGAAGCCGTTTTTCTCTTTTCTCCTCTCTTTTTTATCTTCAATAAGTTGGCCTAAGTTGTCAAAAACAAAATTTGTAAACATTACTTAGCTTGGTTATAATTTGGTTTTAATAAAATTGTTTTTAATATTTATCGTGGTGATATTTTGACGAATTTATAATAAATATAAGAAATACTAGTGATTTTATTATAATTTAAAAATAATTTTACAGAAAAATTAAATATGTTAAGTGAAAATTTCGAATGAAACATTAAATATGAAGTGTGTGATAATGAAGTGTAAAAATTACCAAAAACATCTACAGGGTGGGATTTCTTATCATAAGTAATAATATTAATATTATAATTTGCTTTTCGATTAATAAGTGTTAAGTTTTTTAAACATTTTCGAGAAAAAAATGTAATCTAAAATCAATGTAAACAATAATAGAATGCTTCGGGTCTACGATGTCAAAATTTTTTTTATGTTGTTTTTCTATTTGTTGTTTTTCTTTTCTATGTAATGGCGTCTCTTTTTTTTATATTAATTTTGGGGGCAAAAATACGCTTAAATTTGGAATTCAATGTAATTATAGAAATATTTACGGCGCCTCTACTAAAACGCAAGTGTGTTAGTAACAATTTATTGGTGTGCAAAAATTGCTTCAACTTTTAAAATCAATTTCACTTCCTCTATTCTCTTAATTCTTTGAAATTCACACAATATTGTGAATTTCGTATTATGTAACACCAATTTGGTGAAAATTCAACACAATATTGTGAATTTGACAAGAAAAATACAGTTACTAGCTGCGTTTTTTTCATTTGGGTCAGGGTCAAGGTCTAGATCAACTCTATTTTTCACATGTAAAAACAACAACAACATAACCCAGATATTTATCTGGGTCTAGATCAATGATCTAAAATATTTTGGTTACATAAAATTGCAAGAGATGGCGAAACGTAGGTTTTGATTTTATAAGGTTGGTATGGTCATTTTAAAACTTATAAATGTCAAAGAAAATTTATTCAAAATAAAAAAACTGTCAAGGATGCTTTGTTAAATTTGTTTAAAATCAATTTTAATATGATTTGTTTTCAACATGATTTCAATAAATTTGCTTAAAATTAATTTTAAAGCAATATCTACGATATAAAATCCATATTTTTTAAAGAATAGATGTTTACAATTTTTTATCAATTATTTTATTTCATTTTATTTCACGCCATTTGCAATAATCAATGAACATTGCCATATGTAAAAAAATGGATTAGTGTTTCTGATTAAATTTTTTTGAATTTTTTTATATGAAGTTTTATTTTTCAAGAGACGTTAAATATTTTTTGAATTTTTTTTATATTGAGTTTTAATTTCAAAATGGCGCTACAAGTTCACAATTTTTTTTCTTCTCAGCTCAGTGTTGCCAACAATTAAAAATATAATATTTTTTTTCTTTGCGTGACCCACATCGTTTTTTTCAAACCTTGACCCTGACCCAAATGAAAAAAAACGCAACTACTGTCAAACTCACAATTTTGCTTTATGTTTTGTGTGTTGATTTTTTATACAAATTTCATCGATTATATATACAATCGATTTTTTATACAATTTTCATCGTAAAAATTATTTTATAACGCCAAATTAACCCTTTAATAACATTAAATAATCATATTTTTATATAAATACCATTAAAACATATTTATGTATTAAATATATTTTTATTTTATTTTGCATCTTTTATGCCCAAAATACATGTGCAGAAAGTCTGCACGCAGTGCTGCATGCATATCTGCATCTAAAATAGATGTGCAGAATTTTTATATATTTGACGTGCAGAATTTTCGTAACAATCACAGTTCGTGTTCTTACGTATTATGAAATAGTTATAAATGAAAATTGTCGCAATTTAAAGAAAACCGCCTTTTTAATTAAAAGATAGAAGAAAATAATTGAGTCTTTGCCTGTAAAAACGTTTAAGTCTAAATTAAAATTTAAGTTCAAATTACATATACCACTGTTTACGATAATCTTTTAACAAAAATTTATTTATTAACAATATTAGTTTTAATTATTTTATAATATGGATTATTTAGAATATTTGAATATCTTTATAAACAAATAATCATTACAAAAAAATTTCATTTTCAAAAAAATATCACTCATTTTTATTTGAGTTATTAAAGAAATAATTCATTTTCAAACAATATGTCAAAATCATCCATTTTTATCTGAGTTTTCAAGTAGTTTTTGTTTTTTTTATTGTTGTAGCACTGCCTCTGTGCAGCGAAATTAGAATTAAAGATATCTTGCAGAATTTTTCTGCATGTAGAATTTACGTGTAATTGCTCTCATATAACAACACATGTTCTAATTTCGCTGCATGTAGAATTCTGTGTAAGAGTTTTACAATTTTATTACTAACACGATGCAGTGAACAAGAAATTAGGTGCTGAGTCACTAACCTGTAAGAGTTTTACAATTTTATTAGTCAAAATTGTAACAACACTTTCCATCAACAAAAACACACAGTTTAGAATAAATGTACTTTATTTATTCTATATTTAAACATGCAAATATAATTTAAGTTGAAGCAACAAAAGAAAGCGTCTTACGATGATGATGAGTATATACGAACTATATATTTTGGCGGAAAATCCAAATGTCAATCGGAATAAATTGACATACACGTAACTTCAACATCATTGAGGTGTAAACGCAACCCAATCTTCAACAGCCCCTCTCAATTTATTCCCAGGGACTTTCTGTGCCTTTCAAACAGCTGTTTACCCAACGCCTTTGTCATAATGTCTGCTGTTTGCAAAGTGGATTCTATCTTTTCCAATACAATGTTCCCAAGAAAAACTTGCTCACGAAGAAAATGAAACTTCACATCAACATGCTTGCTTCTTTTGGTTTCTGGTACTTTAGACATCTGAATGCACCCAGCATTATCTTCAAAAACTTTGATTGGAATTTCAATATCCATTTTCAAATCATTAATGACTTTCATCATCCATAATACTTCTGATGTTGCATAAGCTGCTGCAATATACTGTGCTTCACATGTCGATTAAGCAACTAAACTTTGTTTCTTACTACCCCAAGCAACTGTATTTCCAAATATCATGATACTAAATCCTGTTGTAGATTTACGTGTTTCAACATCACTAGCAAAATCTGAATCTACATATGCTGATATAATGGGTTTCTTTTTATCACGAAAAAACACCAATCCCATATCCATTGTTGCTTTTAAATATCTCAAGACTCTTTTTGCATGTGACCAATGTTCATCAGTGGCTTTTTCCTGGTATCTACTTAAATATGATAATGAGAAACACAAATCAGGACGTGTTCCTAACATCAAGTACATTAATGAACCAATTAATTCTCTAAAAGGTTCTTTTGTTAAAGGTTCTTCAACATTTTTCTTCAAACATATTCCTTCAACAAGTGGTGTTGGAGCAGGATTACAATCCTTCATTCCAAAACGATTTAACAATTTCTCTGCATATTGACTTTCATCAATCTTTAAAACATCACTTTGATATGTAATCTTTATACCCATAAAATGTTTCACTATTCCAAGATCCTTCATTTTAAATTCTTTAAATAATTTATCTCGAGTAAATTCTAGCAATTTTGGACTACTTGAACATTAAAGAATGTCATCTACATATACAACTAAATATCCTAGATCTTCTTTCTCTTCATAGACATACAAACAATAATCAGCCTTCGATTGTTTGAATTTCATTGTCAATACAAAATCATGAAATCTCTTGTTCCAGCACTTTGGTGCCTGTTTTAATCCATACAATGATTTTTGTAATTTTAAAACATGATTTTCAGGTAATACTACACCATCGGGTGGTTTCATGTAAACTGTTTCTGGCAAAACTCCATTTAAAAAGGCAGTTTTAACATCAAGATGGTGAACAATAAAACCTCTCATGTGAAATTGCAAGTAGCATTCGAATGGTTGATAATCGAGCTACTGGTGCATAGGTGTCTTGATAATCTATGCCTTGTTTTTGCATATAACCACATACTACAAGCCTAGCTTTATATTGATTCACGTCACCGTTTACATCGGTTTTTACTTTAAAAATCCATTTGGACGACAAAATCTTGACTTTTGATGGAGTTGGTACAACAATTCAAGTTTTGTTCTCTTTTAAAGCTTGAATTTTATCACCAACTGCTTTTAACCATTCTTTTGAATCATGTCTTTCTGAAATCTCTTCATAGCTTGATGGTGTATCATTCATGATCATTTCTACCATCATTGCCATATTACAAACATAATCTTGAAGATAATGAGGTGGTCTAATATTTCTCTTTTGACGACTTGAATTTGTATCTGTTACAGGAGCTACAATTTCACTATTTTCTTCACCTATTAATGTTTCATCAAAATTATGTATATTGTCATTTGCTGTATCAAATCCAGTAAAAATTGATTCATCTGTTGAAAGTGGTTCATCTGTTGATTCATCAGAATCATCAGATTCATTTCTATCATTTGATTCTGTTTCTTCATCATGCGGTTCACTAGAATCAGGTTCCACTTCAACATCAACTTTTTGATTTAACATAGACAATTCATCGAAAATTACATTTCTTGATTGAGTAATTTTGCTATTTGTTTTATCCATCAAACGCCAACCTGTTTGACCATAACCAACAAATACATATTCTTTACTACGATCATCTAGCTTTTTCAAGTGACCATTTGTAATTACAAATGCTTTACATCCAAATATTCTTAACTTAGACAAATCTGGTTTCGATCCAAACCAGGCTTCATAGGGTGTAATTTTATTTAATGCTGCAGTAGGACTTCGATTAACTAAATATACAGGAACATTAATTGCTTCACGCCACATTTTCTTCTCTAAACCAGCTTCGATCAAAAGTGCTCTACATCTTTCTGCCAAAGTTCTATTCATACGTTCAGATACTCCGTTCAACTGTGGTGTATGTGGTGGACAATACTCAATTATTACACCATTTTCCTTTGCATACTTTTTGAATTCATTTGATGTATACTCCCCTCCATTATCAACATGTAATGTCTTAAGTTGTGTACCAAAGTGACCTGTTGCATAAGTAAAATATTCTTTAAATTTAGAAAAGGTCTCACCTTTGGTGTTCATCAGGTACAACATAGTAAAATGAGTATAATCGTCAATAAAAGTAACAAAATATTTTTCACCTTCAACTGAAGGTGGGTCAATCGGACCGCATACATCTGAATGTACTACTTCAAGTGGTTTAGTGGTTGGTTTGCGTGTACCACTATATGAAAGTTTTGACATTTTAGCTTTAACACAACTTTCACAAAATTTAAGTGCATCAGACAACTTTTCATTAACACCAGTAACCATTTCTTTATTAATCAACTCACAACAACTACGCATATTAAGATGACCAAGTCTACGATGCCACAAAACATTTGTTTGTTCTACTGTTGATGCTAAACCTGCATGTGCATGATCCATAATTTCAACATTCAACCAATAAACACCACCAATTTGTTTTGCTATTGCATATATTTCACCTTTTTTAGCAATTGTTGCATGATCTTCATAAAATGTTACTATATTACCATTTTTGACAAGTTTCTGAACTGACATTAAGTTATGTCTCAACTCTGGTACAAAATAAACTTTACCAATACGTACTTCATTCTCCCCTATATTGGTAGAAGTTAATCCAACAATACTTCCACAAATGTTGGTTGACATTGCTTCATTATTTTTAGCAATTGAAATACTAAATGGTTTTACTTGTTGTACTTTCATTAATAATTCTTTATTATTAACTAAATGTTCTGAGCTTCCTGAATCTAACACAAACATGATACTATCTCCTCTTGCACCATCACAAACTGATATCATACTAAAAGACGATTTCGTTGTATCTTTAACAGCAACATAACCTCCAGTTTGAGTATTTTTTTGTTGTTTATACTTTGGACAATCTCTTTGTAAATGTTTATCAGAATTACAAGTAAAGCATAGTCTCTTTTGTTTAGCTTTCTTTTGACTACCATAAGCACCCTGTTTCTTATTTGGGGCTGCCATTGCATGTGCACCAGAATCTTCTTTAGTTTTTAGTACTCCTTTCATTCGTATTTCATGTTCTAGTAAACATCCTTTTACCTTCGCAATTGTTAATTCAGATTCTTCTTTAGTTTCCAATGCAGGAATTATTGGACGATAATCTTCTGGCATAACTAACATTAATCTGACAATAACTGAAATATCTTCCATCGTTTCTCCAGCATCCTTAAGTTCACGAATTGCTTTATCAAATCGCATAAAAAATGTTGTAAAATTTTCTCCTTCTTCAACTTTCAAGTTAAATAACTCTTGTGTCAAAAATAATCGACGTGCTATACTTTTTCGACTATATGTTGATTTTAGCTTTTCCCAAATTGCATTTGAATTATCACAATCACGAGTCAATTCAAGTAAATTATCACTTAAACACCTGATTAGTAAATTCTTTGCTTTTGCTTCATTTTTAGGCCAAGTTTTCAGTGCTTCCGTATCCGATTCAGCTGGTTTTTGGACTGAACATGATCATACAAATCTTTTTCACCCAACAAAAACTGCATACGATACGACCAGTTACTGTAATTTGCGCCATCAAATTGCTGAATACCTAATTTTTCTACGTTATCGGACATTTTAATTCCAACTGGACACATAACCTGTAAGAGTTTTACAATTTTATTAGTAACACGATGCAGTGAACAAGAAATTAGGTGCTGGGTCACTAACCTGTAAGAGTTTTACAATTTTATTAGTCAAAATTGTAACAACACTTTCCATCAACAAAAACACACAGTTTAGAATAAATGTACTTTATTTATTCCATATTTAAACATGCAAATATAATTTAAGTTGAAGCAACAAAAGAAAGCGTCTTACGATGATGATGAGTATATACGAACTATATATTTTGGCGGAAAATCCAAATGTCAATCGGAATAAATTGACATACACGTAACTTCAACATCATTGAGGTGTAAACGCAACCCAATCTTCAACATTCTGGAGTGCGTTCGATTACTAAATGAGATATTAACCATTTACTAGGTCATTCAATAAGTCCGTAGGATGACACATAGATGGCGTTACTAGAATTTTTTCCATATGATTTTTATTTAGTACTAACCTTCAAACGATACGTGTATAAATTTGACAGCAATCTGACTATTTATTCGAGAGTTATAGCATTTTGTGTGAAGCAACTTTTGTTTTTGAAAAAAAATGGAAAAAAAGTGAATTTCAAATTTTAATAAAGCATTGCTTTTTGATGAAAAAAAATACAGTGGAAACCACACAATGGCTTGATAAACATTATCCAAACTCTGCTCCATCGAGACAAATGGTAGAGAAGTGGATGGCTGAATTTAAATGTGGTCGTACCAGCACAAAAGATGCAGAGCGCAGTGGACGCCAAAATGAGGCTGTTATTCCAGAAAACATAAAAAAAATCACAAATTGGTTATGAACGATCGCAAATTGAAGGTGCACGAAATAGCTGACATTGTAAAGGTAGCAGATGGTAGTGTTTTTACCATTTTACATGAACATTTGGGTATGCGAAAGCTCTGTGCAAATTGGCTGCCGCGTGAGCTCACAGTCGACCAAAAACAACAACGAATCGATGCTTCGGAGGAGTCTTTGGCACTGTTAAACCGCAATAAAAGGGAATTCTATCGTAGATATGTGACAATGGATGAGACATGGCTTCACAATTACACACCAGAATCCAAAAGACAGTCAGCTGAGTGGACAGCAGTCGACGAACCGAATCCAAAGCGAGCAAAGACGCAACAGTCGGCCGGTAGGGTGATGGCGTCTGTATTTTGGGATACGAACGGAATAATATTCATCGACTATCTCCAAAAAGGAACCACCATCAACAGCGAGTATTACTGTGAACTTTTGGATCGATTGAAGGCTGAAATCGCAAAGAAACGGCCACATTTGCAAAAGAAAAAAGTGTTGTTTCACCAAGATAATGCACCGTGTCACAGATCGATGAAAACGATGGCAAAATTGAATGAATTGGGCTTTGAATTGCTTACCCACCCACCATATTCTCCAGATTTAGCCCCCAGCGACTTTTTCCTGTTTACAGATCTCAAGAGAATGCTTGCTGGAAAGAAATTTAAGTCCAATGATGAAGTAATCGCTGAAACTGAGGCCTATTTTGACGAGAAAGAGAAATCGTACTATAAAAGTGGTATAGAAAAGTTGGAAAATCGCTATACTCGTTGTATCGCCCTCGAAGGCAACTATGTTGAATAAAAAAATCGAGTTTTGTCAAAATGTTGTTTTTTTCTTACTTATCCTACGGACTTATTGAACGACCTGTTATACTAAGTTTACACCAGTATCTAATTTGCTACGTATCAAATTTGCTAGCCATTTTCACCATCATGCTTTTTAAATTTGATACGGTGATGTAAACTCTTATTAATTAGGTATGCCGTATGACACTTTAATTTTTACCGCGTCCTTTTCATGGTTAATTTTTTGGTTAGGAAAAAATAATTTCCATATATATTTTTTATAAAAAACTGAAAACATTTTTTATATTAATGCTAAAATTTATTTTACTTTTAATTTCAGCAAAAAAATCACATCAAACATAAATATATATTTATAAAATAAGTTAATTTATTTTTATTTTAAATGTCATACCTAATTTTATTGTTCACACCGTAAAAATAATACCTATTTGCTACGTACCTAATTTGATACGTAGCAAATCATCCTACCAAATATTTGGTACTTTTTTGATAACTGTTTACATCGACCATAGTCGACCTAATAAGTATAGTATGTACCTATTAGATACTGGTGTAAACTTAGTATTAATGAATGACAGATGACAGCGTTCGAGAACTTGAAAAACCGATTTCATTTAAATTTTCATTTAATGAAACCATGCCTCTTTTCATTTAATTTTAAATGCAGCAAATAGCATATTTAAGTTATATGGGATTTTTTGCATTAAATTTCTAGACAATACTTTGTGTGAATTCATAGAATGGGGAACATTTCTATTCTAATTAACATCCTAAGTCACGATTGTATAGTCATTATTGATTGTTTCCAATCAATGTGAAATCAATGGCTGACACTTGGTCAATTTGTAGTTCTATATGTATTAACATTAGACTACATTAAGGGAATTTCAATTTTATTTTGGATTTTTGAGATCAATTAAACTCAAGTAAGTAAAGAAGTAATTGGAATATTTTCAATTCAAAGGTATGGTTTGAAGTTTCTCAGAAAAAAACTACAATTCACATTTTTTACGTGTTTCGGATCGGATTCGAACCTACCCTCGTCAGTGCCCGGCTCGAATCTTTGGGCAGACACGCTATCGATTACGCCGTTGAGGCGATGACAATTTCAAAGTTGAAACTTCTTCATCACTTATTTATTTTACTTAAGTTGAATTTTTCCACTGTCATTAGACACCATATTATGGAAATGCTTTTACATTATATGGGATTTTTTGCATTAAATTTCTAGACAATACTTTGTGTGAATTCATAGAATGGGGAACATTTCTATTCTAATTAACATCCTAAGTCACGATTGTATAGTCATTATTGATTGTTTCCAATCAATGTGAAATCAATGGCTGACACTTGGTCAATTTGTAGTTCTATATGTATTAACATTAGACTACATTAAGGGAATTTCAATTTTATTTTGGATTTTTGAGATCAATTAAACTCAAGTAAGTAAAGAAGTAATTGGAATATTTTCAATTCAAAGGTATGGTTTGAAGTTTCTCAGAAAAAAACTACAATTCACATTTTTTACGTGTTTCGGATCGGATCGCAGGTATTTCTGTAACGCCCGTCACAAAATGTATAGAAAGGTTCATCCCGCATGAGGTTTACTAGCTTTTATTTTGTATTGACCTTACAAAAGTAAGGTTGTAGGTTTAAACAATACTTGAAAAATATTCGTGTGCCTTAAAATAGACCTTGCGTTAAAATATAGGCTGATTTATTTGTGTAACACCCGTCACACCTTGTACCCGTTACAATTTTCTTCTCTAATGTTATAATTTTTTAAGTGCACAATAGGAATGTAAAACGTTCCTTTATGTGTTCCTCTATGTGTGTCTATGTGTTCCACCTGTACAATATCGCTGTGTGAAAAAATTGATGGTTTTTTTAGACGGATGCCCAGTTCAAAAACAGATTACAGTGAGAAAGACTACGGGGTGGGCTTTCTTTGCCACTAGTCATGTATCATGCCACATGTAAGGGCGCTGTCGACGGCTGTGTGCAACTGCGAAGGATAGACTTTGGAGGGCAATAAAGTCTCGGTGAACTTTTATCAGCACAGTCTGGGAATATTATGAATATTTGTCTTCAAATCCAAAGGGCGTTAAATATCATTTCGTCAATGAAAACGACATTCATGGTCTTTAAAACGAGTCAAAAACCGATGGAATAATGGAATACGTAGTAGTGGAATTAGTAGTTACCAATTTTTATTACTTTACTCTTGGTTTTCAACTAACTTCCATGGAGTTGTTCGTCGAAATTATAAAGCAGTCAATTATTATCTAGAAAAATATCCAATTTCAAACAACGCCGCGCACTTCCTGCTATTAGCATACGAGTTAACCTGTGATACCACGTAGAGTTGATTTAATAATTGAACCAAAATAAAAATACTATAACAATATCAACACTTATTAGTGATGAAAGCAAACTGTATCAATTGGGTGAAAATATGCATGGTAATGTTGATGTAATTCAATGTTATTCTGTTGTCTTTATGCTCGTAACTACAATATTTTATTGATTTAATTCAGGCAAAAACGAGTTAAAGAACCGATGGAATAATGGAATTTTAAAGATGCTACCTCAACTGCAAAAACAGCAATATTTCATATACTTGAGTAGAAATTCCATTTCATATGGTCTTAAAGGGAGTTCAAACTCCCAAAAATGTCTTTTGTTTAAAGACAACAATAATCATAAAAGTCCAAAATAATAAAGAAAGCTTCAAAATTTACTTAAGAATTTGTTTAATTTATACTCGTAACACCCGTCACAAATCTTGTAACACCCGTCACAAGCTTTTATTGTAAAAGAAAAATATAAAAAGTAATATATCCACAAAATTCTTAGAGTATAGGAATGGAAGATTCTTTCACTCACAACCTAGGTATTAATTTTGCAACAAAATTTTCTAATTTAGCTAAATTCTGATGATTCGTCAACAAGACAGCATATTTTGCAAGAGTACTCGTAACACCCGTCACAGGGCTGAAATCTATTATTACATGTAAACGCTTGAATAATTCCCAACGTGTTTTTGTTTTACTTTAAGAAATCATTGAAATAAATTGAATTATATTCAAAAAACAGAGATTTTTGTTCTAATTTGGAAATTATATCAGTTTAAATGAGTACAAATGTAACACCCGTCACTGCGGAATGGCCCTGAATAAGTTTTTGCAACCAATTCAATCACCAGTCTCAAACTGCAGATTCCTTAAAGTTTTCGAGTTAGTTATAATCTTAAAATTGAATTTGTTTTTGAAAATTTTTAAAATAAATTTAATTACGACGGAAGTAATTGAAAAATAATGCATTAACAAGGAGTAAGATTTTAATTTGATTATAACTTTTATACTCCAACATTTCGTTTATTTATTCATAGAAGTGTCAAAATTTTTCAAATTTGACATTATATGCATTAAATGAAATTCGTTCGAATACTAAATGAACATCGCGTTTTTTGATTGGTTCATTAAATATTTAATGAAAATGAGATCTCATTAAGTTCTCGAACGCACTCCTGCACATGTATTTGGACCATTAAGATTAAAAAAGTTAGTTGTCAAAAGTACGAATCTAGTACCAAAAATCTGTTATAATTTTGTAAAAATTTGTTATAATTTGTTTGACACAAATATGAGTTACAGAATACCATTTTTAAACAAAGTTGTTAAGCATTTTGGTGAAATTGACAATATTGTCGATTGACAAATACGTGTTCGGGAATAGGGCTCCAGAGCTAGGAAATTAGATAAATTTTGTATGACAACTATAGCGAATTCTCAAATAATTATATTTCTGTTTGTTTAGGGGACGGGGGTAGAGAGGGTAAAAAAAACAATTTTTGACCCAAACGAGTGGGGTGTCATTTGAAAGAGCACCCAATTTATAAATCATTGCAATTTGTTTTAGAATTTTGCAATGCACAGTCTTTGAGTTATGGTCTTTGAGTTATTTTGCAAAAAAGTGCAAAATTCAGATCTCACCGACAATTTTCGCGAAATAATCAATTTCAAAGTTATCATTCACTCCATGTTATATTCGGCGGAAGTATCAAAATTTGTTAGAAAAATCAAAAATTCAGAATGTTCTTGCAAAGACATCCGAAAAAAAACTTACGTTCAGTTTCTCTGTGCGATTTATGATTTTTTGAGCCCAAAAAACAGCGGTGTCACCGGCAATCAGACGTAAATATTCAATTTAAAAATTTATAAAATCTGCTGCGTACACCGGAAAGCTAACCGCCATTTGCAGTAAGAAAATCTGGCAACGTTATGTGTTTCGGTCAAAGAGAAGTCTTTTTTCATCGTTCTTGTTCATAATAAGACATCGTGAAAATCAGATTTTAAAATAAAATAATAAATATATTTATTTATTCCTACAGGACACGCAACAATAAAACAAAATAATTTTAAATTAAAATAATAAATATATTTGACTGACTGCGACGTTGCCAGATTTACTTTTCCGTATAGTAGCGGTAGTCAAATTAGAGACACATATTTTTTAGTACTATGAAATTATATAATATTTTGGAAATCTATCATAGAAAATTGTTGTAATTGATAATAAGCATTCCTGTATTGAAATTTTTACATAATAATTTGTTTGAAATTTTATTAGATGTACTACGCGATTTGACTATCTATACATTTTGGACTTGCAGTTGCGGAACTCAACATATGTTTGGCGACCTCTGAGATAATTGCACAACCAGCGCTTCATTAAACCTGGCAAGTTGCTATTGAAGATGTCATCCAATAGAGCAGCGTGCGACACTGTGTCGAATGCTTTTGACAGGTCAAGTGCGACTAAAATTGTTCTAGCACATGGTTGTTTTTGATACAGACCATCAATGATCTGGTTTTGTATTCTGTGTAGCGCGGTGGTTGTACTGTGTGCTCGCCGGAAGCCATGTTGGTGTGGCGCCAAATTACAGGATCTTGTCAGCTGAGGGAGCAGAAGTGCTTCGATGAGTTTTGCGACCGATGAAAGAATGGATATTGGTCTGTAGGACTCTCCCTTTTCTTCAGGTTTGCCTGGTTTCAAAATGGGGCTGATTCTGGCCGTTTTCCAGATATTTGGTACTTGAAGAGTATTTAAAGGTGTATTAAGTGTAGTAGTGAGGAAGTTCAAACCTTTGGGTCTGATGTGTTTGAGCATGATGGCTGAGATGCCGTCGGGTCCAATAGCTTTTGATGGCTTAATTTTCCTTATTGCATTCTCCACCTCTTCTACGGAAAATATAATATCCTCCAAGTTGTCAGTGTTAAGTTTGCACATGTGTCTCAACACTGATCTGGTCTCTTTCTCGTGTTTACGCTGCTTTTCTGTAAACTGAATGTTAAATTTGTTTGCGCATTTCCTGTGGTTATCAATGGGGATATCGTCGAAGGAGATCATGCAATTATTTTGTGGTTGTCGAGGATGAGTTAGGCCCTTAATGACCTTCCAAAGACTTTTACTAGTTCCCAGGTTCGATTCTCTCACTAACTCTCTCCATTTGTTTCTTTTATGGTCCGAGACCAATTTGTTAATTTGCTTGTTCAGGTCCGGAATTCTGGAGTCGGCTGGATTTGCTTTATGGATGTCATCTCTTTCGTTAGAAAGCACACACGCTTCATGTGGAAAGTTTGGTTTTATTTTTTGGATTCTGCCAGCTGGTATGTAGCGAGCTCTAGCCTTATTAAAAATTTCTCTGAATTGTTTTTCCTCGGTAAAATTTGTTTTCCCAGTCAGCTTTATTAAAATTAATGTATGTCGGATTGGTTTTTGTGAACAATTAAGCTTAAGTACATATTGGAAATCACTTGAATTTTGCAATTCGAAATAATTTTTCATTTTCTCTAAAATTCCTTTAGAAAAAATTTTGTTGTGTTTCGTGTCAGAATTCGAACTACATTCATCAGAGACACATTGTTCAAATTCCGTGTGTCTTGGCAACAATCAATAATGACTTTACACTCGTGACTTAGGATGTTGATTAGAATGTTGACTTAGATGTTGACGAAATATTCTCTCATCCTATGAATTCACACATCGTAATATCTAGAAATTTAATACAAAAAATACCAAATTAATGTATGTCTTCTTTTCGGAATTTATTTGATTTATGGAACGGCTTAAGGTGATAATGATCGGCACGTGGTCTGATCCCAATGCAATTTCAGTTTTTTCAGGCAAGGGAGATATCTGGAGAAGAGTATGAGTTGTTTGTTACCCTTGTCGGTTGTGGTTCGTTGAGGACTCCAAAATTGGAGCCGTCAATTTGATCGGCGATGCTTTCACCTCGTGGATCAGTGTTTAGATGTGAGTACCATAGATCATGGTGCGCGTTCACATCTCCGAGAATTAGACAGTCTTTGATAATAAATAAATGTCCTATGGACGGTTCATAACCTGTATCACAGCTGCTTACTGGTGGTATATAAATATTGACTAGTGTTATTTCCGGATTTTATTATAATTCCTTGTTGTTCTAGGTGTTTGTCAGTTTCCGGTATTGCAGGTAGTGTGGTTGTACGGTAAATAACGCTTTTGTGAATGATAAAGGCAAGACCACCACCTTTGTCTTTACCTCTATCCAGCCTTATAATTTTATAATCACAGATACTATCACTAATCTTAGATCTAACATTTAATTTTGTTTCTTGGAGAAACGTGACTATAATATTGTTATTGCGCATAAAGTTTATTATATTGTCGATCTTATTTGTGAGACCGTTGCAATTTAGTTGCATAATTTTTATATCACTCTGAGTTTCCGGTAGCGTGTTTACTCGTAATGTGTTTTGTTGTGGGCTCGTGTTGGTATTTAAACTTGATATTTGACAACATGGCGCTATGTAGTTTTTGGTCCATTGCTTATGTGTGACAAGACCTGAGCAGTTCTTGAGGTGGCCCCATTCCTTGCAGGTATTACACTGGATAGATGTTGTGTTTGCTCTTAAGATGTTTTTACATATTGTGCAGTGCCATGTTTTAGTTGGTCCTGGATTTGTTTCAATACCAGCCATGACGAGGAGTACTTGAAGCAGTGAGGCCAGTGACAGCTGCTTCTTTACCAAAAAAATGGAGCGTCGGATTTGCACCTTCCGTCGAAATTGTTGTGATTTCTAAGGTTCTCTTCATATTTACAAGATTCTCATGATTCCCTAGATTATCTGAAGAAACTCTGTATGTCCAAATGTACTCAAGATTTTTTGAAATTCTCAAGAGATTCGGTAAGATTCTCAAGGTTTTGCGACGATTGTTAAGAATCTTTTTTAGCCTTCTCTAGATTTCTTGAATATTCTCAAATATTTGTCCCATACAAGATGCCAAAGAATAATTTATCGCTCAATCTAATGACATTTTTGTTTTTATTGGCTAACATAAACTTCAGAAAATTTAATTATGATAAAAAATCTGTGACCTATGTTTAACCTGAGTCCCGAATGACCTGATGCATGTAAAAAATTTGATTAAATAAAGAAATAGAGTTTTTGACGATTATAAATTACGGATTACAATATTCATATCATCCTCATAAGAATATTGGTTGGGTGAAACAGTATAATCTTTAACAAAAGATTGAAAACAACAAGATTTTGAATATGAAAGCAATATATTTTTATTTCAATTTTAAATATATTTGCATTTAAAAAAACTCAAAACCGTCGGTTTCTCGGATACATATTTCAAACGGTTGATTAATAAAAACTAGTAGTCCGTATAAAATTGGATTAGGAGTTTCCTATGTACCAAGCCAAATTTATAAAAGACGCGCTCAATTCCTACTGACGTTGAGATTGATTTCAAAATACAAATTACTTTATTTCACTTTTTAGTCCAAATAAATTGAAATCTAAACAAGGGGCAGTGGTCACTCGCTTAGCGTCAGATAATTTTTCACAAAAATCATTTGTAGAAAATGTTGCACAGAACAGAGTTAATTTGGTACATAATTTATAAAATGTGGAAAATTTTAGTGGCAAATTTCTTCGACGAAAGTGATGCCGATTCATTTTCTTTGTTTTCTAAAACAATGAAATTTTCATTAAAAAGTGCATTGGGATATAGTTACACAGCAACGTAATGTAACGATGTCATAAAAGCTGACTAAATGCGTGGAAATGGGTTTTTTGCATCACAAGCAGTGTTGCAAAACGTTACTCGTAACGTAAAAATGAAATAACGAACTTAAGTAGCGTTGTTAATAATAATTACTTTCGTTTCGTTTTAAAAATTCATCTGGTGACAATAACGTAAAACGTAACGATAACGTAAATATTTCATTTCGTTTTTTGGACGATTTTGCAAATATCGAAAGTATAAAATCCGACATATCTGCTCTTTTTAAATGTATGTGCACGCTTTAACTAAAGATTTTGGTAGTTCTAAAATTTTTTTGATATTTGTGGCAAAATATTAAGCATTTTGTAAATTTTTGATTTGATCTCACTCTGATGAGGCCACGAGCTCGAATCCTAACCAAAACACGTAAAAATAAAAACAGAGTTTTTTTACGAGATATTTCCAACCATACCTTTGAATTGAAAAATTCAAATTACTTCCCTTGAGTTTAATTGCTCACAAAAATCCCGAATAATTAAAATTCCCCAAAATGTTGTCTAATATGCAAGCCAATATATGAAATAATTGACCAAGTGTCGCTTATTGATTTCACATTGATTGGAAGCAATCAATAATGACTATACACGTGACTTAAAATGTGGCCTATAATATAGAAATATTACACCTCATATGAATTCACAACAATAGTGGTCTAGAGATTTAATCCCAAAAATAATGTTAAAATATTTCCGGAAAATAGGAGTCTAATGCCAATTGAGAATTCAACTTAAGTACATCCCACGTCCTTCCCACATTATGCAACAGTTCAATTAAAAAACAAATAAGTAACACATTGCTATATTTAAAAAAAACAATTTTTGTTTAAAAAATTGTTTTTTTGGAATAAAAACCAATTTGTTTTGAACATTTTTTTAAACAGTGTTTAAAACAAACCAAATCTATAGAGGGGAGAGGAGGGTAGGGGCGTCAAATCTTATTCTTGCCTAGGGCGTAATTAAGCCTCGTCCCGGCTCTGCTCCCAACCCTTGAATTCACATTTAATACTCTCCTCTTTGAACATTCAAAATTTAAAATGTTCATACACAAATACTTTGCTTTTTGCAAACTTTTTAAATCAATTTAAGTAAAATCTGTATATAAAATAACAATATTATGTAATCTTGACTTTGACGTCGAATTACTTTATAATTTTTTACTCTTTTCAAACAAAAATGGTTACGTTTTAAATTGGTATGGTGATCAAAATTGTTTCATTTGTTATGTTTGATATAGTGAGATCAGGGGCCCTATTCCCGAACACATAAATGTCATCACAATATTGTAAATTCACACAATATTGTGAATTTCATATTATGTAACACCAATTTGGTGAAAATTCAACACAATATTGTGAATCTGACAAGAACAATATAGTTGCTGTCAAAATCACAATTTTGCTTTATGTTTTGTGTTGACTTTTTTATACAAATTTCATGGATTGGCGTAAAAATTAATTTATAATGCAAAATTAAGTCTTTAATAATATCAAATAATCATATTTTTATATAAATATCATTAAAACATATTTATTCATTAAATATAATTTTATTTTATTTTGCATCTTTTAAGATTAAAAAAGTTAGTTGTCAAAAGTACGAATCTAGTACCAAAAATCTGTTATAATTTTGTAAAAATTTGTTACAATTGGTTTGTGTCTAAGGATCACAAATATGTGTTACAGAATACCATTTTTAAACAAAGTTGTTAGGCATTTTGGTGAAATTGACAATATTGTCGATTGACAAATATGTGTTCGGGAATAGGGCCCCAGAGTCCTTTTCGTTCAATTTGTGTTTGTTTTCTTCATAAAATGGTCTAACTTTTGAATAATGACGTACCTTTATCAATTGTGTAGCTATACAATTCCATCAAACTACATCACCAACTAAGCTAAGTGATTGACTAAGATTATTGGCGAATGCCATTGAATAAGCTTTGCTGTTTTCAGTCTGCTATCTTATTCTTGTTTTCAAACCGTTTTACTTTTTTACTTCACCACAATTAAAAATTTAGCAAAGTAATGCAATTTATCGAGAAAAAGAATCATACGTAATCCAAATTTTATTTTATATTTTGTTTTGGACGATCCTGAATCTAAATTGGTTTGTGGATGAGTAGGTTGACAAAAACGCCTAGAATCTTGATAAAATTTTCGTATATGATCCGTTCAATAGCTCAAGCTCAAAAACATATGTATCTGTTAATTGAATTAGATAAAACTTGGTACATAAGCATTTATGTACGGTTCACAACAGTTCCACATCCCAACTGCCGGATTTTCACTTCCGCATCCGGACTTCCGGTTGACAAAAATGCATGGAATCATACAACTTTGCTATATGAGCCGGGTTCACTTAAAAATGGAAGATCTGGATTGATTTCTGAATTGGACAAAGTGAAGTGGGGTCTCCCGAACACCTGTTTATTTGAATCTTGAATTACTTCTAATTCTGGTTTTCAATCTTATTGAGACTTGGGTGTATAAGGTTTTAGTACTGTTTCCAATAGTTCTACGTTCCAACTACCGGGTTGTTATTTTCAGTTAAAAAGTTTTTTTTTTAATTTTTCTATGGTGTTTATTCGCCTATATTAACTTGTTTATCCCTACTATTCAGTAGCCTATAGCACAAATCGATTTTCATGAAACGTTTATAAAAGGTTTCAATCACTACGAGAAAGATTTTATTAGGTATTTTTGTCATCCTCCACTGAGGTCAAGGTCAGTCTATCCAATGTTAGTCTAGTGAAAATCTAAAAGTACATATTAAGAACATATATATTCTTTTATTGTATATAATTTAATAAAATTATATATTTTTTTTAAAACTCTATTAATTTGGTCAATTTTACACTGATTAACAGTGTAAAATTGAACAAATTTAAACTAGATAAAAAATAAAGCAACACTAACATTTTATTATTTTTTTTATTTCATTCAGGTACAGCATTAGTGTTCACTGCGTTTCCATCAATATTTTCAATATGCCTGTTCTGTGATTCTAAGTGGTTTGAACCAATTTATTTTACAATTGTCATAATAGTTTTTCAGTTTGGGTGGGCAATTGTTCAAGTAACTCATTTAGCGATGATTCCAGAACTTGCCAAAAACCAACGTGATCGTTCTGATCTTACTTCAATAAGATATTCTGCTTCCGTATGTTCAAATGTTATTGTATTTTTTATAACGTGGGCTGTGTTACATTCTAGAAATGCAACAGCAAAAAATATTGGTCCATTGGATTTATTTCGTTTTCGTGATATATCATTAATTTTAACATTAATTGGTATCTCTATGTCAGTAATATTCCATTTTGCACTATCAATGATAAATTATGATATAAGAAGACTTCAAACACTAAAAGATCATGAACAACAAATCAACACGAATAAAAATGATGCTGAATCGTTGCCAACAACGTCGACAGAAGAAGCAGCATTATTACCAAATACTGAAATAAAAAGAAAAAATTTCTTCGTATCGTCGGCATTGTATCAAAACGCATTATTATATGTATTCTCACGTTTATTTATGACAACATCTTTAATTTACATGCCATTGTGGTTGAACGAACGTACATATACACCAACACGGATAAACGACGGAAATGGTATTTCAGAAAATAGTATAGAGCATATTGCAACTGTTCCATTGGTGTCATTTATTTCATCGTTTGTTTCATCAATATTATTAAAGTATTCAAATAGTTTTATCGGCCACCAATTCAACTATCTAATCGGTTCTGTTGTCGGGCTGATAGCTTGCTTATGGATAGGATTATCAATTAGTACAAATATCAATATCACTGAGTTATACTTGATGGCAGTTTTGTTTGGAGCAGCCTCTTCTATAACAATGATAAGTAGTTTATGTACTATCGCTGATATGATTGGGACACATTCGAATCAAGGTGGTTCTATCTACTCGACAGTTACATTTGCTGATAAGCTAATAACTGGTGTTGTTGTTGTAGTTATTGAATCAATGTAAGTTTGGTTCGTTGTGTGTTCAATATTGTTCTAAATATTATTTTTTAATTCTAGTAAATGCGATGAAAGAAATGACTGTCCTGAGTATTATCGAAATGTTTTATCATATGGCTGTGGAATTACTTCAGTATTAGGACTATTAATTTTACTTACATTGCAATGCAAACGAAATAGGTAGTCGACGAATGCAAGCGGATTTATAATTCTTATTTTATTTTATGATGTAAGTATATTATTATTTGGATATTTTCCCAAATTAATACAGTTTTCGGTTTTAGATTGTTTTATTAAGCAACTTTTACATTAATTTAAGTTATGTTTATAGAAAAATGTCCATTATTTTAGTTATTATTTAAATTTATTAAACCTTTTATGTATTTTTATTAAATCAAGTATTATAGTCTGTAATATTTAACATACATATTTAAATGAATACATCTTTGTAAACATGGAGCCTGAATCTCTAAAATTCTTTTTATATGTATAATTATATTATTGTTTTATAAAGCTTTACACTCAAAGACAATTTACTATAAATTTGTATTAATATAACATTGTTTATTTATTATCTTATTTATATAAAATATACTGTTTTTTTATATTTATGATTAATATATTAAATGGTGTTTATTTAAATTTAATATTAATCGTTGAGTTTCACTTGAAGACTCAATTTAATCGGTTATTATTTATATGGGTTATCAGCCCATAACGTGTTTTATTAACGTAATATATGTTACTAGGGGGCATCCCGTGGGCTGCGCCCCCCCCCCTTCCCCCGCACGCCAATACACTCTTTGCCTTTTCATCAGGCTTTGATACAATTACTAAGTACTATCCATCATAATCCAACCTCTTCTAATCTATTTTGTGTACACCTGCTGCTTAACTATAATTCTACAAAAAAAACCATCGTGAAGTGTACATACTATAAATTTTTATACGATCAATCACAAATGGCTGGAAATATTAATATGTATTAAGAAAATAATGAAACAGCAGCTTTTGTTTTTCTTTAGTTTATTTACAGAAAATGAAACTATGCAAAAACAATGATGGAAAACAAACTATCTGTCATATAAATAATTAATTTTCTTATTGGTATCGAAATGATATAAATAATAAATTTGAACGAAATGGCTGAAAGACTACATTATCGAAAAATTTAAATGTCGTAAATGGAATTTTTATGAATAAAAAAGAATAATTTTTATTTGGAAGGGTTTTTTGTAAACAATTAAGCTTAAGTACATATTGGAAATCACTTGAATTTTGCAATTCAAAATAACTTTTCATTTTCTCTAAAATTCCTTTAGAAAAATGTTTTGTGTTTCGTGCCAGGATTCGAACTCACATTCATCAGAGACGTATGTTCAAATCCCGTATGTCTTACACAACTTAGCCACAGCGCGTCATCGCCGCTATTTTAATATTTTAATTTTCATGTTTTCATATTCATGTTCATGTTTTAATAACCATATTTTAATTTTCATGTTCAGATAATTTCTAAATTGAAACTTCATCATTTTTCATATTTACTTAAGTTGAATCTTTCATCTATGATTACATATTGGAAATTGCATTTCTTTGGGATTTTTGTATTAAATTTCTAAATATTACGATGTATGAATTCATAGGATGAGAGAATATTTCGTCAACACTTAAGTCAACATTCTAATCAACATCCTATGTCACGAGTGTAAAGTAATACAAAAAATTAAATTAGAAATACAAAAAATTTTTCTAAAGGAATTTTATAGAAAATAAAAAGTTATTTCGAATTGCAAAATTCAAGTGATTTCAAGTGAATGTACCTAAACTTAATTGTTCACAAAAAACCCTTCCAAATTAAAAATTACCCTGAAGTTGTCTATATATCCTAACCAAAAATATAGCAATGAATTGACCATGCGTCAGATATTAAGTTTCGCATTGATTGGCAACAATCAATGACTTTACACTCGTGACTTAGGATGTTGATTAGAATGTTGACGAAATATTCTCTCATCCTATGAATACATACATCGTAATACATATCTAGAAATTTAATACAAAAAATCCCAAAGAAATAATTTTTATGTTCGTTGTTATGTTTTTATTATGTTTTTATTATGTTATTGTTATGTTTTTATTGTTTTTAAAAATTGTTAAAAATCTATATTTTTCTATGCTATTATGTTCGCTGTTCTATAGAACAATTTTCTGGGTCTGACTCCTGCTATAATAGTACTACAAAGGGGAGTTAAGAAAAGCATTTCAAACATTTATATTGGCTTACATACAAAACACAACTATAATCATTTAAAAAATTCTCTCTGGAATTTCTCATGTTTTTGCTTTAAACGATTTAAGTTTGTTTGTGAAGTATATTAATTACTATAAATCAAGCATAATATATAGCATGTTTTACCTATATAGGTTCAAAAGCAAAATTAAAACATATTACATATATTGTGACTAATTGAATTGAAAAAAAACAGATTTAATTAAAACAACAACAAAAACTATAAATAACTTTTAAAAAAATCCCCTGAATACATTCTAAATTTTATTAAAACAATAACAAAAACTACAAATAATTAAAAAAAATCTTCGTAATGACGTCACACGATCGTTTATGATGAAGCTGTTATCTCATATTGCAAGAGAAATACTCAAATAGTAGTTTTTGTTTTTCTTTATTTTATTTCACAGGAATAAAACTATAAAAAATAATGATCGAAAAACAACTATTATATGATTTTTGGCACTACCTGTCAAAAATAATTAATTTTCTTAGGCTGTATTCTAAACGACGACTAAATTGTACTAAACTGCTAAATCTAAATTTAATTTTACAAAATTACCGAATTTTAATTTAAATTAATATAATCAAGTTGTCAAATATTGTTTAACGTATGAATTTCTTCCAAATTATTTAGAAAAAACATGTCGATTTAGTCAAATAAAATAGTTGACTAAATTGATTTAGCACGTTTAGTACAATTTAGCATCAATTAGAATACAGCCTTAATATCGAAATGATAATAATTTGCACGAAAGAGGAAAAGACAGTACATGGTGTCCACCAGGTATGGAATTCTGGAAAGTCAGGGGATTTTATTTTAGTCAGGGAAAGTCATGGAATTTTTGTTATTTTCTGGAAAAATTTTATTGCCTGCCATTCTTAATATTTTTTCTTATGTCTCCTTTATACGATTTAATAGTTATTTGTTTAACTAGGCAGCAAAGTAGTAGATTGACTGCCGCGGCTGATAGTTCATAGCCGAGCGAGCGAGGCTAGGAATTCAGCCAAGGCAGTCAATCTACCTTGCTGCCGAGTTGAACATATAATTTTTTCTCCGATTAATTACAATGATATGTAATTTAATAATTATTACTTTAAAAATAAAGCAAAATTTTAAAAATGAAAAAAAAAATCGATTAAAAAAATTTTTTTTTTAATCGCAATATCTGTTTATTTCTATGAAGTCTAATTATTTTGCTGCCTAGGCAGCAAAGTACTTGCTTTGCTGCCTAGGCAGGAAAAGTGCAACTTTGCTAACTGAAATAAGTCTGCAAAATTTATATTTGCTGTCTATCGGAGAAAAAATATTTTTGCAAGCGATATAGTTTATAATACAATCTATCTAATGTTATAATTTGAATTTCAGTTCTTAAAAATTTTTCGATACTCTAAAATTTTATGTAAACGTTCAAATTATTATTTTTTGTCAATGTACAAAAAATCCCTTTGCATTCTGTCGCTATGACATCGTGTGATCTCAACAGTTACTAATCAGGCTTTAACTAACAGACAAGACAAGTAAAATAATATATTTATAAAAACAACGAGATCAGCAACAGTGCGACGGAGTTAAAAAGAGCATCAAGATTTGCTGTTAAATTTCGATCACGCACACTTCGTATAACATGCTTTGAACAGACTACAAGATAGTTATAATGGAAACAGATACAGCGCCCAAACTTGACGCAATATACATTATACAGGGACGCATATAGGACTTATAAACATTAAGTCATTAATGTGGAGTGAAATATTTTTTAACTTTTATGGAGGAGGTCGAGTTTTCTACACATCCTCTTTGTTATTGTTATTAAATGATCGTTTCATAGTAAGTCATCTGCAATAGTGACTCCAAATAAACGAATGCTTTTGCATTAACGTATTTAATCTCCACACATTTTGATTGAAATATCTTTGGGAAACTCAGTTTTGAAACTAGAAAAATAGCATTGTTTTCGGAAACTTGATTCACTTTTGATTACTCCAATCGGAATTTTAAGCTACTAGTTTACTTTTAGTGCTGCATCTCTGCGAGAACGATGTATTTTATCATTTGAAGATTGGGTGACCAATGATTTGTGTAGTTTTACCGTCTGCAAAACTATTTATCGCGTCACGGTAGATTTACAACAGTTCGTTTATATAAATTAAAAATAGAGTGGAGATAAGATTAGGGCTAGAGTGCACCGGCTTTAATTAATTTAGACTCAAAAGAAAAGCCATTTACATTCTACAAATACTTTATGGATTATCATTTTTCTAAGGAGATCAAATCAATCTTACCCGAGCTTGCTACATTGTTTCGTCCCACCACAGCAAATTCCTCTGGCCACCCATTCACTGTTAACTAAATGAAAAACAGTGACATTTTAGCGTGATTTTTCAACAGAGTTTCACGTTTTTGGAATTATTTTATACGTGATTTAAATGCCAAGCTTTTTAGGGTCAATTAAACCCCTCAAAAAATTCTTCAAATTCTTAATCCACTAACCTTGTGTAAAGAAAAAAATCAACGTATTAACGTAGGGGTAGGGTACACCATCTTTTTCAAGTAGAAGTTCCAATAATGGTATACAAAATTCAGTAGTATGGCTGTTGGTGTTTTGTTTCGAAAACCGCATTAGCTATCAGATATCAAATGGTTGTCTTCCAAAAAATTTGATATATGTGAAAGAAAATAGCGCTCATATATTTTGGATAGGACTAAGAGTAAAACTGTTGGTCTATCTATGGTTTGAAATATCTCATCTTGTTCTTCTTTTGTGGATCGACTGATATTGGGCTTCTTCTAGCACGAAGAAAAAAAATGTTATAGATTTATAAAATCTGTAGTAAATTTTAGTTAATGTGAGTGCATTCTTTTGAAAATTTGTTCGGAATAATAGGTTGGATTTTGTCCAGCTCTGTTGATGTTTAACCCGCCTTTGAAAGTTTTTTGACAATTTTGGGTTTGAATTTTGAAAAGAAATTCTTTCATATAAACTTCGGAAGACTGAAGAATTTGGGGTATTTCTTCAGGAGTTTTCAGAATAGTGGTGTTTGAAGCAAAGCGTGTCGAACCGAACAAAGGCATTCAATGATAGGAAGGTTAAAAGTTTTAGTGCAAGTAGTAGTAAAAAGTTGTACAAATAGAGCAATAATTAATGGCACTGTAAACACTTTTCAAATTGATATATTCGAAACTCAGGTAAGAATGAGCTAAGGGACCAAACTTGGACCAAGCCCGTGCTACAGCTTTTGTGGTTCGGGCCAGGCTTAACATTTTCAAACGGCCCAAGCTTGAACCAAGTTTGGACTGATGTCCTGTGTAATATATGTGAACTCTCCTGAATTCACATCACATATATTTGTAGTATGGTTCATAGGGTTAACATGTAAGCTGTCAAAATACACAGCATAATATATATACACGAGGCATGAACGTAGATCTATTCAGTGAAATAAAACTAAATTATAATTACTCAGTAATACCGTGTATGCAATAATATTAATAATAAGAAAATAAATAAAGAAATAACACATGGTGTCAGGTGCGTAACAAAGTAAAAATGAGTGATACGCAAAATACAGTGAATATTCCACCGATTTTAAATTTTGAAAGAGCAGAAGAAAATTGGTCAAAATGGCGACAGCAGCTTGAGATTTATTTATTAGCAGCGAGGAAAAAATCAGAGACTGATGAGGTAAAAATTGCCACGATGCTAAACCTCATGGGGGTACAAGCACTAGACATATTCAACACATTCAAGGTTGAGATCAAAATTTGATGATGTGTTAAAGTTATTCGAGCAGCATTTCATATGTTGGAATTAAAGTATTCATATTTGTTGTATTGGTACAACTGTTTTTTTGTATACAATGTTATGTAGATTATATTATAGTTCTATGGTTATATTCTTGATCTGTATGTCAAATGGAAATAAATACAAAACATGTTGCTCTCAGTTTATTATTATTAATTATAATCTTTTTACTTTATATTTCACAACAGGTTATGTGCCCAGTGATACGTGTTAATAGTAAAACTAAAAAAGTAAAAATTATAATAGTTAAATTAGTTATCAAGTTATAATCAAAAGTATTAAATAATTTTATAAATTATAACATGTCACAATCCATCATAACCTCGATCGAAAAATTAAAAGGTCGTGATAACTGCGAAACTTGGAAATTCGCAGGTCAATCCTATTTAGAACTCGAAGATTTATGGGATTGCATTAAAGGTGACACCGAAGATATCACAAAATCTACCAAAGCACGTTCTAGAATCATTTTGTTGTTGGATCCGATAAACTTTGTAATCTTATATCCACACAAACTGCACAACTTACACAAATTGCTGTTTTTATATTAATTGCGGCAAGTGTTGCGTACACAAATGCTGTTCTTAAAATCACAATTTGTGTAATTTGTGCAACACAAATTACACAAAAATATTTCTTGTGGCAGAAAAAAAATTATTTGTGCAGGTTTATTTTGACGTTTGTAATGTCAAAATAAATAAGTTATTTAGGTTATGTAAACAAAAACAAATTAAAATTGGTGCTAAATATTGATAATTTATTTATAATTCTGAGTTAATATAATTTTTTTTAACAATTTCGATATATTTTGAGTAAGTTAATTTGAAATTAGTTTAAATTTATTCAATTTTTGTACATGTACAATGTGTCAAATTTAATTTGAAGTTTTGCTTGCACAAATGCTGTTTTTATAACCCTTCCACAAATTGCACAAATTTTAAAATTGACAGACACAAATTGTGTTTTGCCTTGCACAAATTGTGTAAGCTGTGTGGATATAAGATCACAAGGAAATTATGTACACGTCAAATCTACAACCACGGCGAAAGAAGCGTGGCATAATTTGGAAAAGGCGTTTAAAGACTCTGGTCTCACTCGTAAAGTGAGTTTATTAAGAAAGTTAATCACAACAAATCTAGAAAAATGTGAATCTGTGGAAGATTTTGTAAATAACTACAGCACATAAACTGAATGCCATTGGTTTGACTGTAACCGATGAATGGATTGGAACCATATTACTTGCCGGTTTACCTGAAAGTTACAAACCAATGATCATGGGAATTGAAAGTTCCGGTATTAAAATATCTGCCGATTCAATCAAGACGAAAATCTTACAAGATGTGAAATTAGTAAGCAGAAAATCTGACGATGAAGGAGCTACAGCTTTTTACGGCAAAAAATACAATCACCGTAGACAAAGGGGTGTTCGTTGTTTTGATTGTAATAACTATGGACATTTTGCTTCAGATTGTCCAAACAAGAAGTCTTCTACATCATCACCAAAACCATCATCATCAAAGTCTTTTAAAAAGAAAATGCAGGAACCAGTCTTTATACATCATTTGCTGCAAGTTCAATTACAAATAACTGGTATATTGATTCTGGTGCGTCTGCACATATGACATCGAACAAAAATTTATTAAAGAATATTACAAACACCGTTAGCAACAATGAAGTAGTCATCGCAAATAATTCTTCTCTGGTTGTCGAATGTTCCGGTAATGCTGAACTATCCCTTATGGTTCAAAGTAAAAGTACAACAGCTAATGTTGATAAAATTTTGTAAGTACCAAATTTATCAGTAAATTTATTGTCAGTCAGTCAAATGATTAATAAAGGCCATCATGTCATATTCGATTCAGAAGGATGTAAAGTGTACAATGCCGATAACATATTGGTTACAACGGCGTCATTAAATGATGGTATGTACAAACTAGATTTAGATAAACGAAAATGTGCTTTAAATGCAAGTGTAATTCAATCAAACTTTAACTTATGGCACAGGAGATTAGGACATATTAATCCTAATAGTATGAATAAACTTAAAAATGGGTATGCCACCGGAGTTAATTTTAAACAAGAAAACATTAAATGTTCAGTTTGCGCATTAGGAAAGCAGTCCAGGTGTTCGTTTGGAAGTTCCGATAAACGAGCAAGTCAAGTACTAGAAATGATTCATTCTGACGTATGTGGACCAATAGAAGAACCTTCTCTAGGAAGTTCCAAATATTTTCTGATTTTTGTGGATGACTACACAAGAAAAGTTTTCGTATATTTCATCAAAAATAAATCAGACGTTTTCAGCAAATTTGAGGAATTTAGAAAGTATGTTGAAAATCAGACTGAACCCCTGACGGAAAATAAAGTATGAAAAACTATGAAAAAAAATGCAAATTTATGAAAAATAAATATGATAAACTATAAAAAAATATGAAAAACTATGTAAATTAATGAAAAACATATCTAAATTTGGACATTTTACATAAATTTTCATAGTTATTTCATAGTTTTTCTATAAAAATTATGAATTTCTATGAATTCTTATGACAATAATTAATGAAAATTTAAAATATAGATATGCAAAACTATGATGGTTGGCGGTTCGAAATTTGAAGGTGTCATTTTTGGAAGGATGTTTCCATACGAATAATTATGCATTCCCATTCAACAAGAAACTGAATAATTTTACATTCATACAGAATGTTCCTACTTAACATCTTTGAATTGCGTATCGGCAAAAACCATAGCATTACCATTAACCATAGATTATGAAGCTCCGCTAATCTGCTTCAAGACTGAGTGATTAACTATCGGATTAAGGTGTAACTGACATAAAATAATTGGAGCGAAGCTCCATACTTCCCGATTCGGATTTTCGATTGTCGCCATACTCCTCCCAAACTATTAAAGATATCAAAATGAAATTTTGCATGTAAGACGACATATAACCATAGATGGTTTACAAAAAAAAATATTGAAAATTAGACATACCACGGAGGAAAAACGGTTCCCATAGACTTTCAATGGGAAAATTATCATCTTTTCACAATACTTAAACAAATTATTAAATTTTTTTTTTTGTTTCTTTTGTTTTTTTTTATATTTTTTATTTTATTTTTTTTTTTATTTTTATTTTTTATTTTTTTTTTGAACTGCAGTGATATTGAAAGTCTGAAAATAAAAGTTTGTTATTAGTTGATTTTAAAAAAATTTAATAACACACTTTTACCTACATTGAACAAGTTTGATTATGTTTTCAACCTGGACGAGTTTTTATTTGGTTCGTTCACCTTTTTTTCTTTGCCGTTTTGTTAAAGTACTTTTTATAGACAAAATTCACGATACGATCGTTGTAGTCAGACATATCGGTTTCAAATCCGTTTAAAAAATGTTTCATTGATTTTCCACTAAATCTATGCCGGAGGTAGATGCAGCAATATATACCACACATTAAACTGTAGCGATTTTGTAGTTCTTTTGGATTGTAACATATCCTCGGATATATCTTTTGGATTGGACATATCTTCGCTACTTTTTATCAATTTCATTCTGCATTGGTCACCTTGTTATTATATGCTTTTGTTAAAACGCAACGTTACCTTTTCGGAATATTCAGAAATTTTGTTTGACTTTTGTAATTTTCCCCCTCTGAGTTTCCGCCAAATTTGGTTTTCATATTTATAATGCAGAGAACCTAATCTATCTATTTACAAAAATCGCTATTTTGAATACCGAAATAAAATAGGATTCAAAATAATTTTACGTGCTCAATAATCAGATTTTTTCTTCGTTTTTCATAGTTTATAAACATATACTAAGTTTACACCAGTATCTAATTTGCTACGTATCAAATTTGCTAGCCATTTTCACCATCATACTTTTTAAATTTGATACGGTGATGTAAACTCTTATTAATTATGTATGACATATTAATTTTTAGCGCGTCCTTTTCATGGTTAATTTTTTGGTTAGGAAAAAATAATTTCCATAAATATTTTTTATAAAAAACTGAAAACATTTTTTATATTAATGCTAAAATTTATTTTACTTTTAATTTCAGCAAAAAAATCACATCAAACATAAATATATATTTATAAAATAAGTTGATTTATTTTTATTTTAAATGTCATACCTAATTTTACTGTTCACACCGTAAAAATAATACCTATTTGCTACGTACCTAATTTGATACGTAGCAAATCATCCTACCAAATATTTGGTACGTACTTTTTTGATAACTGTTTACATCGACCATAGTCGACCTAATAAGTATAGTATGTACCTATTAGATCCTGGTGTAAACTTAGTAATAATTTTTCAGATAAATTCATAATTGTTTACCTAATTTTCATAGAAAATAAGAGATTTAAAAAAAAATAACATGTTCATAGGCATAGTTTTATCATAGTTTTTCATTTTTTAAAGACATAGTCTTGCAGAGAAATTCATACTTTTTCCTAAAAAATTATATTTGTTCCTATTATTTTCTACGAAAAAATAATATTGTCTATGACTTTTCGTTTCATAGTTTTTCATCGAATTTCTTTGAATTTTTCATAGGTTTTTTTCCGTCAGGGTAATTGAGCCTTAATCCATTTAAAATAATCAATATAGCATTAATTTAAATTACTGGTGCCTTCATTTGTGATAAGCAATTAATGAAGGCAATATTCAAGGAACATTCGGCATTACAAGGCAATATTCGTGAAACATATTCAAGGTCTAAATGTTAAACCATAACCAAACGTATATTATCTTTCAAACTTTATCCAATAATGTTTATCAGTGTCCAATCATAAGAAACTTAACATTATAATTTACAATAAAAATTAAATTAAAGTATTTTTATTTACACAACTTATTTAAAATTAATAAGAAAATCTAACTGATTTAATAAAGCAAAAATAATAAAGGAACTTATTTGAAAACCGCATATCAAATTGTTTGGAAAAACTAAAACTTTTTATTGTCTGGAGAAAAACCAGAAGTTTTTTTAAAATTGAGGAAAAACTATTAATTAAAATTAAAATTTATATAAGAACTGAATCTAAAAAATTATGGTGCAAATTATGAAACTTTTTGCAATCCATACAATTTTAGAGCGATCTAGTTTCGAACCAATGAGAAAATTTTAAACTTTAAAAAAGTTTATCATTCTCATCAGGGCTAGCCGACTAGATAAACTCTACCAAAAAATGTCAACGCTAATGAATATAAACTAAAAATTAGGTTACAACTCTAGCGAAGTGTAAAAACAAAAAATTTACATAAACATACATTTAATAAATTCAGGTTTAGTCAATTAATTTCTCTGGTGATCACTGTTTTGTTATACTCTAGACATTCTAGTATTGAATAACAAACTTGTATCGGTGAGAGGAAGATCACTAGTCTTCACTTGTGTCTATTGATCAACGTTGATCAATGATCAACAATTAATTCAGTAAATTATTTGTGATATAACAGATATATCACAAATAATTATATATGTTATATCACAAATAATTTACTGAATTAATTGTTGATCATGTGTCAATAGACACAAGTGAAGACTAGTGATCTTCCTCTCACCGATACAAGTTTGTTATTCAATACTAGAATGTCTAGAGTATAACAAAACAGTGATCACCAGAGAAATTAATTGACTAAACCTGAATTTATTAAATGTATGTTTATGTAAATTTTTTGTTTTTACACTTCGCTAGAGTTGTAACCTAATTTTTAGTTTATATTCATTAGCGTTGACATTTTTTGGTAGAGTTTATCTAGTCGGCTAGCCCTGATGAGAATGATAAACTTTTTTAAAGTTTTAAATTTTCTCATTGGTTCGAAACTAGATCGCTCTAAAATTGTATGGATTGCAAAAAGTTTCATAATTTGCACCATAATTTTTTAGATTCAGTTCTTATATTATTCTTGATGGGAGATTTTCCATCGGGGTGATGTTATATCACAAATAATTTACTGAATTAAAATTAAAATTATTTTGTTTTTTAAAATTTTCATCAATAAAACATCGCATGCTAAATTTGAATTTAAAATTTTTAATTTTAATGTTCGCCACAGATATAACAATTGGAGGAAAGATTTTTTCTTCAGGGTTGGTATGAAAAAAACAATTGACATTTAATTTCTGTAAAATTGCTTTGCAGCATACAAAACTTGAAATGAGAAATAGAAATTATTTGATTATAGTAATACCAGAGGTGTCGAAATAATTAAAAATTGTAACAAGTTATAATTATTGGTGATATGAGCCGAGTGTTCCAACCAAATAAATAAAGTAAACCATTAAAAAAAGAAATTAAATTACTTTTAATATGAGTGATAATATTAAACCACCATCAAAAGGTAGATGCTTTAATATGATTTGTTTTAAGTTAAAGTCCTTGTTTACTTTACACAGCAACTGACCCAGGATGGAATGACCCACCAATGTTTTCGTATGCCACAACACCTCCGTCATCTACCGGTAAAACTAAATTAAATCTAAACAAACGTGTTGCGTTTCCATTACAGTCGTCTTCGAATCCCGTTAACACAAACGTGTCATCCTCAGGAATGCTACCAATGTCGTTTTCAAGCACAAATAATAGTGAAGGTCACACAGTGCCTCCCATTCCAATTTGTTACAAGATTTCTGGTCCTCCCCCAAGTTTACCTACACCAAACATTGAAGAACATATAAATGAAGAAGAACTTGAGGATATAAATGAAGAGGAACGAACAATATTTACATTTAATACCTTTAACCACAAAGTTGAAAAAATATCAAAATCAAACGAAACTGAGGCTACAGAAATAACAAAACGACTTGATATTCTAAAATCATCTTGGAATGAGTTAGATAAAATTGATAAAAAAATCAAGAAACTTGTTTACAATATAGCGAAATCAATTGACAAGGAAGATGTAGATAATGCAACAACACAACATCGTTTCTTAGTTGTTGATCATTTAAATAAATGTTCTCAGTGGGCACCAGCTCTACGTAAATTAATTTTATTTTCTAATCTTGCAACGACAGACGGAGACCAAACTGAAACTCCATTATATGCAACTGACACACCTGAAGTTTCTATGAATGTAATGCAGAATACCATTCCCGACCATGGTGTAACAACAAAGCATACGCAATCTCCGAAAATAACTTCTAAAATTTATCATATTTAAATTATATTTTTATTCATTGTTGCTAATAGTAATTTTATTCAAATACATGGTTCTAGGGATTTTTAATTACGTTTATTTTATAAACTAATTTTGTTTATTTATACCTTTGTCAGATTATGTGGATGATAAGCCGGTCTTAGTTTTACGATTCAAAAATCTATAGAGATAGGAGATCCTTTTACGCATGTCTCTCCATTTTGTTGGTCGTGCTAATGGAGCAACAGTATGTTGTAATATTCTGCGTTTCCTTAAAAGTACCTTTTAAACATTATTAACATAAATCCGAATAAAATATATCAAAATATTCTTACTTGATACTCATTGCCTGACACACCTCGTAACCATGCTGGTATGGAGTAAAGTACTCTAGTAGGGTGTATTTTTTCATTTCCTAATATATCAATATAATCATTTTGACCGAATAATGCCCTCTTTTCAGACCAAGCATCTTTCGGTCTATATAATGGCATTGGTAATTTCCTGCCGTTATCAATGTGGGGTAACGTACCTTTCTGTATTATATCGTCTTTGTAGCCATATCGACGAAGTAATGGACCCCTCTCAATTTTTTCTGCATGGTATCGGTATCTAACAGGAACCATCTGCGATTGCCAAAACGTTTTAATTACATTATTTGTAATTGTTTTGGTAAGCCAATTCATTTTAGATTTAAAAATGTGACATTTACAATAGAATTACTATGTAGTGTGAAAGTGGTAACAATTCGTGAACATGTCCATAGATGTATTGTAATCATTCTTTTATACCAGTAGGCTATTTCAATTAGAATGTGGTTTTTAATTACCAGCCTTTCATAACGTTTTCGATTTAGATATAATGCCCGATTTATAGTAAAGTAACGTAAAGTTCATTTCATTCTATCAGGCTGATTCTGAGTTAAGAGGTCTTAGGGCCATATCGACAAACCCAACTAAAATCGCAACTACAACTAAAGTGTCAGTTTTGGTATTTTTAAACCACATTAAATCGTCAGTTTTAAATGTAGATTAAAGTTGTAGTTGCAGGTCATGGATATCGGTGATTAAATTTACACTTACAATTGACGGTTAAAATTCGATGATAGATTTTTTTAAATCAATACGTTGTCAAATAATATTTTATAATAAAATGTTTTGAAACATTAACATGTATGTGTATTTCAATTGTGTTTTTTATAAAAATTTTAAATAATTGAAAACTCTAAATAATTGTTAATCTTGCAAATCAATATTGTTTTGTGTTGTATTTAAGTTGTTTTTACTATAATTACATTATTATTAATGTTGCAATAAATTTAATACATAATTACTGATTTCTAATTATTGCTGTGTTCGAAAAATTATAGTTTTAAATTACGTTTAAAAATACCATAAAAATCTCAACTAAATTCGTAGCTTTAATGTGGTTTAAAAATACCAGTTTTGAACATCAATTTCGAAAAAACTGTGACTACAACTAAAAGTTGTAGTTGCGTCTGTCGATATGGCCCTTAGCTAAACTTATTTTTGTAATATATTTTGGAGATCTTTTTATAAACGGCTATTTTTATAAACAAAAGTATTATAAAATGTCATATTTTCTTTTTAAATAATTTAAATACAAATTAAAATACCATATAAATTATTATTAAGAATTATTGTATATTATATAATAATTTTTTATAAAAATCAAGTTTATGTTTTGTAAAATTTTTTAAGGTATCAATAGTTTTTGTTTGTGAAAATACCAAACGCCATTTTCAATAATCAAAAATGTATTTTATTTTATAATAATTTATATACTAATTTATATAATTTATATACAATATATTAATTATTTTGCAATAAATTTGTGAGAAAAGAATTATTGTTTTTTCTTAAAGTTTATATAAAATTTGCGACGTAAAAGTTTGATATTGCAAATATGAAATTTTCAATCGCCATTTTATTTAAAATTAATATATATCAATATATATTTTGTTTAATATTTTTGATTCAAACTAAAATAGAATATAGATAATTATTATAAATTTTATAATAATTACATCATTGAATAAATATTTAAGGAAGTATCGCTACGTGTAAGTACACAAAAATCGGTGAAGCAGTTTTTTTAATGTGTTCGTTAGGTTACCACTTTCTGTCAATGTCATTTCATTTGTTTACGTCGCATTTTAAAACAAACAAAAGAGTTTTTTCTGTATTTTGTTCTTAAAATACAGAATTGTAATTAAATTTTATACAAATTAGTATTTAAATTGTTTTTTCACAACAATTAATTGTGTTTATATAGCTTATGAATAAATAGCGTGCTGCATCAAAACATGTAACAAAATGTCAAAATTGCAAAGGATTTTGCTGCTAAAATTACATATAACAGGTATGGATATTTTAAAAAATTAATTTAGTATATATTTTTAATATATTTACAATAAGTTTGTGTCACAGAATTAATTATTTTCTAATTTAATTTTACATTTAATTTCTCAAATGTAAGGTTGCCACAACGTGAAAACAATTTTGTTAGACACGCCCATTCACAGGGATTGTATAAAGTCATTGTTTGTTATGAAAAGTGTATGTAAAAAATATGATTTAAATTTTAAACGGATTTGATCTAGAATTTTTAATAGTGAAATATATTGCTCAAACATATATAACCATAAGGATTTTCAATTTAACTACGATGTTTATACATTTTATTATACACAGTACCACCCTACAATTAAATACAAACTCGCTCAAACGCACCAATACTATAATTTAGATGCTTCACTCAAAAAGTCTAGTCACTCTTCCTTAGATATTTATTCAATGTAAGTATCGCTACAGTTACGTACACAAATGATCGGTGAAGTATTTTTTTTAATGTATTCGTTAGGTTGCCATAGTTTTGGTTACCACTTAATGTCAGTTCATTTGTTTACGTCGTATTTCAAAACAAACTAAAGAGTTTTTTTCTGTATTTTGTTCTTAAAGTATTGAATTTTAATTCAATTTTATACAAATTAGTATTTTAAATTGTTTTTATCACAACAATTAATTGTGTTTAAATAGTTATTTATTCATAAAAATGGCGTGCTGCATCAAAACATATACAAAAATAGTCAAAATTGCAAAGGATTTTGCTGCTAAAATTACATATATCAGGTAAGGATATTTTGATAAAAAATGTTAAAAAAAACAATTTAGTATATATTTTTAATATATTTACAATAAGTTTGTGTCACAAAATTAATTATTTTCTGATTTAATTTTACATTTAATTTCTCAAATGTAAGGTTGCCACAACGTGAAAACAAATTCGTTAGACACGCCCATTCACAGGGATTGTATAAAGTCATTGTTTGTTATGAAAAGTGTATGTAAAAAATATGAATTTGTAATATGATTTAAATTTTAAACGGATTTGATCTAGATTATTTAATAGTGAAATATATTGTTCAAACATATATAACCATAAGGATTTTCAATTTAACTACGATGTTTATACATTTTATTATTAGTTTATTAGTCGAAGTATGGTTAAACATAACCCAGCAAAAGTGTTATACCAGATTTACTAGTAACTTACTATTAACGCGTTATAGTAACAAGACCAAGACAAACCCAAGACCGCTCGAACAAAATGTCCCACTTCGTCTTGTGTAACAAGTCTAGAGTTTGTGCAAGCTAATTTGATCAATATTTAGGCACAATCATCTTTTAAAGTGGGTTTAAAGGTACTTTGGAGTATTCTGTATTTTCAAGCTATGCCAATTTCGTTAGGTATATTCTAAAAATGGGCAACTGTTAGAGAAAACTGTATAGGACAGAGATTTTCGATAAGTTTTTTTATAGAAGTTATTTCATAGAAGTTTTGTAATTAAATAAAAATATTTGCTTACAGAACAGCTTTACAAAACTGTATTCGTAAAGATGTGTTCATTTGTGTTGCTGGTAATGATGTTAAAGTGTTGTCAGTGTGATACTGCTATTATTGCTGAAGACGATGGCACACAATTTTGCTTTTATGTATTTAATGTTTAAAAATATCTAGAAAAAAATTATTAAAATAAATTCAACAAAATATATATCTTATTCATTATCTTTTATTTAAGCAGGAACCAGGTAAAAATACATTTTAAGACAAATTTTTCCTAAAATAACGATTAAGTTAAATGAGAAATAAATAAAATTTTGAATAAAACCTACTTATTTCAAAGAAAAGTTCAACAAGTTATATTTGTGTAACTATATACAAATTATACACAGTACCACCCTACGATTAAATACAAACACCATCAAACGCACCAATACTACAAATTAGATGCTTCACTCAAAAAGTCTAGTTACTCTTCCTTAGATATTGCTTGCAGTCAATGCTTGCAGTCAAATAAAAATAAAATTGATATCTGGCAATAATCATCGCCGACGATAAATTAGAATATAGGTAGAAACACAACACGGACGATAACGTCGGACGATAAAAAAAACGTCTACAATTTTGCTGTTGTAACCACAACAAAGGCGTCAGTGTGAAAAGCTGTCAAAAATAAAATTGTATAAACTAAAATACTTTGTTCTTTGTCAAAATGAATTTCACAAATTTCAATTTTAAAAATAACTAATTTTTACTAATAAATAAATAACAATAAATTTTCTACTAACAACTAATTTTAAAAATAAAATACAAAATACAAATTATGAAAATATATTAATGAATAAAACCGAACTTTGAACATATACTGAAAATTCAGTTGACAACTCAAAACAAAACGATTACAACCTCAGAAACGCGAAAACATCAGAAAATCATATTTTTCAGTTGACGGCACTGTCACAATACCCAGGCAAGAAACTGTAATCGATAGTTTCGAATTGGAGAAAAAGAGGCATACCTATTATATATTGTCATCTCACTCTAATTACAAAATATGGCGTTTTGACATTTAAAATTGCACATTTTTCATTTACATAGTTGCGCGTAACATATATTTGATAAATCAAATATAAATCGTTGATAAATCAAATAATATACAGTCATAATCTTGTGTATAATATAATATATTTCAACTGTAAGTACATTTTTAATGTTATGTATATGTGTTCTGTCTAGAATTATTTTAATTTTATATTTTCAGCATAACATAACCTATAATTTTAAGTTTCAGCATTTATTGATTTGATATATATACATCTATATATTTCTATAAACTATTTCTTTAATGATATTTTTTCTCATTTCAGGTTCATATTTTGATATATACAACTATAATTCTAAAAACTATTTCTTTTAATGACATTTTTTCTCATTTCAGGTTCACATCCAGATTTATGAGTATTTTTTTTAAGTTTTTGTATTTATAGTTTAATAAAAATTTGTATAATGTGTTTTATATAATAATAAATAAATTTATAAATAAAAATTATTACAAGTATTTTAAAACACTAAAACCAAAAATACGATACTCTAAACACGTTTCGAGTTGATATCGATTACAGTTTCGATTTGGTATCGCTTACAATTTCGATTTCGGAGGCGAACACGTTGTTCTAAATGTAATCGATACAAGTCGCGTTTTATCTTCGAACTGGCTGTCCAGGACAGAGAAAAATATTGGTAAAATACAGGGAAATTTTTGGAACTAAATTGTAGCTAACTTCAAGTGAATATTTTGACAATCGCCATTAATGTTTGCTTACGCTTGTGTTATATTTGTTTATTTCATGAAGAGCCATATATTTTATATTTAAACGACGAGATTCGAGCTAAAAAAAAAGATTAAATTAAAGATTAAATTTAATTTTTTGTTTTGTACGTATATACGTATGTACATATATGTAATGTTTTTGACATCTAAAAATAAACATACATGAAGATAGTGTTAATTTCAAAAATAGTACTAAAAATGTCCCATTGTTTATTTCCCTCACCTGTTCTGAACTGCTCTCGATAAAACACAAGATTTGTTGCGAACTGGTAAAAATAAATTTAATTTGCCAATTTATTTTAAAGAGATTAATTAAAATGGATGGATAAACGATAAATATTTATTATTTATGCAATCAAAATTGAAATAATTTTAAATTGAACAAAGAAATATAAATAAAACAATCGCTGTCCCGGACAGTTGTCCGAAGAAAAAACGCGACTACAATATCGAAACTAAATCGAAACATGTTTCGATTGCTTGATTACATGTAATCGATACCGTATCGATAACGAATCGATTACGTACTACCTGGGATGTCATCGATGCCGTATCGATAACGAATCGATTACGTACTACCTGGGTAACATCAAAAGTTACCCTTACAACCAAATAAAAATAAAATTGATATCTGGCAATAATCATCGTCGACGATAAATTAGAAATAGAATCTAAATTTTCTCCGACGAAAAAAACTTTTTTGTTTATCGCTGTAGTTGTGTTTGAAATGTATGTATCCTGTGATATACATAAATATATATCTAATGTTACTAACGTCGTCGTCGGACGATTTCGCCCGTGTTGTGTTTCTAGCTATTGAATCTAAATTTTCTCCGACGAAAAAAACTTTTTCGTTTATCGCTGTAGTTGTGTTTGAAATGTATGTATCCTGTGTATTCTAATGCTACTAACGTCGTCGTCGGACGATTTCACCCGTGCTGTGTTTCTACAAAACCCCCGGTATAGAAGCCATCTACATTTTTTAGCACAATAAAAATCGTGAACTTGTAGCGCCATTTTGAAATTAAAACTCAATATAAAAAAAATTCAAAAAATCGCCATAACGCTCATAACGCCATCTGGAAAAATAAAACTCCATATAAAAAAAATTCAAAAATATTTAATCAAAAACACTAATCCAATTGTTTGCATATGGCAATGTTCATTGTTTATTGCAAATGGCGTGAAACGGTATGGCTATGATATATCGGGGGTTTTGGTTTCTAGCTTAACTTTTTCACTAATACGCAATATAACCACCAATACGTTTTAAAAATAAACTGATCATTTTGTTGATATTTACAATTTATATTTTCTGTACAAATTCTGAACTTCTAGAAAACAATATGTGCACAAATCCCATTCTAATTGGTTCGCTTTATTTGAAATCTGTTTTTTGACAGTTCAATACGAATTCCGGTTGGGCAAATAACACACAGCTATACTCTTAAGTCTTTTTTTCGGACTGGACGGAAAAGCAAATGTCAAAATTGAAAATATTATAATATCGCGGAAACTAAGTTTAATCTAAATTAGTATTCAAATCAGTATCACTATTACTGTTTACGGTTTTAATTGCCATTAAATATAATTTGCGATTGAATGAATTGATTTTAGGTTATGAGCTTTCGGAATGTCAAAATCCAAAAGTAAATAATCGGAATTACAAGTTGTTGCTTTTTCATTCTCTCTTTAGTTATTTTTTTCATTGTTTCTCATTTTAATTTGGCTAATTTTTTCGCCTTAGCCATTGTGTAAACCATGCTTAGATCTTTTTTCGAAATAAACGTCCAATTTCGGAGTGCTGAATTGAAATACTGCAAATTGGCTATCCAAATTTAACTGACAAAACCAGAGTGCATCTCCATCATACAAACGTAGAATTTTCTCTTTCTCTTTTTAATTTGGATAATTTTTTCGCCTTAGCTATTGTGGAAATCATGCTAAACAAATGTTATAACGTTTTCGTTTCTCGATTTAAGTTTTGACCTCTGCATTTATTTTTTCAGTTTTGCCCTTAAAATAGTGAGAATCGAACAGAAAAAAGTGACATTTTTTAGATCTTGTATACAATTATAAAAAATTGGTATTTTAGGTAACATCCCAGTGAACACATGACATAAATATGACATCACACGAAAGTCATACACACATATATGACCTTCGTGTGAAGTCATATTTATGTCATCTGTTCACTGGGACGAACACGACTACTTTTTAATCGTTTTATAACTACTGAGTAAAAACCAATCGTACTGAAAAAGTATACGTTTAGCTGTCAGTTTTAAAATATAACTAGAATTTTGGATAAAAATAAACATATGTTGAACTCTTTTCACCCAAAAACAGCAAACAAATTATTTTAATATAATTAACACTGTTTGCCGTTGGCACTTTCCGTAAAGTCGTTGCCACATGACAAACATTTTTGCCGGATTGCTAGCAACGATTTTCTAATTTTTGATTAAACAAAAAGCTTGCTTTATTTTGATATTATTCCAAATGTATGGTAAATTATATAAATAAAGAAAGAAAGAAATAAACAAAGCTTATTATTAAATTAATTTTAATTGATGATTTTGAATTGAAAAATCATTTTGTACGATTACTACCGCCGATAGAAATAAAAAATCGTTCATAAATCTCCACTGATTTTTTGGAGAATTATGAACGATTTTTGTAGAATTATGACCGATTTTTTTTATCGTTCGGATTTAACCTCACAACGTGGTATTTTCATTTTGGAAGTTTATGTTTTTGTGATTGTTTATAATCTACGTTGAGTTTGTTTAAATTAAAATTTTAGAAATATAATTAAATTTTAATAAAAATGTTCATTTCAAATTCAATATAACAATTCATATTTTTTTTGCAAACTGTCATTTTTAGTTTTGCTGTTGTTGTAAATATCGCCGATAAATTTTTTGTTCATGTGGCACATTTTACTTAAAACGACCGATTTCGTTCGTTTATATTTTGCATGTGCATGGCTTTAAGTTTTCAAATAACATAACATGCGTTCCTTTGGAACAAAATAGCTGCTCAAAGCAGCTTTTGAGTAGATCACTAATGGAACGCCAAAAATTGGAAATTTTTTCAAAAGAAACCACACAATTTTATTATTATCAAAAATTTTATTTTGGGCTGATATTTAGATTTGACTGGTTCATTTTATTATTAAAAATACCAAAACAAGTTTATAACTGGTTTGAATAAAATCGAATAATAAACTGCTTTTCAACTACACAACTTGTTCGAGGTAGAGTAGATCAAAGCAAATTTGAGTAAATTTGATTTTCAATGGAACGCGCCTATAATATCAATCTCTTGTTACTTTACGCAAATAACTTATTTAATAAGTTTAATAAAAAATTAAAGAAAATAAAGTTTTTTAAAATTTTACTGTTACTCTATATATATTTCAGCTTGTTAGGCCATCTTCTGGAGTAATCCATAGATTACCCCAGAAGATGGCCTAACAAGCTGAAATATATATAGAGTAACAGTAAAATTATAAAAAACTTTGTTTTCTTTAATTTTTTATTAAACTTATTAAATAAGTTATTTGCATAAAGTAACAAGAGATTGACATTATGTTAAATTATTTTAAATCAAAAACTACATTCTTTTCTTTTAAAATAAACAATTTTTTTATTTACATCAACAAAATATTTTTCTTAAATTTTTTTGACATTGTTGTAGTCATCAACAAAGAAAATTTCAAAAATATGCCGTTTGTAAACGACAAATTATGAATTAAAAAGATTAATTAAATAAGTAGAAAATTAATTAATTAATAATTATTTAAATAAATAATTATTTTTATAAACAAGTTTTAAAGTTTTCAAATTAAATTCATTTTATATATTTCATTTTATGACAAATCAAATTCAACATAATCTTGAGTTGAGTATAAATAATCATCACACTATCTTATAACGCGAAGACTCTTGAAAATAAAATTTTTGTAACCCTTCGCTAAAAACCATTCGTTATTTGTAGTCGTAACGTAATTATAAAGTATACGTGTGATTACGATCGGATTTGAAAATAGGATCAATGATATTGATAAATATGCAACAGAAATATCAAAGATGGCTGATGATGTTACAAAATATCATACTGATAGATTTTGACAGATATAAAACATCGTTTTTGTTTGTTTGCAAAACTTTAACTTCTCTTTTGTTTTCTTCCATAATTTTATTATAACTTTGAGTTCAAAAAAAATCTACGAATTTTAAATATAAATAATGTATATAATTTGCTTTGAATTTTATATTTTTGAAGATAAACAAAATCAAATCGCCACATATTTTTTGAATCATACTGATATTTTTTTCTACAATTCTTGTAGATAAAAATATCATGAAAAATGTTATGACATTGATAGAAGTAGTCTTCACGTGTGATTTCTTGTATAACTCGATCAGTAGCCTGATTCCGATATTTCCCGGGGAATAGGGAATAAAAATTTTATAGCAGTTTTTTATTTTTTCCCCTAAAGTGTATTCCGTCAATTGGGAAAAATGTTTGTTGGGAAAAATTTATTCCCCATAATTCAAATTTTTGACATTTATCTTCCATACCTATTTTGTAAAATTATTTATGTGGGAACAGGGAAAAGGTTTGAAAATAAATTGTTTCGTTAATAATTTTTTTTATAATAACATATTTTATTTAAATTTCAGATTTTAAATGCTAATATGTTAACAAATGCTAATATGTCAACACGCGTAAGTTAAAATTAAATAACACATTTGTTATTTAACATATTTTTATAATAATTTTTTTTCCTTATATAGGGAAAAAGTTTCACCAAGGAGCAGAAATTGCTGTTAATTGCATTAATGGAAAACAATATCGATTTGGCGAATGATCGGTAGGTATCAATAGACAATACGTATTGTTTAGGTTATTGTTGCCTCATCATAGAATGTATGTACATATTTGGTTCATGTATATTATAATAATATTTAATTTATTAATATTTATTTTTTATATAATACGACAACTAGGTCGTTCTATGAAATTGCATTGTAATTAAATTTTATAAGAATGCAATTATAACATAATCACTCTGCAATTCTTTCAATCTCTCTTGTTCAGAGTTCAACCCAAAATTTTAACATCTTAAAACTAAAGATTGACAAAATTGACATTCTATTATTGAAAAATCAATAGTAGTTGAATGCTAAATGTGTGAAAACAACACATTAATTTTTACATGTATGTAAAATAATTTTAAACACCTTGAATTATTCTAGATTTGAAAGTATGGACGGAAAAGGTGATTTGAAAGAGAGGTGGAAAAGTATAGAGTTCCAATTGAACGCCATAGGTGGAGCCCGCAAAGATGCTCAAAAATGGAGGAGGACATGGATTGATATTAAGTAATGTTATGCCCGATTTATAGTCGTTCAGTTGATGCTTAACGTAAACTCAAATTTATCCGTAACATAAAACACTACATAATTTTGATTTTATAGCCGTTAAAAAATTACACGTTGTTCGACGTTTAATTTTTCATTAATTTTGAGTTTCAATTCAATTTCATAAATAAATCACTTCCTTAAAAGTCAAAAACTAATTTTAAAATAATGAAATTCAAATTATTAATTTAATACAAAATTTAAAATAAAGATTTCACAGCAATTTCATGCCAAAATTTGACTTTAATGTCGCTCGTTTTATATCCTTTACATTTCTTAACAATTTATGGACACTTTAATTAAATTTAAGATTTCTTCAGT
>OY856187.1:290490557-290595571 GCA_963693315.1 Diogma glabrata | reverse complement strand
TCACACACTATAATTTCACTCTAATCTTATTTTAATAACTATTTCACTGAAAATTATAATTTATATATCAAATTTACAATTTTAACAAAGGTTAAAAATTGCACAAATAAACGTCAAAATCAAGCAAAACATTTGACAATAAATTTTTGGTTTCAAAAAGTGTTGATAGATGGCAGTTTTATTTATTTTTTTATCGTTAACTTTTTTAAAATAACTTTCATTTCAGACTAATATCAGACTAACTTTCAAATTCATTTTTTTAAGTGAAAATTAATTAAAATGAAATATTTGAATCACATATTCCATTCATAATAGTTCAAAGATTAATTTTTTGTTAATGGTGAAGTTATTACGTGCTTTTTAAAGTCGAATTTTCAGTTTTTGTTTGACCATAATTTGCCAAAATTTAAAAAAAATGGAGTTTATTTAGCAAATAAAATTAATTTCAAGCTAGAACTCAAAAATCTGAAACACACATTCCATTCAGTTCTTAAAAACCTATCAAACCTAAGTTTTCATTTTAAATAAAAATGGTTTGTTAAGCTTTAAAAGCGTTCGCCTAAAAAACCTTTTTTCCATATTTAACACAAAATCGGCTGTTAAAACCGATAGAGCCCTCTAAAATAACTTTCATTTTGAAAGTATCACAAAATTCTTTTTTATGATTTTTATTTGCTTAGGATATAATAAAATAAATAAAACATATGAAAATATGTATTTCAATTTTTGCGTATTCCAAATTTATTTTCAGATGCAATATTATGTAAAATGTATATCAAATAAATATACACATACATATGAACAATTATTGTTTTATTTGTATGTTACTACAAAGTACAAGGTTGTCGTTTTTTGTAAGATGTTGTCAGATTTACATGCAAATAAGTAATTATACTAGTTTATAGGGCATTGACCAGCGAATTTTGTTTTTGTTGTTTCGGTGAAAAGAAAATTTAGATATCAGCTGTTTCGTTGTTTACATTTTTTAAAGAGACGGAAATATAGAGATGTGTTAGTTTTTATATTTTTATTCACGTTTGATTGAATAATTTTAATTGAGTATGCGAAAAAGATAGAATAATTATAAATTATGAATTACGTGAATTATATTTGAGTCGTTGAGTGTCAGATTGACCAAATTAATTTTTAAATATTTAGTTTATAGTTTTCTATTTCTATGGCGTATTTCTAGCAAGTAGATTTTTACACTTAGGTCACTTTACCGCTCAGGGGTGCGTTAACCATAGTTAATTAACCGCGGTTAACCATAGTTAATTTCGAAACGCGCCCCAGCGCTTTTCTCCCACACAATATTATGTCAAAATAATTGACATAAAAAGTTAACATAACATAAAAACATAACATAACATAACACGTTGAAATGGGTAAATTTTCGAAAAATAAAAAATATGGGTTTAAAAAACGAGCAAGCGGCCAGCATTGCAATATTTCAAAATTCATGTAAGTTTTGCATGCGTTATTTATTATTATCTTATATTCCAAAATGATTGATTTTCCTTGCAAATTTGGTTATTTTGATTGCATGCAGTTAAAGCAGGTTAAGTTGCAGAAAGTGTTTTAAAAGTGATTTTTTGAACACAAAAATTAATTAAATTGTTAATTGTGTTGTGCTTTTAAGTTTTTAATGCATTAAGGATACTGAAATAATTAAAATCGCATTAAAATATGGAAATTAAATCAACTTTCATTTCTTCAGAAATTTTATGTAATATAAGCCGTGTTCGATTTGACTGATGTAACTGAAACAACTGGAAATTTGTATGCAATTTAATTCGATTTTAATTATTTCATTATCATTAAAAACTTAAGAGTACAACACAATTAACAATTCAATTAATTATTGTTGTCGAAAATTCACTTTTAATTGCAATCAAAATAACCAAATTTACAAGGAAAATCAATCAATTTTGATTATTTTACATGCACAAATTAAAACAGCTGGTTTGAGCTGTCAAAATATTTTTGGGAAAATACTCTGTTATTTAAAAGGAGCAAGTTTTATTTGATAAGATGAAAAACGTGTTCTAGACAGAGTTGTGAAAACTTGACCATTTTTGATTTTCCTGAAACTTGGCATATAAGTAGTATGGACAAAATAAAAAATATGACTTATTTTAAATTTTTTTTAAAGTGCATAGTTTGAGCATAGGGGGCACCCTAACATGCATGAAAAATGAAAATTCGGCCAATCCGATGTAACTTTGAAATTAAATTGCTCAAGAACAGCTATACCGATTTCATCAAACTTTTTTTTGTTAGATAGATGATTAGTTAGTCCTTTTTCATTTTATACGGATAGTTTTTTGTGAACCGATTATTACGATTATAGTTTTTTGGATAGTTAGGATAGTTTTTTGTGAACCTAATTTGTGTATTATTTTTATAATTTTTTATATATTTTTTTTCAACTTGAAAATGGCAATGTGCCGAAATATTGTTTTTATTAATTAAATAAAAATTAAATTTTAAGACTGATATAAGTGTTTTCAAAAATATTTAAAAAAAAAAAATATATATATATATATATATATATATATATATATATATATATATATATATAAATATATATATATATATATATATATATATATATATATATATATATATATATATATATATATATATATATATATATATATATATATATATATATATATATATATATATATATATATATATATATATATATATATATATATATGTGGGATTTATACCACAGGGAATTTGTTTTATTTAAATAAAAGATTTCAGTCTAAACTTTACAAAAATAAATAGCAACTTTATTAATAATTTTAATTTCAATGTTTTTATCTCGGCGTCACAATTAATAATAATCTTTTTTACAAATTATAAAATAAATGATGAAACATAGGTTTGATCCATAATCCGGTTGTATTACAGTCAATAATCTCTGTTATAATACAGGGTGCTCCCACAAACTCGGCCATCCTGCATTTTTTGCCGCCCCGGCAAACATCTAAATTAATAAGTAGCAACTTAAACTTCTTCGTCTTATTTGTTTTCGTCTTACTTGAACACATCATATACGTCTTCATGGCATTCATCTTGTAATTATAATTCGTCTATATGGCGTCTTGCTGAATGATGTCCTCTTGTTGATAGCGTCTTCATTATTGTCGTCTTAAATTAATTACGTCTTTTTTCTTCTTGAATACGTCTTTTATTTAATATTTGTTGCTTGTCCTTATTAATCGCTGAAATCTTCGGAATCCTATGGGTAATAATTCTTCCATTTCTTTAAATTATCTGCACTTGAGCTGGTTTTTATTGGTTCACTGTGTTCACCAACTTTTTCGACGTCGTACCTGTCGTTATTACATACTTTTGTTATCTTGTAGGGACCTAAGAATTTCGGAAAAATCTTCAACCCACTTCCAAACTGAGTGACCAAAATGACCTTGCTCATGCGTTGTCCTGATTATTTCTGATTGCATTAATTTTGGGACACAAAACAGTTTTCTGCCTTCATCGTCTAGCTTAAATAAAATCCCTCTCTCCAGTAAATAATCTTGATATGGTCCATGTTCTAGCAATTTTTTGATAACATTCAAATTTTCATCTTTATCCTGACCAGCTTGTATTCGGCTAACTAATTCATTGGTAACTATCATCACATGAGGATTACGGCTTAATGCATCAACATGTTTCATCTTAATATTTGATCGATGTTCCAATTTATAGTTGAAGTCTTCTAATAGCAATGCCCAGCCTGCTATACGCGGTGCTATATCTTTTTTCATCATCGTCATCTTAAAAGCGGCGCAATCGGTTATAATTTTGAATTTTATACCAAGTAGGTACACTCTCAACTTCTTTAAAGCACTAACTATGGCCAAAACTTCTAGCTCGTAGCTGCTATATTTTTCTTGAGCAGGAGACGTCTTTTTACTATAATAGTAAACGGGATGGAATTCGTTGTCATCTCTTGATTTTTGCATTAGTATTGCTCCGAATCCAATTTTGGAGGCGTCTGTGTGTAATTCGGTTTCTACATTTGGACTGTAAATTTTTAAAAGAGTATTATTAGTTAAACAATTTTTTAATATCTCAAATGCTTCTCTTTGCAGTTGCCCAAACTCAAACTTAGCGTCTTTTCGTAATAAATCTGATAGAGGTTTTGCTTTTGTTGAATAATCTCTTATGAACTTCCTAAAATATCCTGTTAGTCCCAGAAAACTTTGAACATTCTTGATTGTTTTTGGTTTCGAAAAATTAACCACAGCATTAATTTTGGTTTGAGACGGCTTTACAACCCCTTCTGAAATAACGTAACCTAAGAATTCTATTTCCTTGCATAAAAATTTGCATTTTTTTCATTTAAAATTGAGTCCAAATTCACTGGCGGTTGTTAGAACTTCTTTAATTTTCAATATAGCTTCTTCTTCATCTGTTGCGAGGATGATTATATCGTCCATGTATATAATCACATATCCTTTAGCCACTAAATTTCTAAAAACGTAGTCCACGTAACGCTGGAATACAGCTGGTGATGTACAAAGTCCAAAAGGAACTTTGTTGAATTCATAGTGACCTGAAGGTGTGACGAATGCAGTAAATTTACGGCTTTCTTCTTCTACGGGCACATGAAAGAACCCATTTTCCAAGTCCAAGGTTTCGTTTTCGTTTTTTTACTTGTATATTCTTGGAGAACAATTTCTGTGAGTTTCATAAAAATCTAAAATGTTCAGGTTGAAAATTAAAGTTTTTTGGTTGGTTTGAAATGGAATGCCCCAATAAGAAAATTTATATTTAATTAAAATCTCTTCCTAAAAATAAAAACATTATCCCAATAAAAGTCTTCTGCTAAAAGTTATATAAGAACTCTTAACACAGACTGAAGTCTTAAGATCTCTTACTCTTACTACTATTAACATTTTACAAAATTTTATTTTTGATAACTTCTAAATATTTTTCCACACAGGGAAAAACATCAAAACAAGCATCTTAAAGAAGAGGACTCTCGCTCAAATGCGATAGATGTTAAGATACATGATATTTTTTGTAATAATAATAATAATAATCATAATAATAATAATGCTGTATATTTAGATGGTAAAATAATAGGTAGCCAGAAATTTTATAGTTTTGACGACCTGATTGAGGAGGTTAGTGATGATCCTAATAATATTAGTTTAGATGACTATCATTTTGATATAGAAGAGAGTTGTGCTCTATCCCCAGATTTAAATATGAAAAGCTTAGAAGTAGTTTCAGATGCTCAAGAACCAGTAGATGGTATGGAGAGTATTAAACTTGGTGGTCGTCGTCTTGTTAATATAGATAGTTTCATCCAGCAATTGCAAGCAATTGATAGTCATGCTCCATTTGATTGTGGAATTAAAGACTTGCGGGTAACTGGTGAATTTAAGCGCGGCTTTTCTTCAGACATTTCTTTCGAGTGCAGAATGTGCCGCAATGAATTCAAAGTCAGTACATGTGAACCTTTTAGTGAAAAAGACGACGACAAAATGAGTGTCAATTACGCTGCAGCCCTCGGATTCATTTCAACGGGCGGCGGCTACTCCCAAATGCAAGAGGTGACGGCAGTGTTAGAAATTCCGTGCATGGGACCGGTAAAATATGATTTCACTCAAAAACATATAGGGCAGGACCAAAATAGTACTGCACAGGAATGCATGAAAGAGGCTGTTGAAGAAGAAAAACAGCTTGCTATAAAGGCTGGTGAAATCGATAGAGATGGCATACCCCTACTAACAGTGGTAACTGATGGGGTGTGGTCCCATAGATCATATGGGACAAATTATAAAGCTTTATCCGGTGCCGCAGCAATAGTTGGATATCGTACTAGAAAAGTTTTGTGGTTTGGCGTCATGAATAAATTTTGTTCGAAATGCTGTCAAAGTGCAGAGGGCAACATCCCAAAGCCTGCAACAGAAAAACATGTCTGCAACAAAAACTTTTCTGGCTCTTCAACTTCAATGGAATCCCACATCATCTTAGAAGGATTCAAGATGAGTGAGAAATTATACGGTGTCCGCTATAACACCTTGATTGCTGACGGGGACAGCAGCGTTTATCATAAGCTGCTTCAAAGCAGGGTGTATGAAAATACCCCTATTACTAAAATAGAATGCTGTAACCACCTTTTTCGACGCTTTAGGAAAAATTTAGATTCACTTTCGAGACGGAATAAGCAGTTTGGCTTACCGTTTCGACAAATTATACGAAACGAAACTCCTCGTATTATTCGTTCGATTTTTGCAGCAATTAAATACCACCGAACCAACAACACGGACGGACTAACGGACGCAGACAAAATAAGAAATTTAAGAAACGACTTGCTCAATGTTCCATACCATATTTTCGGTTCCCATGCTAAATGTGAATCGTACTTTTGTAAATTTCAAAGAACAGATAATAATGATCCTCCCCCCCCTGATATGAAACAAAAATTTAAAAAATTAAAAGATTCTGGTATATTGAAAGAAGTGATTGTTGCACAAGATAGATTAGCTAGAAATGCCAAAAGTCTTTTTTATGGTTTAAATTCCAATGTAGTCGAGCACCTTCATTCAATTATTGCGAAATATGTAGGCGGCAAACGAGTTAACTTTTCCAGAGGGCAGAGTTACGGGAATAGATGTGCCGGTTCTGTGATTCATTTCAACACTAAGGCTGGCTTAACTAGTTTTCACGAGCGGGTTTTCCATAAATCGCCCAAATTAATAAAACTAGTTGAGCAGAGAAGACAAAAAAAAAATCTTCGTAAATTGGGTATCGTTCGTCGTCGACGTTTTATCCAAAAAGAAGATGGAGATTATGGTGCTGAATCCAACAAACCGCACATGAGCAAGGATGATTACATTGAACGAGCTCGCGCCATAAAAGAAACGTTGAAAGAGCAACAACAGGAGAGACACAATATCCAAGAGGAAACAATAGGCCAAGCTTCTTCAAGCAGATGGGTAAATCTGAGGCAAACATTACTCACTGCATCAAATTTTGGCAGAGTATGTAATGCAAATAAGATGCAATCTCAACTCAAACCAATATTATACTCCACAGTTTCAACTGATAGCATGATTTATGGAAAGTTGAACGAAGATCTTGCCATAAAAGCAATAGAGGCTAAATTGGGAATAAAGATCAGTAGCTGTGGTTTATTTATTGATGAAAAGGCCTATTTTCTTGGAGCTTCTCCCGACGGAGTAATTGATGGTAGTAACGGTGTTGTAGAAGTAAAGTGTCCTAAATCGGCTTCAAATTTGTCGGTTTTTGAAGCTTTGCAAATCGGCAAAATTAAATATTTAAATTTTGATAAATCTAATAATAAAATTTTAGGCCTTAAAAAAAAGCACTCTTACTACTACCAAATACAAGGACAGCTCCACATTTCCCAAAAAGAGTATAGTGTATTTGGGGTGTGGACGGGTACGTCGGATCAGCAAATTCAGGACCCAAAACTGTTGAACCAATATTTGTTTGTTGAAACAATATTGTACGATCGCGATTTTTTTGATAACATTATGTATCCTCGCTTGAAGGATTTTTATTTCGGATGGTTGCTTCCTGAAATTGTTGATCCGTGTTATTCCAGGAAAATAGATTTTAGGGATAAACCTGTAGATAGTAAGGGTTTAGATTCGGAAAACTAATATATATTGGCATTTTCGTTATTATTTTTATTATTATTATTAAATAGATTTAATTTTAATACTAATGTTAGTTAAATTAAATTAAATAGTTATATAAGTTTATATTAATGTAACAACCCAATTTCTTACTAATAAGTACCTTCCCATTCCTTTCCACGGCGAGCGTATCCTTCACCTTCACGTGGTGTTCGCTGGACGGTTATGTATTATTTCCAGTCATTTTACATATTGTATTAAAATTATATATTGAATGTTAAAATAATATCAATTTGTGTCAACTATATAGCATATATAGTTGACACAAATTGATATTATTTTAACATTCAATATATAATTTTAATACAATAGGTAAAAATAAAAATTGAAATCTTTTTCTGAATGTGATAATTCTGAATCTGAAATTGAACTGATCTGAATACATAATTGACTGAGAAGGATTCTATTATAAAATTTAAGAAAAAAAAATTTGTAAAAAGTAGGTTTGCTAAATCAATTGTTGTAAAAGAAAAATTATGTAAATAAAAATTGAGCAAAATAAAAAATTTTGAATTAAAGGGATCAGTTTTTGTTGATTTGTTAATTTGTATTTTTATATTGCAATGAGCGTCATCTCATTTTCAACAATCCTCAACAACAACAATTTGCAAAAACCTTATAACAATGAAAAAAAGTTGAAAAGGTTTGAATTGAAGAAATTGATTATTTAGTCCAATTTTTTACGTGCTTTCTATATTCTTTTCATGTTGAGATAGGTAAGTGAATTTCGTTGAGATAGGTAAGTAAGTTCGGTGAAAGGTTATGGTTTTACATTTAGACTCGTTTAAAAACAGTTGATTATCGTTACACCCGGAACAAAATCGATTTAATTCCTCTTGCATTATTTTTGCGTCTGTTCCGTTGCGAATAACTTTGAAGATTTTAATATCGTCAGCATAAATAAGAACTTTGCTTTGAGTAAAGCAAAATATAACATCATTTATAAATAAACTAAACAATAACGGACGTAAATTTGTAAATTTTGTGAGCCTTATGCATTCGATTTTTTAAATTAACCAAATTTTTATTGAGCCACGGCTGGCGAAAAAATGACACGTTTGACCGGTATTGTGGAATTCAATTATTATTATTAGAAAATAAATAAAAACCTTTCTTTTGACACACTTGACAACATTTTTTTGACAAACTTATAATGCCATTATTCTCAATAATTATAACAAAACTTCATATCAAACAAACAATTAATTTTATTTTTTTTCCAAAAAATTGGGTAAAAACCTAAATAAAAATCTTTTGACACACTTGACAACATTTTTTTGACAAAATTATAATGCCATAATTCTAAATAATAATAATAAAACTTCATTTCAAACAAACAATTAATTTTATTTTTTTTTTCCAAAAAATTAGGTAAAAAACTAAATAAAAATCTTTCTTTTGACACACTTGACAACATTTTTTTGACAAACTTATAATGCCATAATTCTCAATAATAATAATAAAACTTCATTTCAAACAAACAATTAATTTTATTTTTTTTCCAAAAAATTGGGTAAAAAACTAAATAAAAATCTTTTGACACACTTGACAACATTTTTTTGACAAAATTATAATGCCATAATTCTAAATAATAATAATAAAACTTCATATCAAACAAACAATTAATTTTATTTTTTTCTCCAAAAAATTGGGTAAAAATCTAAATAAAAATCTTTTGACACACTTGACAACATTTTTTTGACAAACTTATAATGCCATAATTCTAAATAATAATAATAAAACTTCATATCAAACAAACAATTAATTTTATTTTTTTCTCCAAAAAATTGGGTAAAAATCTAAATAAAAATCTTTTGACACACTTGACAACATTTTTTTGACAAAATTATAATGCCATAATTCTAAATAATAGTAATAAAACTTCATTTCAAACAAACAATTAATTTTATTTTTTTCCAAAAAATTAGGTAAAAAATAAATAAAAATCTTTCTTTTGACACACTTGACAACATTTTTTTGACAAAATTATAATGCCATAATTCTAAATAATAGTAATAAAACTTCATTTCAAACAAACAATTAATTTTATTTTTTTCCAAAAAATTAGGTAAAAAATAAATAAAAATCTTTCTTTTGACACACTTGACAACATTTTTTTGACAAACTTATAATGCCATAATTCTCAATAATAATAATAAAACTTCATTTCAAACAAACAATTAATTTTATTTTTTTTCCAAAAAATTGGGTAAAAAACTAAATAAAAATCTTTTGACACACTTGACAACATTTTTTTGACAAAATTATAATGCCATAATTCTAAATAATAATAATAAAACTTCATATCAAACAAACAATTAATTTTATTTTTTTCTCCAAAAAATTGGGTAAAAATCTAAATAAAAATCTTTTGACACACTTGACAACATTTTTTTGACAAACTTATAATGCCATAATTCTAAATAATAATAATAAAACTTCATATCAAACAAACAATTAATTTTATTTTTTTCTCCAAAAAATTGGGTAAAAATCTAAATAAAAATCTTTTGACACACTTGACAACATTTTTTTGACAAAATTATAATGCCATAATTCTAAATAATAATAATAAAACTTCATTTCAAACAAACAATTAATTTTATTTTTTTCCAAAAAATTAGGTAAAAAAATAAATAAAAATCTTTCTTTTGACACACTTGACAACATTTTTTTGACAAAATTATAATGCCATAATTCTAAATAATAGTAATAAAACTTCATTTCAAACAAACAATTAATTTTATTTTTTTCCAAAAAATTAGGTAAAAAATAAATAAAAATCTTTCTTTTGACACACTTGACAACATTTTTTTGACAAACTTATAATGCCATAATTCTCAATAATAATAATAAAACTTCATTTCAAACAAACAATTAATTTTATTTTTTTTCCAAAAAATTGGGTAAAAAACTAAATAAAAATCTTTTGACACACTTGACAACATTTTTTTGACAAAATTATAATGCCATAATTCTAAATAATAATAATAAAACTTCATTTCAAACAAACAATTAATTTTATTTTTTTCCAAAAAATTAGGTAAAAAAATAAATAAAAATCTTTCTTTTGACACACTTGACAACATTTTTTTGACAAACTTATAATGCCATAATTCTCAATAATAATAATAAAACTTCATTTCAAACAAACAATTAATTTTATTTTTTTTCCAAAAAATTGGGTAAAAAACTAAATAAAAATCTTTTGACACACTTGACAACATTTTTTTGACAAAATTATAATGCCATAATTCTAAATAATAATAATAAAACTTCATTTCAAACAAACAATTAATTTTATTTTTTTTTCCAAAAAATTGGGTAAAAATCTAAATAAAAATCTTTTGACACACTTGACAACATTTTTTTGACAAAATTATAATGCCATAATTCTAAATAATAGTAATAAAACTTCATTTCAAACAAACAATTAATTTTATTTTTTTCCAAAAAATTGGGTAAAAATCTAAATAAAAATCTTTTGACACACTTGACAACATTTTTTTGACAAAATTATAATGCCATAATTCTAAATAATAATAATAAAACTTCATTTCAAACAAACAATTAATTTTATTTTTTTCCAAAAAATTAGGTAAAAAAATAAATAAAAATCTTTCTTTTGACACACTTGACAACATTTTTTTGACAAACTTATAATGCCATAATTCTCAATAATAATAATAAAACTTCATTTCAAACAAACAATTAATTTTATTTTTTTTCCAAAAAACTATAACAAATTCAAACGTAAACAAACAGCTAAATTTATTTTTCCAAGAAATTATCTAAAAAATTAAATGATATCACTTTTTTGAAATAAATTGAAATTGTTGAAATAAAAATTTTATTCAACCAAATCCGTAAATGGCATTTTTCATTCAAAAAGTCAAGAATATACATAAACGACAATAACATTTTTTATTTTACTATTATTTGTTTTTGCTAAAATTTAAAAGGACACGATGTTTTGGTCGGTAATGATTCGTATTATAGTTTTTTTTATGTTGTACAAATTGACTTATAAGAAATATAAATTTTCAAGGTCAATCAATGTCGAATAATTAGAAACATTCAGAATAAAAATATATCTTTATTAAAGTAATGATTTCTATTTTACAGACTTTTAACAAAGATTTTGTTCATAACAGTATGAAAGAATTTCATCTAACAACATAAAAAAAAAATATTATATTTTTGTTTATTTCACAAATTCCTTTTTCAGTTCATTTTTAAATAATAAAAATTCCAATGAAGCTTTCAGTAGAAAAATAAGAAAAATACAGATGGGGCTAATTTTTATTTTTTGTTTCTTCAAAACTAAACCAGATGGGGCTAATGGTTAGTTACACATTTAGTCACCAGACTGCTCTAGTCCCAAAATCGAAGTAGTCAAAACCGATAGATCCCTCTTAATCTACTACAACAGACAATTTCTTATATACTGTTTTGCTTAATTTCTAGAAAATTCTAGGTCACTTTTTAGAAACCTTGAGAAAATAGTATAATACATATTCGATTATTTTACGTTACGTTCATTTAATTCATAAAATCATTTATTTATGTTGACCTTAATTCTAAGAACAGGACAACAACAACACTATTCATTTCATTCATTTGTTATTGCGTTTTGTTGTGATTTGATTTTTCTGGTAGAAACTGTAATCGTCTGGATTTTTCTGTAATCGTCTAGATTTTTATGTAATCGTAACAGTATGAATCACGATAGAACAAAAAATGTATCCGAGGATTTTGTTCTATTTTTTCTTTTACTCTCTATTTTTCTTGTATAGAAACAGGGGATAGAACAATTTGTTTTTTTTTCTTGACATGCGCATAGCAGGATAATTTTGTTTTGAATTTGTGGTTATTTTGGAATTTAAATTTGTGGGTTTCTAAAATTTGTTTTTTGATATAAATTAAATATTAATAGTAAAAGAAATTATATTTTCAATATAATTTTAATATAATTAATTTATGTTTTCAAATAATTGTTTTTGTTTTGTTCAAAAGTAAAAGATAAAGCATTATACCACATATAAAAATACTGCTATAAAAATGCAATAAAAACAAAAATACAAAAAATTCTATCCGTGTTCATACAATCGACGAAAAATAAAATTCTCGGATGAAGATATAACTTTATTTTCGGATTTTTTCTATCCTTCCTTGTTCATACAATCGGCCGTTAGTCATCAATATGCTGAATAAATGTCACAAAACGCAACAACTTAAACGACATTCTGATTGATTTCTACTGCAAAAAAATAAATCCCACGATTATCGGGATCCAAATCTGCTGCTTCGTAGCGCGTCCTACATTCTTTCTCTAATAGACGGCATAAACCTATACAATCCACGTACATTATGAATTTTCTCTATGCCAAAACATCATCAGTGAGATGCCCATCCAATGTTTGAATTTATATACCTGCGGTACACTTGACTTTCTGGTTAAACATGGACATTTTTAACAATGTTTCAAAAATTGCAACGTACAATAGAAAATTGCGATGTTGCTGAAAATTAAGTGCTCTTTCTAATTACATTCGGTTCGGTGAAGAATGCTTCATTTGACCTTTCTTAAATCATCACTACCACGTCCTCCTATTGTAATGTTGGACTACGCTAAAACTATTGATACGTCTTTTTTAATCGGGATCGCTCGTCTTTGGGGGATTCATTTATTTAGCGCTTAATATAGTCCAAAAACATATTGTGTATCAATTTTCCGCTACATGTCACACTAAGTCATTCTCTTGCAAATTCTTGACCACTTCATTACAAATAGGTTACTGGTATGATTCATTTAAAAAATAATAGATTTATTTATAACAAATAATCGAATTTGGAATTCAAAGGAAAATTCATCAGTTTAGACATTTAAATTTTAATAAAATTAATTAGTTTAAAAATAATTTTATTTAAGAAAGAGGGCAAGATGACTTTAACTTAGGCGCACGCCAATTTTTTTTTTTGTTTTTAGGGTACTTTTATAAGCATATTACAAAAATTTTTTGAAAATCTGTCCCGGAGGGCGGAGACCCTTTGAAAAAAAAAATATCGTATAAAAATATACTTTTTACCAAATGTTGCACTTGGTTGTTGCAATTAATGTTATTTTTGATATACAATTTCAAAGAATCAACATGAATAACTTAGAAAAATAGTGTTTAAATTTAAGTTTTATTTATCCGATATTCTTTGGATTTTTCGTTTACGTTTACACAAATTTTACTTTTCTACATAATTTTTTTTTGCAAGGAAATATATGGGCTATTATTTTGAAAACGTACATTTTTTTGTTGATTTTTAAATTTTTGATTTTTAAAAAATCTGAAATTTTGATATATTGTTGGTATTGACGAAAGGAAAAAAGTTATTTCTGCTTTTATTTTTTGAGTACTCTGAATCGGAGTTATGCGCGGTTGAATTTTTGAGGCTTTTTCACGTAGTTTTGGTAATGGTGTCAATGTTTTGTGAATAGGCGCGACAAATTTCATCCGACTTAAGTATATTTTTGCAAGTAAAAAGGAAAATAATTGAATTGACGACTGGTAAAGTGATAACAGCGCACTCTCTTAGCAAAATTTAAAAACTATTTAAAGAAATCAAAATTCAAACGAACAGTAAGTAAATATTAAAATTTATTCTTTTTGATTTGTTTTGGATAAATAATTTAAAAAATATGAGTATAAAAGATTTAAATTGAAGTAACAATTAAAATTTTTTAGGTTTTCTTCTGGAGTCTGCCACTATATGCAACATTTTAAAACTTTTGCTAAGAACTGCACACAATCGGTAAAATAATTTTTAGCACATCTTGAGGAGATATTAAATAGTACAGCGGTTTGTATATTGTTCATATTCATCTTTATTCGACACATTGTCAATATTATACTGTTTTTTTTTAGACAACCCAATATTATAGGGTTCTTCTGACCTTATTAATATAGCACCTTAGCACTTATGTAATCGTTCTAACAAAGTTAGAGTTGGAATTCCAGTCATGGAATTTAATTTTTCGTCAGTATCAATAAGGAACGGTAGTTTATTAAGTTTTTCTGTTTCACCATTAATTTCCACAGATACGCCGCGCTCGTGAATGTTGAATTGAGTACCTATGCAAAATTGGTGTATGGGTGGCACCTATCATCATCCTTGCTGTTATTAGGATAAATAATTCCAAAGCCATCTTCTGTTCTACTGGACGTATCAATTGATAAACTAAAAATTAAAATATAAGTACATACAAGATTTATAATTATACATTTATTTTCAAAATTGTACATACTTGTTCATTATATTTAACCTGAGTTTTCTTGCCTTTGGCTTCCTCGTCATTATGCTTGATTGTGGTAGATTTCTGATGGAAAAGCATTTGATGTGATGCCCTTTTTCGTATATGTTCGCCCGTGGTAATGGAATTAGAATCTGTTCTTTCTTGCTACAGAACAAAAAGTTTTTGCGAATCTTTTTTCCCATCCTTATTACATTTTTCCATTCATTTAATGTTATTTTATTTAACATGACCTTACGGGGAATATGATGCATGGACACGCCGTCAATATCATATATTTTGCACTGTGGTGCGACTTAAATATGTTTTGCACTGTGGTACGACACTAATAGCGACCCAAATATTTCGCAGTTTTACGATTACTTTCCATTTTGCTATTAAAAATTATAATAGATAATAGTGTTGTAACTTACATTTGAATAAATAAATACACCAAATGTTGCACAAATTTTAAAAATATTAAATTTAATATGGTTTAAATATTTTTGTGAGTAAAAATATATGGTATTTGACATATGTTTACAATTTGATTTATTTAACTTGTTTAACATAAAATCCGCTAGAGCACATGTTGTATGTCGTCAATAGTTGAAATAAGTACGTTTAAAATTAATAACTTTTCTCTTTTCCGCTAGGCGGCGCGTAAAACCTTGGTTTACTTCGAAGCTCATATCTCAAAAAACCACCATTTTTTTTTGTTTTTCACGAATTTTAAAGTAAACATATGCAGCTATGAAATTGAGAAATAAAAAGTCAGCAATTCAATATGGATTTTTTCTTACGATTTTTTAAAGTTTGGTATATGAAAAATTCACATGCGTTTTTTTATTAAGTTAATAATCCTGTACTAAATGTGGATCTAATAAATTAAACATTTCATATTTTAATACCTGCAATAAATTTGAACCATTTTCTGTGTATTTCTGATTGAGAAACAGGTTTTTATTCAGAATAAGAATTGGAGATCCAGATCCCAATGATCGAAGATTTTGTTATAATTTCAACATCACCAACACTAACATTAGAAAAAAACATTAAAAACATATTTTTTCTATAAACATTATAATGTAATCAATATTATAAATAAATACATTAAAAAATTAATTTATATAATTCTTTTTGCCTTTAAATTGAAATATTTATGATTATCAGAAAAAGAAAACATTGTGGCAATTATTTTATCGGGTGTAGTGTTATCAGGTAAAAAACAGCGGAATCCTTGAATTCCACTTATGGTTTTAATGTCCGAATACCGCATCGAAAGAAATTGCTCATGTAGTTCGATATCTCCTGAAGACACATATGAAAACTTCATAACGTGGTTGGTTTTTTTCGACCAAATATCCGCCCATTCAAATAATTCCCTTGTTGTTGATATTTTTTCTCCTCTAAGCGAAGATCTCCGGGCTTCTCTTTTAAGTGTCCTCCAATCCCATCGGATGGACCCTTTCCGTGGGCAGTTGCAAGGAAACGCCATTCTGCAGGTATTTTAAAATCATCAATATGTTTGCAGAGATTTATGAAATACTTCTTACTTTTATATTGAGCTGCTGAACCATCAGTAAAATATAAAATTTTTTGATCAATGAATTCAATACACCTTTCCTGGTATTTATGAACTGCAACTGTGTTATGCATTAAATGATCAGATATAATGGCAAAAGATAAGACCTCTAGTCTATCATACATGATTTGTAGTAAACTACGATTGGGTGGATTGTGGCTTGAACTTTATTGAAATGTGCAGCTTGTATCTCATTCTGCGTTATCATTGAGTAGTTTTCTGAAAAATCCATAATAAATACGTATTCGCCGTGACGTAGTTTAAGTTTCGTTTCCTTAAGAAACTTTGATTGCTGCCTTGCGATGAAATCATGAATTTTTAATTTGTTTACCGATGTATGTACTAAATCTTCTACAAATTCTTCCTTATTTTTTTCCATGCGTTCTAACGAATATCTATCTTGCATTAACCATTTCTCATAATGTATTTCTTCGTAAAATTCAAGAGATTCCAAAATTGTTTCTGTGTACACAGTTGAAAAAGTAACTGCAATATTTAAAGCAAGTCTTGCAATAGGAGTTATGCGTTGCAGGTTATTATTGAATTGTAAAGTAAATGTTGCATTAAACCTAATTTCAATGCATTTCTATAAAATTTAAAACAACTCTGGCATCATAATTGATTTCTATAAAGCAGCTAAAAGTTTTAATGCACCTTGCTACAATTTAATACATTAATGAAATTTTAAAATTCACTAGAGTATTATCCATTTTAGAAATATATAGTTAAAATCGTATGTTTTAGTTATCGCTTCTCAGCTGAAAGTCTACAATAATAGTGATTTATGTTATGTATTTATGTTTTAATTTTTTCCGTTGTAATTTTTTTATTTTAATTTCATTAATTTAGGCAGGTGCGTTATAATCAAAGAATCTTGAAATTATGATGTAATTTGCATTAAAATGTCATACTAAAAAAAATTCTGCGCGTAATTTATTTAATGCAAATAACAGACATTTTTAAACAACAAGCTTTTTTATTTTACTCCAAGTACTCTGTTAAATATTGATGCAAAGAGCATTAGTTTAACTTTATATAGCAAGCTTTGTATTGTTTTGTAATGAAAACTTCCGTAGGATCATATGTGTAGCAATTTGCACTACATATTCAATTTTTTTTTAACTGTGTAAGCTTCCATGATATTTTTCCAATCATTGCATATATTTGTTGCACAATCCACTGTATCATTAGAACAACTCAGTTTCTTAAGCAGATCTTTTTCATTTTTTACTAAATTTAAGAGTGGCTTACACATTAAACGTACATTTTCATGTATCATGCATATACAGACATTGTGTGTTCCGGTAGGTCCGGCTAAAATACATTCCTTCGGTCGCAACGTAGTGAACTTTGAGATGCTGGTTTTGACATCCGGGTTTTCTTCCAAGAACATTTCGTAGATGTCGGTGAGGGTCCATAACACCAACCGCTTTGATTTCCTAATTTTTGTTGATCCTTCTGTAATAGTAACAACATCTTTAAGGCCAGGCATTGTTCTACTAATTTCCTCTGATAAGAAGTATGTTTGAATTTTTTTTACTATCTTTTGTTACAAACTGTGCACTTGTTTGCTTTGAGGCCAACTGTAAGGACACACTGTTTCCAACAGATCCATGGCGAATTCTACCAGTCGTCTTGATGCATTAAATTCATCCTGGATACGTTGATTTGACCAAAATTTACGTGGTAGAGTTGTCAACAAAAAAATAAATTCTTTTTTAAGGTTCATAAGCCATGATGTATATTCACATTCCTCGTCTGGTGATAACACTTTAACTGAACCTACTTGAAATATTCTTTGACTTATTGCCGATGTGACACTTGCAATTTTTTTATAACTTCCTGTTGTAATATGTTTTTGTTTGATAGGAGATTCGGCTAACCTTCCAAGAACATTGTTAATATCTTCTAAAGTGTCATTAAGTAGTTCAGGAACTGGTGGAGATATAGTATCAACCGAAACTGGTGATGGATCTAAAGATGCTGGAGGTATTTGAATATTTTCGTTCGTTGGAACACTTTCAACATCCTGATTTATAGAAATAATTTCACTATCGAGAGTTTCCGAACATGAAAGTTGTAACGTCGACTATATTCGCGGTAGTAATATTAAAACCAATTTCCATTCACTTTTCCATTCATCAAAAATATTTCCATATTCCATTTCATTTTTAGCAATCATAATAGTTTATCAGTTTTTTTTTCAAATAACCGAACAGCCTCGAAATTCGAATATCACGTAAAATAAATGAACGTACTCAATGCTGTTTCATTTTTTTTTTGCTGAATAAAAAACAGAAAAATGTAAATGTCAGAAATCACATTTTTTTTTGATTGAGAAATTTTGGATTAAAATTTTGCGGTCATTCCATGTTTAACTTCTAAACAAATAAAGTCGAAGTTTGCTTTTTCCAAACAAAAATAGCGAAAGTATAATAATATAATTAATGTTAATAAAAATAATATTATAATTAAAGTCAACAATTGTTAAGATTTTTTTTATCGAAAATGAAACGAAAATGTGAAAATAATAGATCACCAAACCAAGATTAACAATGTTTATGTTTGATTTTTGTGTTTGTACTGTCATGGCGGATATGAATTGAATTTACATGGGTGATTTCCGAGTGTAATTTTGATTACCGATATAAATAACTGAACTTATTAGGAGCCAATTGGAAGTACAATTTCGATTACCAATATAAATATTTGAACTTAGTTGGAGCCATTTGGATGTATGATTTTTATTTTTTTTTTTTTAAACGGCGTTCATGCTCCATGTAGGAGCGTTGCCAGGCTAATCAGCTTCGAATATTCACCACGGTCATTCGCAACAGCGACATAATTACCATGGCAGCCGATTTTTTTAAGGTCGTTTATTACGTCAGTCTCCCATTGTAGTCGTGGTCTACCTCGCGGTCGCCCACTCCCTGGGGTACTAACGTACATTTTTCTAATCATTCCAGACTGTGAATCGGCTCGTAGAACATGCCCAAACCAAGCAATTCTGTTAGAACGGATACAACCTATTATATCAGGACCCTCAAGAAGGTCTCTGATTTCAAAGTTATATCGGGTTCTATACTCTCCATCGTCTGTCTTAAGTGGACCAAAAATGTAGCGTAGGATTTTACGCTCAAATACAGATAAATGCGATTCGTCATTTTGTGCAAGGGTCCACGTTTGTGACCCATACATCACAACCGGTCTAATCAATGTCTTGTATAACTTGAGCTTGGTGTTAGTTGATACATACGGAGATCCAAGGAGAGGTTTGATTGAGTAGAAAGTTCGATTACCTGCAGCGATTCGAGCTTTTATATCTGTAAGTATGCTGTTGTTTGAGTCAAGCATTGATCCCAAATATTTAAAAGATTCAACTCCCTCAATTCGTTCATCGCCGCACATCAAATCTTTCTTCTCAGACTCTCTTGAAACATTCATATGTTTGGTTTTATTGTAGTTAATTTGAAGACCAATTTTTCTAGCTCAACTCTCAAGCGACTTAAAAGTCTCACTCATAACAGCTTCACTTCGGCCGAGGATGACAACATCATCAGCGTATGCAATCATCTGTACTGAGTTTATTGACAAGATATTGTTGTTAGTCGGTAGTTTCTTTTGACGGCACACATATTCCAAGGCTAAATTAAAAAGTATAGGAGAGATAGCATAACCTTGTCTTAACCCGGAGTTGACTTTAAAAAACCTTGATATTTCGTTCTCTACTCGTACACAGCATTGAGAGTTCTGTACTGTCATTTTGCATAGTGATACCAGTTTACCAGGAATTCCCATTGACACCAGAGCAGACCATAGAGTCTCTCGTTCGAGAGAGTCGTAGGCCTGCCTGAAATCAATGAAGAGTTGGTGCACTGGTATGTTGAACTCTCGGCACTTTTCCAAAATCATCCTTATCGAGAAAAGTGCATCGGTGGTACCTCGGCCCCGCCGGAAGCCACACTGATATTCTCCAAACAGTTGTTCAGCAAAAGGATTGATTTTGGATAGCAAAATGTAAGAAAAGATCTTATATGCTGTGCAGAGTAGATCGATTCCTCTGTAGTTTGCACATTGTAGGCGATTACCTTTTTTATGGATTGGTATCAGCATAGCTGTGTTCCAGTCCTGTGGCATGGCTTCAGTCCTCCATATCATTTGAACAAGTTCAAACAATCTTAAGGATAGAGTTTCACCACCATGTACAATCATTTCGGATGTTATATCGTCGATACCAGGTGCTTTATTGCATTTTAATTTTGACAGTGCCGCATCGAATTCCTCTTTGGTGGGTTCGTCTACATTAGGGTGTCCCAGAAAAATTAAAATGGTTTTTTTTTAAAGCATACCCTTTAATTTTTTTTCTTTTATGTCAAAACAACTGTAAAAAAAATTTCATGCAATTTAAATAACAGTAACCCGTGCCGACTTGGACCTAAACATCTCAATACTTGATTGTGTACTTTAGCGCGCATACCTGTTTTGATGTGCTTATAATTTCTAAATATCTTGTCGGTTATACGAATTTTTCTTGAAAAATAAATATGTCCGTCGAACTAGGTAGTTCTAAACAAAAAATATACATAAAAGGTAACCCAAAACTTCCTTCAAATGGGCAAGCTCTCGTATAGTATTGTTGTATAATATAATGTTTTTTAATATAATACATTTCATACGAAAACAAAGAACAATTTTTGTGCCAAAACTGAATAATTCTATAGACACGCTTGGAATGTTATTTTAGACTGAAAACTCAAGACAAAGTACAAATTCTCTGCTGTGATACTATAACTGCTTCGCATACACATCGGATGTGTGCGCGTTGAAAAAAATCAATATAGAAAAACTTATTTTCGCTTGCAACCATCACATGTACGAGCTGGTGTTAAAAAGTCTTTTTGAAGTGAAAATAAAACAAGTGCCTATAATAAGCCCGGACATTCCACTTTTTCAAAAAATTAGAGATCATTGGCAAAAAGTTGATCATCATAAAATAGAATGCTATAGAGAAAAGGTGGAATGGTGCCTGTTTCCAAAATTGATAAATTGAAAGTAGATTAAATAATAATAGAAATAATAATTAAAAAGGTGATATCAATGCTTAGAGCATTTCAGCTGTATCGTTCAGATCGTTCAGATGCTCTTAGCATTGATTCAGATTAATGCAGGACTTTCATTGTTTAATTACAATTGATGCAATATTTGTTATGTTGCGTACAAAAGCACAAGATGTTATATCCGGACTGTAAACAGCAAACATTGAAAAGAAAATATACTTAGTAATAGTTGTTCTAATGAAAAATAATATTAAAATTTGGAGGGACTGAAATCTCAAGCTCTGAGATATCAAGACTTCGGTCTGGATTAAGGATTTTGATATAGTTTTCGGCAAAAAACTTTTATGAGGACATTGCTTTTAGTTTTGGGCAGCGATGTATATCAAACATAAAACTCTTTGTTAAAGTATAAATATTTTTTTATTTCTGTTTAGAAATTTATTACAAAACTAACACGAAATATTAATAAGTGCCGAAAAATTTTAACGGATCATAAATTAATATAACTTAGTGAAAAGATGAAACACCCAGCAAAATACTCAAAAACCTCTCCATTTAGCGTTTCAAGAAAATATTACAAAACCAAATATTCATGGTTCTTTCAAAATTCAAAAAATATTCTAAAAATTAAAATAAAATAAAAAATTTAAGCTTATTTTAAAGTTCTAAAAACATTCCAAAAATTATTACAAAATCAAAAATTTAAACTTTTTTCAAAAATTCAAAAATTTTTAAAATATTTCAAAAATTATAACAAAATCAAAAATTTCCATGTCCAATTTCATGTTCGATAACATTTCATGTCAAACAAATAATTAATTTCATATTGTTCCAAAAAATTAAGTAAAATGAAAATCATTCTTTTGACACACTTGACAACATTTTTTTGACAAACTTATAACGCAATAATCTAGATTTTGGTTTCACATACCAATACCGACCATCAAAATTTCTCCAAATTCAATGTTCCTATTCGCAATCACTTAAAATGAACGTTTTTAAGCAAAAAATAGGCATATTTCCTTGTTTTGACATACTTGACGATTTTTTTTGACACACTTCCCGTACAGTTATCGAACACATCGTCATTTTGGCTGTTACAATTGAGTAACCCTATTTTTAGAAACAAAAATTTTTGAGATCCCTTCCAGCGGTTTTCTAGATTTCGTCGGTTGTGACGGCAGACAGACATACAGTTTTTTTTAGAATCAGTAAGTCCTAAAACGTCGATAAATGGGGTAAGAATTTCATTTTTGGCTCGAGAATGTAATACTTAGGACTTTCAGACCGAAGTAATATCTTTTTCTAATTCATTGGCGTTTTATTTAATGAGAGTAAAATAATTTCTCAAATAATTGCACAGTAATCGCTGTAAAAGCTCGTATGTTAAAGTTCAACTTCAAGTCGGCACGGGTAATCGTCATCCAATCGCAGTAAAACTTTTAATTTAAGTTTTTAAGGTTAATTGGAAAAAATTTAGCGGGTATGCGTATAAAATTTTGCAAAAAAATTTTTTTGCTCTATGTCTTGGGACACCCTAGTCTACATGTACCTTTGACGCACGAATAAGCTTTGCTCGTCGCCCGACTTGTTGCTGGTCACTTAAGTTGAGAAGATTCTCAAAATAAGCGGCCCAAGTATCTAAAATATTTTTAAGGTCTACTTGTAGCTCCCAATCTTCGTTTTGAATAGCAGTCGATCTAGTTTGAGGGCCCTTCTTTAAGGTTTTAACCTGTTGAAAGAAGTTATGCGATTGATGTTCCTTATTGAAGCTTTCAATCTCCTCACACTTTCTCTTCCACCATTCTCTCTTCGTTCGTCTACATAGCTTTGTAACGGCTTGTCTTGCCAGTTTATAGTTCTCCTTCGTGGACCTGGTGTTGCGTCCTTGCAGACATTTCAGATAGCAATCTCTTTTGTATTGAATAGCGTCAAGACATGCTTGATCCATCCATGGCTTCTGGGAGTTGTTTTGTGGTCGTCCAAGTATTCCCTCAGCAGCGCATAAAACAGCATCTTTGAGCAAATACCATGACTTATCGACGTCTCCATTAATGGTTTCTGATTTCTCTAATGTTTCGGCAATATGGTTTTGATATTTCTCTTCTGTTTCTGCATTCTTTAGTGATGAGATGTTGAATCGTTTCCGTTGATTGAATTTCGGAATGCTTGGGTTTGGGAAGTGGAACCTTATTTTAGCACATACAAGAAAGTGGTCACTTCCAATGTATGCACCTCTAAAGGATCGCACATCCAGAACACTCGAAAAGAAACGTGCTGTAACTAGCACGTGATCAATTTGATTTCGAGTGTTTCCATTCGGTGAGACCCAAGTCTGCTTATGAATCGATCGGTGCGGAAAGAAAGTACTGGCAATTCTCAAATTATTTGATAATGCAAACTCAGTCATTCTCTCACCATTATCATTCGAATTCAAATGCAGACTGTTGGGGCCCACCACATTTCCATAAGAGATATCTCTTCCAACCTGTCCATTAAAGTCACCAAGAACCATAGTGAAGTCGCGTGTTGGTGTTTGTTTCATAACCTCTTCCAGTGCTATGTAGAAATTATCCTTCTTGTCGACGGTCTTAGCTTCAGTAGGTGCATGCACGGCAATAAGAGAAATATTGTTATATGTACCACGTACACGTAGGTAGCAAATCCTCTCACTGACCGGGATGAATTTCATCACGGCTTCTTGTATGCGTGCACCAACAAGTAAGCCAGTTCCAAATTCTCTTCGAGAAGGATGACCACTACAGTATAGAGAGTGACTATCCAAATCTTGTTTTCCGATTATTGGCTGTCTAATTTCTTGCAGAGCTATGATATCCATCCCATACCTCTCAGCCTCTGTTTCCAGACTTATAAGAGCATCAGGAGCGCTCAGGCTGCGCACGTTCCACGTTCCGATTCGGTAGTCTGGTCCTTTTTCACGTCCAGGTAAAATTCTGTTTTTGTCCGGGTCTGTTTTTCTTTTCTGATTTCCAGATTTAACAAATAATTTTTTTTTTCCGGGGTTAGGGTGTTAACCTTAGGCCCAACCCAAATTGTCGTGAATGGGTCCGTTCTGCATCTTAAGGTTACCAGAAACAACCTTTTGACACGTTTATATAGCGAGCCGCTTGATCCAAGACAGACACCCGCTTCAAGCCGCCCCTAACATGGAGAACAGACGCTTGAGTCGCATTGGTTTTAAGGCGCCAATTCGCCATGATGTACCATGATTGACTAAGCAGTTTTTACCCTGCTTGTCTCCGGTACACCAACCTAATTCTGTCAGCATTAACCAGGCAGCACGGCGTGGACGTCGAATTTCGGATTTCGCTACCCGATTTTTCGCTACCCCGCTACCCATGATTTTTATTACCGATATAAATATTTGAACTTGATTGGAGCCATTTGGAAGTATAATTTTGATTACCAATATAAATATTTGAACTTAGTTGGAGCCATTTGGATGTATGATTTTGATTACCGATATAAATATTTGAACTAGAAGAATACAACAATCAACAAATACAAGTAAAGTTTTTTTATTATTTTTACTAGTTTCTTTTTATTTTTTTATTATATTATAGTCCGACATGTTAGGCTAGTGTGAATTTTTTTTCTTTTAAGAGATTTCCAAATCTAGGTTTGCCAGGTGACGAACCGTTATCTGTTTTCTTTGTTTTGTTTTTATTTGAATATAAAATACTCTTATTTGCTATAAAAGTCCAAGAAGGAGAGCTAACAAGAAGTGGCGCCGAAACAGGGACCTGGTCTTTGTAGTGGTGATATTGTTTCGGTCAAGTTTAGTACAACGTGGCCTGGAACGTGGCTTGAAAAATTACGAAAAATTAAAACAAAACTTGGTTTGGGCGTTGGTCGTCAAACCAGTTCATTCTAATTTATTTTTTTTTATAAATACATCGTTTTTAAATAACTAGTTTTGAATTTTTGGAAAAAAAAAACCAGTGGGGTTTTTTTAGTATATTTTTATACATATTTGATATATATATATATATGTATATATATGTATATATATGTATATATGTATATATATGTGTGTATATGTGTGTATATATTATATGTGTATTTGTTTTATTATTGGAATAGAATATTGATTTTATTTTTTTGGAATGTACACAATTAGGCAGTACTCAGTGAGAAGTAAGGGTCGACCAGGGGGGGTTTGAGCCGTGGGTGAATGAGGTGGATGAAGAAATGTATGTGGCCTGGAAGGAGAGAATGGATGAGGCGAGGGAAGTGGTGAAGGATATAATAGGTGTGGTTATGGATGGAGTTAAGGATGGAATTTATATGGAATTAATGGATGATATAGCCGAGGAACAGTGGGAAGAGATGATGGATGAGATAGTGAGTGAAATAGTGAATGAGTGCGTGAATGAGGAAGCGAATGAGATGAATGTGGTGAATGAGGAAGCGAATGAGATGAATGTGGTGAATGAGGAAGTGGATGAGATGAATGTGGTGAATGAGGAAGTGAATGTAGGCTGGCGTGAAAGGAGGCGAATTAAGAGGAACCAAGACTCCAATAGGAAGAGGAAGGAAAAGAGGAGGAAGGTTAAGGAGAGTCGCTTGGTCGTGGAGCTGGGAGCTTCCTCGACCAAGAGTACTCAAGTGGAGGAGCTGGTTGAGGAGGTTCCCATCTCACCGACCTCGCGACTGGAAGAGGAGTGGTCTGGTCCGCAGGAGGCCCCTGTTCCTGGTTGTTGCATAAATTAAAAAAACTTATCATTTTGTTTTTGTTTTGTCAGTTTGGAGTTTTGGGGTGGTAATTTTTTTCAGAGATTGTTTTTTTATGCCGCCAATGTACATAATATATATATTGTACATTTTTGGAGATATTTTTGTAAATATTTTGTACATTATTCTTTTTAAATAGTTTTTTTTGGAATATTTTTCGTGTATTAGGTTGTAAATAATTTTCTTTCTTAGCGGTAGGCCTAACAAGCCATCCATAGAGCTTTACTCCTTAACATTAATGACGTTCCTAGGTCGCCTATGGCCATCGGGGTTATGCGATCGAAGAACATTGGTTTCTTCTCTTCATTCGGCGAGGGAGTTCTCAGGGACGAGGAGTGGTGTTGCTGTGTTTGTACTTAGGTGCAAACCAGTAGTACCATTCTTTGCTCAGAGGCTTCTTCGGTGTAATGAAGAGAAGAACCAATTATACTTTGCTTTCAGGATCAGAGGCTTCACCTCATACAAATTCAAAAACTTGTCCATTTTTCCACTTAGCTTTGCAATCCCGCAAGAGGGATCGATTTTGATCGATTATGATCAATGTTGATCTACGGGTCTGACTACCCTGCGTACTCCAGTCCCTGCCATTGACATATGAGTTAGCGTGAGATATCACATACCACTGGCAATGGCAGGAGATGTCATTAGCCAAGATGATATCTTAGGGTGCTGGCGGACGAACTTTAATTAGTCAACGGCAGCACTTCCAGTCTTAGCTGGGCAGCGTTCCGTAGCGGTACCGCTCATTAGCTCTTCCGAGGAATCGGACCAACACGTAGTTATGTGTGGGCTTTGTGTCTTGATTGAGGTGGTGGGTGGTGCGTCTGGGGTGCGCTGCATCAGCTGGATTATTGGCATTTAGTTTTGTTTTGTTTTCTGCAAATTTCTCACAATTTGTTTTTCACTTATTATTTTGTTATTATTTCTTCATCTTATCATGAAATATTGGCATATGTCATATTTTGTAGTATGATAGGATTTTTTACTTAGTTATGCATTTTAAAATAAAACATAAAAAAATAAAATAAACATTTTGATATATATATGGCAGTACAACCGAAAAAAAATAAGTCTGCAAGTAGTAAAGCAAATTTGCGCAATCCACCCGCCCATAAAGCGGCATGTCCACGGAATTTGCAGGGACAAAACATATATGAATCAATAAAAAATTTTAAAATACATGTTCAAAACATCTGCGGATTGAACGCTAACCATGACCACGTGCAACATCATCTTGAGCACGACAAACCGAACATTCTATTCCTTACAGAAACACAAGTTTCTGAAAATTTTCTCTTTATAGAATCGCCTAATTCCAAATATAGGCTCGAATCAGCTTTCAAACTCCATCAGGGCGTATGCGCATTCATTCATGAGAGTGTAGTGTACACGCGCTTTCCAAATTTTGAACTACACGGTGACGGCTTCAATACAATGGTTTTAAAGATTTGTCTTCCAGAAATGACTTTTTTTACAATAGCTTTATACCGCTCCCTTAACAAACGTAACCCAAACTTTTTTAATATACTGACAAAAATTGTGGACGAGATTAGAGCAAAGTCCCCAAATTGTGAAGTTATCGTTACCGGTGACTTCAACGTCCACAACAAATCATGGTTGGAATTCTCCAAATCGACCGACGATGTTGACAATAGTGGAAAACTGGCAGAAATTTTTGCCGCGTCTCAGGGCCTATTCCAAATTGTTAAAAGCCCGACTTTCACTCCCCGTAATGGCGGTGATAATAGTTTTCTTTTAGATCTCTATCTTACCACAATGCCAGATATTACGAGTGTCGATGTCGCGAAAGGTAGTATTGGAAATTCTGATCATTATTTCTTCAAAATTTTTTCCATGGTTTCCCTTTCAACCGTCATTGTTTTTACACTGACAATGTAAATGTTTCTGCTCAAAACTTTACAGAAACCATCCAATTTGCTATCAATAAATTTGTCCCTTTCTCCATAGTAAAACCCAAACAAAAATACTTGTATTCGAAAGCTACCAAAACGGCACTTAGAAACAAACGTAGATCATTTAATATTTGGATTCATAACAAAACTCCCACTAATCGATCCCAATATCTAAAGGCCAACAAAATATCTAATCAGATTATCTCAAACGAAAAGTCCGAAATTGACAGAGCGAAAGCCTCAAAACTTACGTCTATGTCTGTTTCTGACAAGAGTTTCTACAGTGCCATTAATTCTTTAAATTCTGGTACAAAATTTTCTATTCCCCCTATTATTGATGGTGATTTAATCGTCAATGATCCCGCAAGAAAAGCTAACTTGTTCGCTGAACGCTTTGCTCTGAACTCCACTGTTTTGGAAACTCCTAAAGAAATACCCCAAATCCAGTCTTCAGGAGTTAATATGAATGAACTTCACTTCAAACCCAAAATAGTCGCTAAACTTTTAAAGGGGTTAAACATCAACAAAGCATCAGGAATGGACCCACGCTTTCCACCCATTATTTTAAAAACCTTTTCCAAAGAACTTGCACCAACTTTAACTAAAATATTCTACCAATCCTACAAATCTGGTATATTTCCCTCGTGCTGGAAGTTGGCAAATGTCCAGCCCGTCCCCAAAAAGGGACCAAAATCCGATATCTCAAATTATAGGCCAATAGCTTTACTATCGGTCCTATCCAAAGTCTATGAGCATTATATTAATACACATATTTCAAAATTTCTGGAAGAAAATCATTTAATATCCGACAGCCAATACGGTTTTCGAAACAAAAGATCAACTACCGATCTATTAAACTATGTAGCGCATTGTTGGAACAGCATACTTGATAAAGGTGGTGAAACATACGTTATCGCTTTAGACATCTCCAAGGCATTCGATCGAGTCTGGCATGCCAACTTAATCAACAAGCTCGTTGCGTACGGTTTTCATCCCAATGTTGTGAAGCTGATTCAAAATTTTCTATCCAACCGATACATTTCGGTAACCTTAGACGGATTTTCTTCTGAGTCTAAACTAATTAACGCTGGTGTACCCCAAGGCTCAGTATTGTCCCCAACCCTATTTTTGATTTATATCAACGAATTGTTGAAAATCACCAGCAACCCAATAAATAGTTTTGCAGATGATAGTACTCTGCACAAGTCGTTCGAGCCCCTTCCTTCAAAAGGTAAAATGCACGAACGAATTAATCCTGCCCGGAGAGACGCTGCCGTAAACGTGAACAAAGATCTGAATAAAGTCGCCGACTGGGGTGACCAAAACCTTGTCAATTTCAACTCGACCAAAACACAGCTGTTGATTGTTTCCAGATTAAAGACCGAGTTCCCCAAAGATATTTTATTTAGTATGTGTGATGAACCAATAGGTGAATGTAAAAACATTCGTTTATTGGGTGTCACAGTTTCAAATGACCTACTCTGGAACGATCATGTAATGGCGATGGCAAAAAGCGCGTCTAAAAAACTCGGCCTCCTAAATAGATGCAAAAAATTTTTCACTCCATACCAATTGCTCCATGTTTATAAGTCCTATATTCGTCCCTGTATGGAGTACTGCTGTCAAGTTTGGGGTGCTGCCTCTGTTTCCATCTTGGCCCTCTTGGACTCTGTTCAAAAGCGAGCTATACGAATTGTAGGTGATCGAACTTTGACATCAAAACTTGATTCCCAACAACATCGTCGCACTGTTGCTGACCTCGTTGTTTTTTACAAATATCGTCATCAGCAGTGCTCAGATGAAATCAGCGGCATCATGCCTCAAACTTATTCTTACCCCCGTTCCACTCGGCAATCGGCTGCCGCAACCAGTGAAATGGTAAAGATCCCGCGCTGTCATACTGGCAGATCGCAGAGAGACTTCTTTGTCCGAACTGCGTACAAATGGAATAGTTTGCCGGAACACTTAGTCTCAGGTGGCTTCAACCCACAGATGTTTAAAAAAAGCGTTAATCTACACCTCAGAACGCCAGTTGTTGTGGGACCCAGGTCTAGACCTAGGTCTTAAAAGGTATTTATGTGTTGTTGTGACACATATTCTAAACCCTATTACACAACACATTTTATTAAAAAAAAAAAAAAAAAAAATAGACAGTTTTTCATAGAGTTTAGGATTTGAAGTCTGGTGCTCGGGAGCGTTCTTCAACTTTCGCATTAGGTTTAGTTGTAATTTATTTGTAGGTTAAACAAGCACAACTGGGTCAGTAGAAATAGACCTAAGGTCTAATCGTGACAGTTGTGATTGTTTTATTAGGTTGGGGAGAAACTGTTCTGTAGAATCTGGTCGTTAGGGGCTTTTCTAGTCAGTTCTCACATGCATTGTTGGAGTGGGCTCGCGAACGCGATATTTCGGATTTAAACAAAATGGATATTGTACCATACTTACTTTTTAAATTGTCTCCAGACGAATCTTGACTTTGGGAATCTCTTATCTTATTAAATAAAAATAAAATAAATAAAACAAATTTTTCAAAAAATTAAATAAATAAATAATTTTATTAAATAAAATAAATTTTCTTAAATTAAATAATTTTAGGTAATTAAATAAATTAATTTTTATTAAATAAACAATTACATCAAGATTTAAATAAATATTCTTTATTTTTTAAAAAAAAATAAATAATCATTTGAGCTAAGACGGTGCATCTAATAAATAAGCATTTTTTGGAATATTTTTTATTTTTCAATTTTTTTAAAGTTGCTGTAGAAAATATTAGTTGCATATGAATTTTTATTCATTTTAATAAAATAATTAAATTTACCTTATTTTTATAGATATAAGTGCGACATGTTTCACATATAAACTAGTCATCACGCAAAGTAAAATTTAGGGTCGCAGCTTTTTGAATAACAGCTGGTGTGACCAGTTTCACATTTTTTGATGTCCGCTTATGATTTTTGAGACCGTACAAGTTACAGCACAATTTGAAAGGGATTTCTATTATTATCTTTTCTAAACGTTATGTCTTCTAAATATTTTTGAATGTACTTGCTATAAGGTAATCACATCAATATGTATACCCTTTAAATAGTTTTGACATATGTAGAATCAGGTAAAATTAGGTAGGTACAATTTAATATATTTTGATTGGATGCAAGCATAATTTGTTCCAAAAAACGTTTGTGGGCGTCATTAGAAATTGTTATTTCGTTTGTTCTCTCTGTGAACCATTTGGACTTTTGTAACAATACGGGAAAATGACGATTATTATTCCACTATAATGAACAATAATAACAAAGAAAAAAAATACCGTACGGGGTACAATTATCATCACACCACACAAATCTTATCTTGGGAACCTCTAATCGTATTTAAGTTAATTTATCATTATATAAAAAAAATACTAAAAATATAATATGAAAGTTTATTTATTATAAAGTTAAATGCCTTAATCTAAATTTCCAGGTTGAATATTTACTGAAATTGCTTCATCCGGATCTCCAATGGAATAGTATTAAAGTCCTATTTCCTTAAAACAAACTGTCTGTGTACAGTTTATATTCAGCGTTATATTAAAAATTCCATAGCTTGATATTAAGTTGGTAAATTAACTTGTGACATGGGTTTCGTCCACCTCCAAAATCAGCTAACCACACCCAGTTGAAAGCAGAAGTGCGTGAAACACCGGCACGATCTAGTTCTCTGACTAGTTTACATTCCTCAATAATACGACAAAAAACTTCACTTATTTTTAGTATGATTGACACTATAGTTATAAGGAGTTGAGGTACTTCCATCTAATGCTCTATATATTTTTATATATTTGACTTTTTGTCCATCACTTAAGCAAATTAAAATAAGTAAATTTCCAAATATTTTTAGCACATCTGAATTAGCTTATTTTTATTTAAAATATCAATTGCAATTACAATCAGTTTTATCTTATTGTGAACAACAATCTAATACCGATGTTTAACACAAAAAAACTTAGGCGTGGCCATTTTGGAAAACAAATTTTAACATTGTTCTCTTGATTTTATTTGTTTTCATTCTAATTTCTGATATTATAAATTATTTTTTTTTTCACAAGATGTCTTCTGTTTTGGCTAAACAATAATATAAACTTGGAATGACCAAGTTTAAAATCACAAATTTATAACAAATTTATAATTTATAATGTGCAATTTTAAAAAAATTAGAAAGTGCATAAGCGATTTCATCAATTTGTGAATCCCACTTGGTATGTTTGTAACGTCCGCTATATTCACCTAAACAATAATAAAACCAATTCATCTTCTTTTTCTAATTCAATAAAAATTTATTTCATTAGTTTCAGTTCATTTTTTTACATTAATAATCATTTTAAAATTTTCTAATACTTAACGGCTAGTTAAATTTCGAATATACTATAAAAACAAACGAACGTACCCAATTTTACTTCCAATTCTAACGAACAGATGTCGTTACTAACTTTTGCTGAATCTTGGTATTACACGATTTTGTTTTTTCATTAGAAGATGTCAAAAGGAAAATCACATTTTTTGATTATTCAGTTTTTAACTTTTAAAACAAAATGATTATTCCTTTTTTTCCGATTTTGTCATTTAAAAGACACATGTTTTTCTAGTTAGACTGATTCAAGTCTTGTCATGGAAATAGTAAAAAGTTGACAGAAAAATTATTTTATTTTAACATTTGTATCTCGTATAAATATTACATATGATTTTAGTTGCAAATAAATAATTTGTGTTACAAAAATAAAATAGATATCAAATATTTTGTAGTGAATTTTAACTTGGCAAATAAAATTTTTGTTTAAAAAAAAAATAAATAAAATATTGTGATACCATATTTAAGCACAAATCAATATTTTAAAGATCTGTTAATCGTCAATAGCAATTAACAAAGAAAAATTCTTGTGGATCGACAGGAATAAATAGGCCTGTTAATCTGGAAGAGGGAATAATGCGATGAATTTAAAATCCTGTAAGAACAAATACTTAATAGCTTAAATAAGTTGAATGAGGAGAAAAACAACGTTTTGTTAATTGGAAAATTGAGATCATCATCTACTGCCACGTCATTAGAAGGAGAATCATCAACATCGTCAATGGCGATTATTCACACAAATATTGGAAGTACCTGAAAATTAATACTGGAGATGAAACAGCTTCAACAAAAGAAATAAATAAAATAAGGTTTTTATACGATTATATGTTAATATTTTTTTATATATATATATATATATATTATATTCCATTTTTTTTATTGAATTCCAAATTTTGATTTCCTTCGGGAAATGTTGGGTTAAGGCCGTTATTCTGAATAAGAGATCCCCATTTTTTAAGATTCTTCCGGACCATTTGGGTTTTTTTCCGGCGTATTATTAATTAGTTTTAAATCGTTCATTTACGATACAAAATTTTTGTTGCAAAAGGTCCAAGAAAATAACAAACTGTCGCCGAACCAAAGACGGACCGATTGTTTCTTTAATATAATAATATAATACCGCAACTACGGTTAAATGGTTAAATTTTTGGTAATATAATAATTTTAATAATTTGATGTTATTCTGGCGCAATTTTGAATTTCTTTTGGGATAATTGGTGGATTAAACCAGTTTGTGTTTTTTTATATAACCAGGTTTGGGTTATAAAATTCATCGTATAAATAATTGTAACAAGTTATATTATTTAGGATAAACCGGTATTTGGATTACTGGTTTTAAATTTAAATATTAGTAGAATCATTACACGTTTTTTTTGGTTAATGATTTTGATTTTTACTGTCGGAACAATTTTTTTTGTTTAAATTTAGGAATATTTTTTTTTATTATATATATAATGTATTGTAAGAGACAGCAGGGGCAGAGGAGCTTCAATGGTGAAGACGTGGTAGCGGTTCGGTCCCTCTTCAACGGGGTCCAGATCGTACGAAGGGGAAACAGGGAGAAGGAAGTAGGACGGGTCTACAGACCTGTCCTACAGAGAACGAGACCTGGGGATCGAGGTGAGCCAGATCCACATTCGGAACAGATAGTTGGAGACCTCCTGGAACAGCTGATCCAGGATCTCCCTCTGTCAGAGCCGAATGTGGGCTGGCGTGAAAGGAGGAGGGTCTTCAGGAATCGGAAATCGACCCTGAAGAAGAGGATCCGGAATAAGAAGAAGAAGGAAGAGAGTCGCTTGGTCGTGGAGATGGAGTCTTCCTCGACCAAGGATACTCAAGCGGTGGAGCTGGTCGAGGAGGTTTCCATCTCACCGACCACGCGACAGGTAGAGGAGTGGATTGGTCCACAGGTGGCTCCTGTCCCTGACTGCAGGATTAGTTAAAAGAACTAATTGTTTCTTAATTTGAAAAAAAAACCGTTTAGGGACAGCAATTTTTTTTTGGGGATTGTTTTTTTTGTGCTGTCATTTGGAAAAATAATCTATTTTTTAATTTGAAAAAAAAACCGTTTTGGGGAAGCAGTTTTTTTGAAATTTTTTTATGCTACCATGTACATATGTTTGTAAATATTTTTTTTATTTTTCGTGTATTAGGGTTTAAATAAAATTCTTTCTCAGCGGTAGGCCTAACAAGCCATCCATAGAGCTTCACTCTTTAACGTTAATGACGTTCTTAGGTCGCCTATGGCCATCGGGGTTATGCGATCGAAGAACATTGGTTTCTTCTCTTCATACGGCGAGGGAGTTCTCAGGGACGAGGAGTGGTGTTGCTGTGTTTGTACTTAGGTGCAAACCAGTAGTACCATTCTTTGCTCAGAGGCTTCTTCGGTGTAATGAAGAGAGGAACCAATTATACTTTGCTTTCAGGATCAGAGGCTTCACCTCATACAAATTCAAAAACTTTTCCATTTTTCCATTTAGCTTTACAATAGACAGTTTTTCATGGAGTTTAGGTTTTGAAGTCTGGTGGTCGGGAGTGTTCTTCAACTTTCGCATTAGGTTTAGTTGTAATTTATTTGTAGGTTAAACAAGCACAACTGGGTCAGTAGAAATGGACCTAAGGTCTAATCGTGACAGTTGTGATTGTTTTATTAGGTTGGGGAGAAACTGTTCTGTAGAATCTGGTCGTTAGGGGCTTTTCTAGTCAGTTCTCACATGCATTGTTGGAGTGGGCTCGCGAACGCGATATTTCGGATTTAAACAAAATGGATATTGTACCATACTTACTTTTTAAATTGTCTCCAGACAAATCTTGACTTTGGGAATCTCTTATCTTATTAAATAAAAATAAAATAAATAAAACAAATTTTTCAAAAAATTAAATAAATAAATAATTTTATTAAATAAAATAAATTTTCTTAAATTAAATAATTTTAGGTAATTAAATAAATTAATTTTTATTAAATAAACAATTACATCAAGATTTAAATAAATATTCTTTATTTTTTAAAAAAAAATAAATAATCATTTGAGCTAAGACGGTGCATCTAATAAATAAGCATTTTTTGGAATATTTTTTATTTTTCAATTTTTTTAAAGTTGCTGTAGAAAATATTAGTTGCATATGAATTTTTATTCATTTTAATAAAATAATTAAATTTACCTTATTTTTATAGATATAAGTGCGACATGTTTCACATATAAACTAGTCATCACGCAAAGTAAAATTTAGGGTCGCAGCTTTTTGAATAACAGCTGGTGTGACCAGTTTCACATTTTTTGATGTCCGCTTATGATTTTTGAGACCGTACAAGTTACAGCACAATTTGAAAGGGATTTCTATTATTATCTTTTCTAAACGTTATGTCTTCTAAATATTTTTGAATGTACTTGCTATAAGGTAATCACATCAATATGTATACCCTTTAAATAGTTTTGACATATGTAGAATCAGGTAAAATTAGGTAGGTACAATTTAATATATTTTGATTGGATGCAAGCATAATTTGTTCCAAAAAACGTTTGTGGGCGTCATTAGAAATTGTTATTTCGTTGGTTCTCTCTGTGAACCATTTGGACTTTTGTAACAATACGGGAAAATGACGATTATTATTCCACTATAATGAACAATAATAACAAAGAAAAAAATACCGTACGGGGTACAATTATCATCACACCACACAAATCTTATCTTGGGAACCTCTAATCGTATTTAAGTTAATTTATCATTATATAAAAAAAATACTAAAAATATAATATGAAAGTTTATTTATTATAAAGTTAAATGCCTTAATCTAAATTTCCAGGTTGAATATTTACTGAAATTGCTTCATCCGGATCTCCAATGGAATAGTATTTAAGTCCTATTTCCTTAAAACAAACTGTCTGTGTACAGTTTATATTCAGCGTTATATTAAAAATTCCATAGCTTGATATTAAGTTGGTAAATTAACTTGTGACATGGGTTTCGTCCACCTCCAAAATCAGCTAACCACACCCAGTTGAAAGCAGAAGTGCGTGAAACACCGGCACGATCTAGTTCTCTGACTAGTTTACATTCCTCAATAATACGACAAAAAACTTCACTTATTTTTAGTATGATTGACACTATAGTTATAAGGAGTTGAGGTACTTCCATCTAATGCTCTATATATTTTTGTATATTTGACTTTTTGTCCATCACTTAAGCAAATTAAAATAAGTAAATTTCCAAATATTTTTAGCACATCTGAATTAGTTTATTTTTATTTAAAATATCAATTGCAATTACAATCAGTTTTATCTTATTGTGAACAACAATCTAATACCAATGTTTAACACAAAAAAACTTAGGCGTGGCCATTTTGGAAAACAAAATTTAACATTGTTCTCTTGATTTTATTTGTTTTCATTCTAATTTCTGATATTATTAATTATTTTTTTTTCACAAGATGTCTTCTGTTTTGGCTAAACAATAATATAAACTTGGAATGACCAAGTTTAAAATCACAAATTTATAACCGGAATGTGCAATTTTAAAAAAATTAGAAAATTGATTTTTCTTTAATCACTGTTCTTTTCGTTTAATGAACAAATACCGAATGAATTGAAAAAAATTGAATTTGATAGCCAATCAAAAATGTGGTTTTGTTTTTGACACTTCATCTTAAGCAAAAAAAAATGAATCAGCGTTGAGCAACAATATCTGTTCGTTAAACCAAAATAAACATTGAGTTCTTTTATTTATTTGTTGTTAAATTTGAATTTAAGGCTGTTCGGTATGATTTGAAAAATTTTTAAATTGTTATGATTGTAAAAATGAAATGGAATGATGGAAATATATTTTGATTGAATGGAAAAAAGAATAAAAAATTGGTTTTAATATGATTTATGAGAATATAGCCGACGTTACACCATGAATTCAAGGTAAAAATCAAGATATTTAACCTTGAAATCACAAAAACGTCGTCATCCTCTCTATGTCAGGAAACCACCGAACTACTTCCACCAATTAAACTGTATCTGGGATCGAGATATCAACAGTCACTGGCGTCAAGACCGATGACCGGTTCCAACACTCATGAAGTCCCTAGTAACTTCACTGAGTATTGAGGTCGATCATCCCTCAGAACGTCAGCATTATGGACACTCCGATACAACCAGTAAGTATGACACGGAAGATGTGAACCACAGCGAAGACAACTAGCCAGAGGAATGACCCTACCTAACGAAAAGACATCATTCCCTGATGTCTTTCGCATGATGAACTCCAAGATTCTTACCGCTCATATCTATGCACTCATAGAGTACATTTCCAATCTTAGTCTTAATCATTGCAGGTAAGAACTTTGGAGCCAATTTTGCCGAGAACTTTTTAGTAGCGTCACTCAAATGATGTTGCCGTACAAACACACGTTGTTGTGGTTGAAAAGTCTGTAGTTTAGATCGCAGATTATACTGATGTTGCGATTTTTCGAAAGCTGCTTTTAAATTTTGTTGAACCCGGTTCCTGAGCAGGGTCAGATGATCAGAGCGTTCTATTTCCTCACCAGCATCTTCACCAAGCTTGTGGAGTGATCTCAACAAATGTTAAGTATTTCCATCCGATATTGGATGTTGACCAAATAATAAATAGTATGGTGAGTACTTGGTAGCTGAATGTACTGCGGCCCGCAGTGTATAAGCGATTTCATCAATTTGTGAATCCCACTTGGTATGTTTGTAACGTCCGCTATATTCACCTAAACAATAATAAAACCAATTCATCTTCTTTTTCTAATTCAATAAAAATTTATTTCATTAGTTTCAGTTCATTTTTTTACATTAATAATCATTTTAAAATTTTCTAATACTTAACGGCTAGTTAAATTTCGAATATACTATAAAAACAAACGAACGTACCCAATTTTACTTCCAATTCTAACGAACAGATGTCGTTACTAACTTTTGCTGAATCTTGGTATTACACGATTTTGTTTTTTCATTAGAAGATGTCAAAAGGAAAATCACATTTTTTTGATTATTCAGTTTTTAACTTTTAAAACAAAATGATTATTCCTTTTTTTTCCGATTTTGTCATTTAAAAAAGACACATGTTTTTCTAGTTAGACTGATTCAAGTCTTGTCATGGAAATAGTAAAACGTTGACAGAAAAATTATTTTATTTTAACATTTGTATCTCGTATAAATATTACATATGATTTTAGTTGCAAATAAATAATTTGTGTTACAAAAATAAAATAGATATCAAATATTTTGTAGTGAATTTTAACTTAGCAAATAAAATTTTTGTTTAAAAAAAAAATAAATAAAATATTGTGATACCATATTTAAGCACAAATCAATATTTTAAAGATCTGTTAATCGTCAATAGCAATTAACAAAGAAAAATTCTTGTGGATCGACAGGAATAAATAGGCCTGTTAATCTGGAAGAGGGAATAATGCGATGAATTTAAAATCCTGTAAGAACAAATACTTAATAGCTTAAATAAGTTGAATGAGGAGAAAAACAACGTTTTGTTAATTGGAAAATTGAGATCATCATCTACTGCCACGTCATTAGAAGGAGAATCATCAACATCGTCAATGGCGATTATTCACACAAATATTGGAAGTACCTGAAAATTAATACTGGAGATGAAACAGCTTCAACAAAAGAAATAAATAAAATAAGGTTTTTATACGATTATATGTTAATATTTTTTTATATATATATATATATATTATATTCCATTTTTTTTATTGAATTCCAAATTTTGATTTCCTTCGGGAAATGTTGGGTTAAGGCCTTTATTCTGAATAAGAGATCCCCATTTTTTAAGATTCTTCCGGACCATTTGGGTTTTTTCCGGCGTATTATTAATTAGTTTTAAATCGTTCATTTACGATACAAAATTTTTGTTGCAAAAGGTCCAAGAAAATAACAAACTGTCGCCGAACCAAAGACGGACCGATTGTTTCTTTAATATAATAATATAATACCGCAACTACGGTTAAATGGTTAAATTTTTGGTAATATAATAATTTTAATAATTTGATGTTATTCTGGCGCAATTTTGAATTTCTTTTGGGATAATTGGTGGATTAAACCAGTTTGTGTTTTTTTATATAACCAGGTTTGGGTTATAAAATTCATCGTATAAATAATTGTAACAAGTTATATTATTTAGGATAAACCGGTATTTGGATTACTGGTTTTAAATTTAAATATTAGTAGAATCATTACACGTTTTTTTTGGTTAATGATTTTGATTTTTACTGTCGGAACAATTTTTTTTGTTTAAATTTAGGAATATTTTTTTTTATTATATATATAATGTATTGTAAGAGACAGCAGGGGCAGAGGAGCTTCAATGGTGAAGACGTGGTAGCGGTTCGGTCCCTCTTCAACGGGGTCCAGATCGTACGAAGGGGAAACAGGGAGAAGGAAGTAGGACGGGTCTACAGACCTGTCCTACAGAGAACGAGACCTGGGGATCGAGGTGAGCCAGATCCACATTCGGAACAGATAGTTGGAGACCTCCTGGAACAGCTGATCCAGGATCTCCCTCTGTCAGAGCCGAATGTGGGCTGGCGTGAAAGGAGGAGGGTCTCCAGGAATCGGAAATCGACCCTGAAGAAGAGGATCCGGAATAAGAAGAAGAAGGAAGAGAGTCGCTTGGTCGTGGAGATGGAGTCTTCCTCGACCAAGGATACTCAAGCGGTGGAGCTGGTCGAGGAGGTTTCCATCTCACCGACCACGCGACAGGTAGAGGAGTGGATTGGTCCACAGGTGGCTCCTGTCCCTGACTGCAGGATTAGTTAAAATTAGTTTTTTTTCAAATTGTTTCTTAATTTGAAAAAAAACCGTTTAGGGACAGCAATTTTTTTTTGGGGATTGTTTTTTTTGTGCTGTCATTTGGAAAAATAATCTATTTTTTAATTTGAAAAAAAAAACCGTTTTGGGGAAGCAGTTTTTTTGAAATTTTTTTATGCTACCATGTACATATGTTTGTAAATATTTTTTTTATTTTTCGTGTATTAGGGTTTAAATAAAATTCTTTCTCAGCGGTAGGCCTAACAAGCCATCCATAGAGCTTCACTCTTTAACGTTAATGACGTTCTTAGGTCGCCTATGGCCATCGGGGTTATGCGATCGAAGAACATTGGTTTCTTCTCTTCATTCGGCGAGGGAGTTCTCAGGGACGAGGAGTGGTGTTGCTGTGTTTGTACTTAGGTGCAAACCAGTAGTACCATTCTTTGCTCAGAGGCTTCTTCGGTGTAATGAAGAGAGGAACCAATTATACTTTGCTTTCAGGATCAGAGGCTTCACCTCATACAAATTCAAAAACTTTTCCATTTTTCCATTTAGCTTTACAATAGACAGTTTTTCATGGAGTTTAGGTTTTGAAGTCTGGTGCTCGGGAGTGTTCTTCAACTTTTGCATTAGGTTTAGTTGTAATTTATTTGTAGGTTAAACAAGCACAACTGGGTCAGTAGAAATGGACCTAAGGTCTAATCGTGACAGTTGTGATTGTTTTATTAGGTTGGGGAGAAACTGTTCTGTAGAATCTGGTCGTTAGGGGCTTTTCTAGTTAGTTCTCACATGCATTGTTGGAGTGGGCTCGCGAACGCGGGAATTCAGTTTTAAACGATATGGATATTGTAACCATACTTATTTTTTAAATTGTCTCCAGACGAATCTTGATTTTGGGAATCTCTTATCTTATTAAATAAAAATAAAATAAATCAAACAAATTTTTCAAAAAATTAAATAAATAATTTTTATTAAATAAAATAATTTTTTTTAGAATTAAATAATTTTAGGTAGCTAAATAAAATAAATTTTCTTAATTAAGCAAGTAACGTCAAGATATAAATGAAAATTCTTTGTTTTTTAAAAAAAATAAATAAATATTTCGAAGTTAAGACGGTGCATCCGATAAATAAACATTTTTTTGAATATTTTTTATTTTTTCAATTTTTTTTTAAAAATAAATAAATATTTTTAGGGGTGCTATCGTCAATAAATAATTTTAGGTATATAATTAATTCTGAAATTTCAGCATATCTGAAATGAAATAAATAAATTATATTTTTATATACAATATTTTAGGAATTTTTGTGAAAGGTGAAGCAAAAGATTGGGTACGACAGTGGTCTTTTTTGTTCTTTTACGAAATTTTGTTTTTGCAAAAAACTTTTGTGTTTTCGAATTGGGCGTTCGTTGTTTTTTTTCGTTTTTGCGTTTTTCATTATTTTTACATTTACAGCGTACTAACTACATTTTTTTTTGTTGGGAATTGGTTTTAGTATTGTTGGTGTTTGCGAGTTCATAATTTTACGGGTTTTACCATCAAAATGTCAAACCAACTAGACGTTGACCATCCGTTCTATGGTCTGGAACCCACCGAACTGCAGGTCGAATGTTTGGTTCGGGGTGTGAACTTCGGGGGGGCCGATTGGGCAGAGGAACTGCGAAACCATGTAGATCATGGGTCAGTTCCAATAACAGTGTCTCATGCGAGAGATTTGATAGAGGAATCTCAAATGGTGGTGCAGGCAGCACAACTTATTTTAAATCAAGTACGACGACTTCAGTCACCGATTGATCAGACCTTCTTAGATGGTTTGGCGAATCTAGTGTTACATTAACAGGTAGGATGAATAGGTTGGGTCCTCGCAATGACTTGCAAGAAGCTCGCACCTACGCTATCTCACAATTGTCACGCGCTTGGAATATAATAGAATCGTTGTCAACACGTCCAATTATGCAGAGTAAACCAGGAGTATCATCTGCTCCATCTGCTTCACTTACCTTCCAACCAGATGAGAGATCCACACCGATCCCAGTACGGCCAATATCGGAAACAATACATAGTCTGAATCGTCCAAATCAGCAACAACAGAGACGGTCAGATCAATTGCCAGCAATCGGGCTTGAGGGCAGAGGACTTTGCAATACCACAATTGGGTCCAACATTCCAAGCTGAACACTTACACAACAATCCAGCATTGGTACAACAACAATCATTAAATCGTTCATCAGTACCACAGGTACAACCACTACCAGTATATCCACCAGTTCCACCAACAGCACCACCACCATACAACCAACCTCCTCAGGTATGGCGTGACGCGGCTCCAGCGTTAGCACCAGTGGAGTACCGAGGGGTTCGTGGGAACAATTTGAGTCGTTATGACTCAAATTGGGTTCCAACCTTCACAGGAGATGGTCACTCTCCTGATGTTCATGAGTTTGTTCACCGAGTTGAGGCGGCTGCCAGGAGGGACCGTGTGAATTGGGACGACCTTAGGTCTATCGTTCCACGGTATCTCAAGGGGGCTGCCGACAGATACTATCTGAATTTAACTCATGAATATGAGGTGGTGACCTATCCAGTGCTCAGGGAGGGACTCCTACAAACCTTCGGTACGCTCACTGATGATAAGGCGATCTTGCGAGTTCTTCTGAACCGCAAACAAAAGTCAAAGGAGAGCGTGTACGAGTACCTGGTGGAGATTGGTTCGTTGAATCGTCGCTTAGCACGTCCATTTGCTGACCGTGAAATGTTAGAAATTGCTCGGGAGGGACTGAGTGTGGAGCTCAAAAATGCTACACTTGCAGCAACAATACATTCAATGGATGAACTTCGGACTTTATGTCAGAAGTTTGAACGTTTGTGGTCCACACCAGTTCCGACCAGAACATCAAATTTAAGAATTAGCGAGTTACAACAGATGGATGATTATGAGGTGGAAGTTGAACCAGAACAACATGGATATATTGAAGTGGTGGATTCAACACAGAGACGGATATTGCAGCGACCTGGCATAACATCGGATAACATTCAACCTGGTCCATCAATATCCAGACAACCAATAGTATGTTTCAGATGTGGAGTAAATAGTCATCGAGCTCCTGAGTGCTCTAAGAATAGAATTAAGTTGTATTGTTGGAAATGTAACAAGCCGGATGTAATAACCTACGAAATTGCTACCATTGTCACACCATATAGTAGCTACCTTTCCTCGTCGAGCTAGAAAACGTTTTAAACACGCGATAAACGAGGCGCTTGTTAAATCTTCGACTACTTCTAAATGTATAGCCTTTACAGAGAAACACACAAATATACATACATAAACCTTGTGAAAGGTGTCTTTCCTTTGGTTTCTATATTTAACATTAAATGGACCACAAAAATCCAAACCCGTTATATTAAAAGGTCTACATTTTTCTACTCTTCCCTCTGGCAGATTGCCCATTATTTGTTGAAGTTGACGTGGTTTGTTACGAAAACAGGTTATGCACTGCCTAATAATTTTCTTTGCCGTATTTTTTCCACTAAGAGGCCAGTAAGTTTCTCGCACTGAAGCTAAAGTGAGTTCTACACCACAATGTAAATTTTCAACATGGTGATGACGTATGATTAAATCGGTTAGATGATGTTTAGGCAAGAGGTATTGATGTTTAACATCATAAGAAAGAGAACTATTGTCGAGTCTTCCACCTACTCTTAGCAGTCCGTCATCATCAAGAAACGGCGTCAAAGAATTTAATTTACTTTTGTTTGATAAAGATTTTTTCGATTCTAAGCTATGTATATCAGATTTGAATTCAATGGTTTGCACCATCTTGAGAAGAATTTTTCTTGCCTCTAAAATTTCAAATGATTGCAAATTATCAAAACGTTTAAGGCGGTTGGATTTAACATTATGTATAAATCTAAAAACGTAAGCTATAACTCTACTTAATCGTATAAAAGAACTAAACTTATGAATATCTATTAGATATTCTAATGAACAATGTGTCAATGTGACTGTTTTTTCCAATTTTAAATCGGGTAAGTTCTCAAATTTAATACCCTTAAATTTTGAAGGCCATTTTGATTCGTCCTCCTTCAAAAAAGAAGGACCATGCCACCAACTTGTCATTGATTGTAATTGATTTGGCATTACACCACGCGATACTAAATCAGCAGGATTATATTTGCTTTCGACATGTCGCCATTCCATTTTATGAGTAAGATCTTGAATTTCTGAAACTCGGTTGGCTACATACATTTTAAGTTGATTTGGCCTAAGTTTTATCCAAGAAAGACTAATACTAGAATCGGACCGATTTGAGATGCACAGTCTTACTAAAGTTTAAATCCAATAATTTTTTAACTCTTTGAGTTAATCTAGCTAATAACAGAGCTGCGTTTAGCTCTAATTTAGGTATGGTAATGTTCTTTAATGGTGCAACCCTTGAATTGCTGCACAATAGGTGTATTGTAACCTCGTTGGTTACACTATTAATACTTTTCACATAGAGACAAGCACCATATGCGAAACTCGATGCATCGGCAAAACCGTGCAACTCCAATACATGTGAAGCGTCAGGTGTTATGCATCTATCTAATTTAATGTCGTTTAAACACTCTAACTTGCTATAATAATCTATGTATTCTTTTCTAACACTGTTTGGTATTAGTTCATCCCAACCAATTTTTAACAGCCATAATTTTTGAATTAATAATTTAGCTACTATGATTGTAGGCGCAAGAAGCCCCAATGGATCAAATATTTTTGATACATTTGCTAAAACAGATCGTTTGGTTATGGCACTATTTTCCAATGAAAAAGTTTGAAGACTGAAACTAAATTTATCAGTGGTAGGCACCCATGAAATTCCTAATGCTTTTATTGTTTGATTGACTTTATCAGATTTGGTTTCTATATCACAACTAGGTATATTTTCTAAAAGTTCTGGTTTATTCGTGCTCCATTTTCGTAAATTCATTCCAGCGTCTTTCAGCATTTTATCGAGCTGTTTAATTATTTCTTTACCATTCTCTATATCATTTGAACCACTTAAAACATCATCTACATAAAAGTCAGATAAAACTACCCTTTTTGCTAATGGATATTGATTTCCTAAGTCTATGGCTATTTGTTGCAATACCTTTGTCGCTAAGTATGGCGCTGACGATGTCCCAAACGTGACGGTTTGTAATTTGTATTCTCTTAAAGGTTCATTTTCATGCTCTCTCCAAAATATTTTTTGATAACTAGTGTATTTAGGATCTACCAAAACCATCCTATACATTTTTTCTATATCTGCTGAGAAGACATATAGATATTTTCTGAAACGTAAAACAATATTGAATAATTCTTCCTGAATTACAGGACCGACCATAAGACATTCATTTAACGAGATATTATTTGATGTTTTTGCTGAAGCGTCATATACTATTCGAAGTCTAGTAGTAGTGCTGGTTGGTTTAACAACTGCGTGATGTGGAAGAAAGTATTCATTTTTATCTAATTCTCCTATTTCACATAACTTCATATGGCCTAGCTTTTCATATTCACGCATATATTGAACATAAGCGTTTCTAAATGTTGGATTTTTATTTAATTTGATTTCTAATAGTTTAAATCTTTTAAGTGCCATTGACCTTGAGCTACCGATTTTGTCAATTTTGTCCTTAAAATGTAAACTAACTACGTAGCGACCTTCTTTGTTTCGTCTATATGTTTTACAAAAGTGTTCTTCGCAGGATTTTTCCTCTAAAGAGAATTTTGGTTTGTCATTTTCTATAAATTGTTCTTGATTAAAAAATTTTGTTAACTGTTCGTCTAATCCATTATCAAAAGTGTTGTCGTGTTGAGATGATAAAAACAAATTTATAGCATCGCAATTGCTATCAGGAAATCTGCTAATTTGTGAATCTTCGAGACGATTGGGTAAACTAACATCAAATCTACCACTAACTATCCATCCTAATTTAGTTCTCTGTAAGATAGGTAGGTGTGGGGCTAGTTCAATTCGATCGTGCATTAAAATGGTAAAAAACAACTCTGCTCCAATTAATAAGTCTATTTTATCTGGCTTATTAAAAGTGTAATCAGCCAAATCAATATTTGTTGGAATTGACCATCTAGAAATATCTACATAATTATTTGGCAAAAAATTCGTTATATTGGGTACTACCAAAAATTCTAATGAATGTTTAAATTTATCTACTCTTGACTTAATGAAAGTTGACAATCTATTATTAATTTTCTTGACATTATTATTTAACCCAGAAACTGACATTTGAATATTACTTATGCTACTTAATTTAAGCTTATCGGCTAAATTTTGAGAAATGAAATTATTTTGAGATGCTGAATCCAACAGAGCTCTACATAAATGAAATTTACCTTCATAATCTGCTATTAAAATTAATGCTGTTGACAGCAATACTCCTTTACTTGCACTGGATGTACACTTTTCGGCATGGCATGTAAGTGAAGGAGTTTGATTTTGATCAAACTCCTCATCTATTTTTCTAATTTCTGGTGGTTGTTGAGAATCACAATTTTGTTTTGCTGTATTGCATAAACACTGGTTACTATTTTCAGTACTTTGAACATTATCATTTGGTTGAACTGGTTTCAATATATTTTGTTGTTGATTTGAAGTATACCTTGAATCCCGTTTTAAATGTTGATTAGGATGTCTATTGATTCTATTTTGGTTATAAGTATGATTACTGCCGCTGTTGTTTGTAAACCTTGAATTCATATGCAACAAAGAGTGATGTTTGCGATGACAAGTTCTGCATGCGTTGAATGACTGACAATCTACGACGCCATGATTTGGTCGTAGGCAATTCAGACATAGTTTATGTTTCCGTATTTGTACGTGCCGCTCTTGTGGCGTAAGGTTAAAAAAATGTTGACAATGATTTATGAAATGGTATTCATTGCATAGCAGACATCTATTTAAATTGGTTGTTTCTGTAACGAAAGATTTGTTATTATATTTAACTATATTCGAACTTGCTTTATTTTGAACAAATTGTTGATTTTTAGCATTTTCTACAGATTCTAAAATTCTGCAACGACTTAAAAGAAAATGATGCAATTGATTCCAGGTTGGTAATGTATTAATATTAACTTCCGCTTCTCAAGCTCTCCTAGAATCTTTATCTAGTTGTTGTGTAATTATGAAGACTAACAGCATATCCCACGCTTTAACATTTTGCCCTTGTTTTTCTAAGGCATTTATATGCACTGCACAATCGTCCGTTAGTTTTCTTAAATCTACTGCTGATTCTTTAACCACACACTTTAATTTCAATAATTCACTAATGTGTTTTTCAATGATTGCCCGTGGATTGTCATATCGAGCTATTAAAGCGTTCCAAGCTAGGAGAAAACCATCCCCAGATATATCTACTTTTTCAATACAAACACGTGCATTGTGTTTTAAGCATCCGTCTAAATAATAATATTTTTGTATGTTTTGGATGTTACTAATATTGATTATTAACGATGTGAACGATTCCTTGAATTTTGTCCAATTTTCTAATGCTCCACTAAATTCCGGTAACTTTACTTCCGGTAGTCGTACCGACTCGCTCTTTTGTGCACTAACTTGATCTCTTGAACTTTTTTCAATAGGCTTTAATTGATTAATGAACATTTGTAATTCACTTTTTATATTAAAATATTTGTTTTGAAATATATTAAAAGCCTGTGCATACTCTACCAGATTTGCTTCCGCATCTTCCGAATCATCCACCAAACTAATTATTTCTTTGTGAATTTCTTCAAATTCATTGTAGCATTTTTCACTTTTTTCCAATCTAAATGACGCTTGTAGATCTGCGCCTGTATTTGTAGAATCCAAAGTTGAAATATACTCCGCTATATTTGACAATTGTTGCGATAAATCGCGTTCACGATTCACTAATTTTTTAATTTTTTTGAGGTTAGACATGTTGAATAATATAAAGTGTCTAACTTGAACTATCACGGTTTCGAAGGACCAAAATGTTTATATTTTTATATAAACTATGTGAAGCTAAACTAATTACAATAAAACACTATTATTTTTATTGTATTTTTCTATTTATTTATTTTGATTTCTATTTGTTAACGAGTAACCACTATGTTTTTTGTTTTTGAAGTTAAAACGGAAGTGAAGTTGCAATTACAAAATGTATTCATTAGTGGTACCATATTTAAATTTTGACAATTATAAAAAAGTAAAATAAAAATATAATAGATGGCGTACCAGAGGATGAGGAAATTATTTCGTAAAGCTTGTATTTCATCTATCCTTTCAGAAACAAAGGATCCTCGGCCGCGATTGACAATAAGGATTTTGGACAAAAATATCGCAGGATTATTGGATAGTGGAGCGTCAATCACAATACTTGGAAGAAATTCCTTGGAATTATTGAAATCATCAGGTACAACCTACCGTAAATACACTTCGTGTATTCGTACGGCGGATGGTACTGCAAATAAAATTTTGGGTTACATCGAAATTCCAATAACTGTGAATGGCTCCACTAAACCAATGCGGTTCCATATAGTCCCTGTGTAACACATTTCATTGAAAATAAAATGTAGTTCCAGCCCCTACATTTCATTATAATGCAACAGCACTGCATAAATAAAAAAATGAATCATCATCATTTAATTCGCATTTTATTTAATCAAACTTTATCCCGTTTTTCCTGGTTTTACGAAAACCTGATTACAATCATTTATTTATGTAGTTACTACAGAATTTTGCTGTTGCAAATTTTAAACATTCATTTTGAAAGTGTACGACAGTGAGTACATGAAATTAAACTTTAATAAAATCTAGTAACAAATTATACTAAGTGTTAAGTGATAATTCCAAGTTTTCAATATTCACAAAAAGTAGTGCATCAGTTATTTCAATTGCTTTTTGTTTAAGTTATTTCTTAATACATTAATAAATGCAATAAATAATACGGAATTATTTTATTGTGAAATTAGTGTGACCTAAACCGACCAGGTAAGCAAGTTAGACGACGGGTAAACTGATTCGAATGTTTGTGAATTAAGTGATATTTATCTTAGGTTTATTGGAATTGCCTGGGCCTGTAACTTATTATCCTCCAAGTTAAAAATTGTTGGCGATGAAGTGGGTTAGATGAAGAATTAAAACAAGAAAAAAACTTAAATACGCATCCGTTATAACTGTTTCCTCAGGATACCACAAACAAGTATCCAACCGTATTAAGCACGTTACCTAATTGGATTCGGTAAATTAAATTGAAAAGAAAACAGCATACTCTGTAAATTAAATTTAAAAGTAAACCGGAAACCAATTTAGTAACCAATTCAGATCGTACTGTAGCTGGATTGTATATCTTCGTGTATTATAAGTGCAAATTTAATTTTGTGTTTTTCTTTGTTTATATATCATTTATGTATATGCTAAGCAAATAATTGATTTTTGTTGTTAGTTAACGTTAATAATTTTTAGAATAGCAATTTTTTTTCTTGATGAGTAAGGTGACACTAAAAGCGCTTTTGGCAGGTTACTAGCTCAGGTAAGCTAATTTGTTTATTTATTAAGCTTATTTATATATTGTTTTAACAGGTTCCTTTACTAAGCTAGTTTATTTATTTAACTTATTTATTTATTAAGCTAATTTATTTATTTATTTAGCATGTTTATTAATTGATCAAATTTATTTATTTCGTTAACTTGTTAATTTATTATGCTAGTTCGTTAGGCTAAATTGTTTTTGTTTTCTTTCCTTATAAAATATGAATATGACTTAATTACTTCAATTTCTTTAGCTTTAGTCAAAAACTTAAATGTATTGTGTTAATTTAAATACAAGTTTTCGTGATTTAATATAAAATTATAATGTTATAACTAAAATTGTGTTTTGAGAGTCATGGGAGATTGAGGAAGTAGGAAGCATGCCTTTTTAGTTCAGAGAAAATTACGGCTTCGGAATATATTGGCGTGATAGATGAATGATATAGGTTAGTTACAGTTACAGTGATCGTTTTGTGAAGTTTTTTTTTAATTTTCCGGTAATGCAGCATATAATAAAATCATATGTTTGTTTGAACCAAAACCCATCCCACTTCTCCCCTGATGCCTAGCGGGTAAAATAATGCTGCGGTTCAAAAATAGATCTACATTCTCATATGATTTCTGTTAAGGTTGCCGTTATCTATAACGGTAAACCTTACAGTGGCGCCCAAGCTGTTTATTGCTCATAACTATTGTCATTTTAGTTGATAAAAACAAAAAAAAAAACATTTATTTAGAAGGAAAAATTTTTTCTGTTTTCGTAACTTTTTTTTTAATTTAATTAATGGTTTGATTGAAATTGTCAATTTTTTTCTTTGTAGAATACATTTTATTTTATCACTCACACCAATATATTCCGATTTTAAACATCTCTATTCCTTATACGATCTTCTACTATGGTATTTAATAATACTTTGTAGCAAGGTTGGCTAGGGTCGATAAGCGAGTGCTGATTCGGAACTGATGTTTAAACTCTAAATTATCAAATGTTTGATTAGTTAGGGAAACTTCTTTTTTTTTTGAATCAATCATTTCTTTAATGATCACTGTTCCATTTTGGGTTTTTCTTTCTGGATGTCGGTTTTTTTAAAATAGATTTAATCGTTACTGAGATTATTGAAGCTGTTTCTTCCATAGGAAAATGTTTGACTATTCGGCGAAAAGTCACATATCTCTGTACGCTATTATCTTAATAAAACGATTTCACCTAAAATGTTTTGAAACAGTGGTTTTTAAAATTAAAGACAATTAATTTGCATTCGTGTATGTTTCGTTTTACACATGTTCTTTATTAGGAAACGAGATAAGTATATCCGAGTGTAAGCTCGTGCTGGGACTTAAGATTGTAGTTATCATAATCGATTTCCAAGTACATGACCATGTTATTTTTTTTCTCTTTTGTTCTCTGAGAGGGAACGGCAGTCGTTCAGCGGCGAATCTCTCATGACTCTCATACTCTATACACTTTTAGTTGAACATTGTTAGTATTTGATTCGGTGATAGTTTATAATTTTCGCGAAATTTTCATTTTTTGTACTTCTAAATTATTATATTTATTTATTTATTCTAATCGTTAAGTATTTTAATTCCTGTAATAAATTATATCCATAGTATATCTTGTGATCTATCATACCGCATGGAGTAACGTTTTTAAATTATTATATTAGTTTATTTATTTTTTTTTGATTGTTTGGTCTTGGATCTTAATTGTTGTTGATATTTATACATTTTATGATTATTACGTTTAGGTGGTCGTATAGGATAGTGTTAAACTTATCGTTATACTGATTCTCTTTACCAAGATCGTTTGGGGTGTGTTTAATTTGTACCGTTCTGGGCTTAAGGAAATAAATAGCGTAAATAAAAATGGATCCGGAATATTTAGAGCCGGATGAATTCTCAATTGAGGCTCAAATTCGGAGTTTAAAAGGGCCAACTAAATCAGTTCTAAAACAACTTTTAGAGAAATTAGCAGATGAAAAATTACAACCGTCTTTGGTTCCTACGCGAGCGCATGATCTTGCACGCAAGCAACCAATTCGTGAAGTTAAATCATGTGCTACGAAAATATCAGAGCTACAAATACTATTTAAGGAAACTATCAATGATGAAGTTACAGATGAAAGTTTGGATATGCAAACATTATCCATGATAGCTTCTCGTTTAATCCACATAGCCTCCCGTCTTAAGCGCATGTTTTATTCCGAATCTGCCTATGCATCTGCTGAAGTTACTTTAGTTCCCTGCGAAAATTTGTTGGAGCTTGTTGAGTCTGTGATCAGTAAGAATGCAGACTTGAATGAATCAAGAGCATCCCTCAGAACAATTAAAATTACAGTTCCAAGTGATGAGCTGACAGTTAATGGTCAAAATTCACCTTTGTCAAAAGAAGAGGTAGCTCAAACATCTTCTAGTTCTTACCAACGCGAATCCTTGAATCTCGAAACGCCTTATGAGTCTATTTCAAAAACGTCAAAGTCATCGGGATTATCTAAAGATGACGAGTTATTATCACTTCTAGCGCAAATCAGTGAAAAGTTGCCTCAATCAAAACGGGTGTCTAACAAGTTTGCTCTTCATAAAAATCCTACCATCTCAGAAGATATCCCACCTACTATTCCACGTAAGCCAGTATGGAGCGAACTACCTATTGTGAATCCCCAGGACTTTTCTCGTAACCAAAAACCTGTATTTAGCCAAAATTTCTGTAATGTACATTTTGATGGGTCGTCTCACATGCCTGTTGACCGATTCTTATTCAGGGTTGAACATTTAGCCAAAAGTTATGGCATATCACAGCACAAAATGGTGGATGAAGTAGTTTGGCTGCTCAAGGGTCAAGCAGCGGAATGGTATTGGGCATATTTGGAGAGAAATGGTGCGCTTACTTGGCCGCAATTCAGATTGGGACTGCAAGAAAGATTCCAGGATCGTAGAAATGAATGCGATATCAGACACGTAATTGAAAACAGAAAACAACGTGTTAAAGAAACCTTCCTTGAGTTCTATAACGAGGTTATGGCGTTGTGTCTTCCTTTAAAAGAACCTTTGCTTGAAAATGAACTTCTACTTATTTTGCGTCGTAATATGCGGCCTGGTTTGCAATTAAACCTTGCTGGTGAAAGTTTTAATTCAGTAAACCAATTGTTAAAAAAATGCATTGCGATTGAGGATACATGGTCTCGGTTAGGGTATGTGCCAGAATTTACTAACTCAAAACGTCATGAAATACATGAATTAGATTGTAATCGAGTTGAGATTTCAGGATCTACTACCATGGGAATTACTTCAACTAACGATCAACAAACAGCTTTGCCAAACTATTCTCAAACCATTGAAGCTGTTACCTTTTCCTCTAACGCCAGTAAAGGCAATTTAAGATCTGTTGGATTACAATGTTGGAACTGTGGTGGTAGCCACTTATTTAAAAACTGTTTAACCAATATAACACACCGATTTTGCTTTGGTTGTGGAGCAGTTGGCATTTTGAAACCAAACTGTAGTCGTTGCTCGCGAATTTCATCGGGAAACGATCATCAGGAAATGAAGAAATCGAGGGAACCTCATTTCCTGAACCAACCCTCAATACATCAGAAAAACATCGAAGTAGCCACCAACACCGATCCCGAACTGAGACTGAGACAGCATTTACATCCATTTCCACAAGGCAAATAGAAAGTCAAAACATAGTTAACCCCGATTTGACATCTTTAACTGATAGTGACGTTCATAAAACTGATGCCTATTTTGCAACCGATCCGTATCAATCCGTAGTCACGCTAAAACCCAATAGAGTGTTAAAACAGAAACAGCGCATGCATAAATATTTTCAGAGACGACGTAAACTGAAACTACTGCTGTCGGAAACGATAGTTGCGAATGCTAGAGATAATCGTCCTTATGCTGATGTCGTTATAGCTGGTGTTAAATACCATGGGCTACTAAACAGCGGTGCAAACATAAGCGTGTTGGGTGCGGGTTCCGAAAAATATCTTGAAAATCTTGATATAAGAGTGCACAATTTTCCTTTCGTTCTATCCACAGCCAGTGGGCAACCACAAAGGGTGATCGGCTATATAAATATAAAAACTGAGTATGCCAACAAAAGTCACAATATGCGCTTTTATATTGCTCCTGGTTTGCAACAAGAGTTGTATTTAGGTTGTGATTTTTGGAATAAATTTGGTATACAGCCTATTATGGTTAGTGAAATAGACCAACCTGAAGTCCTTTTTGATAAATCTATACCATCAAACAAGCAAACAAGTCTTCACCATCTTTCTAGCGAAGAAGAACATAAATTGCAAGAGGTAATTAGCACGATTCCTAACTTTAATCAAATTGGGCTAGGCAAGACACCTATTCTAACCCATTCAATTGATGTTGGTAATACTGCACCAATCAAACAGCGGCATTATTCTGTTTCGCCTGCTGTTGAAGCCGAAATCTATACAGAATTAGATAGAATGATATCCCTGGGAATAATTGAAGAAAGTCAGAGTGCTTGGTGCTCACCCATTGCGTTAGTAAGGAAGGCGAATGGTAAGTGTAGACTTTGTTTAGACGCTCGTAAATTAAATGAAGTAACTAAAAAGGATGCATACCCGTTACCTTTAATTGATGGATTACTAAGTCGTCTGGATAAAACCATGTATATATCGAGTTTGGATTTAAAAGATGCCTTTTGGCAAATTCCTCTCGATCCTGAATCACGTGAAAAGACTGCTTTCGCAGTCCCAGGTCGTCCACTTTATCAATTTAAGGTCATGCCTTTCGGTCTCTGTAACGCCCCGCAGACCATGTGCCGACTTATGCATAGAGTAATCCCTTATCATTTACACGATCGGGTTTCCGTATATCTAGACGACTTATTAGTTACATCTTCGACGTTTGACGAACACCTCTCTCTTTTATCAGATGTTGCCGATCGACTTCGCAAAGCAAATTTGTCCATAAATGTTGATAAAAGTAAATTCTGCATGAAGGAAATTAAATACCTCGGCTATATTGTAGGTGAAGGTGGTTTGCGAGTTGATCCGGATAAAATTAATGCTATTGTATCCTTCCCAATTCCAAAAACCGTACGTCACGTTCGTCGATTTCTTGGTGTTACAGGTTGGTATCGAAGGTTTATTGCAGGGTATTCAACCTTATCAGCGCCCTTAACTGATCTTTTGAAGAAGAATCAAAAATTTTGTTGGACTGAGAACGTTCAGGTCGCGTTTGATGCATTAAAGGAAGCCTTGACTTCCGCACCCGTTCTTTCAACACCTGATTTTAAAAGTCCATTTTATTTACAATGTGATGCAAGCACAAGCGGAGTTGGATGTGTATTATTTCAACGCACTGAGAATGGAGACGAGCACCCTATCGCCTTCTTTTCTCAAAAACTCAATCGGGCACAAAAGAACTACAGTGTTACTGAGCTTGAGTGTTTAGCGGCGGTATTGAGCATTAAAAAATTCAGAGCGTATATTGAAGGTCTTCCGTTTACGGTCATCACCGACCATGCGAGTTTGAAGTGGCTCAGAGAACAGCGAGATCTCTCCGGGCGCTTGGCAAGGTGGAGTTTAAAGCTTCAGGCTTTTAATTTTACTATTGAGCACCGGAAAGGAAGTCAAAATGTTGTTCCTGATGCTCTTTCTCGCATGCACGTTGATGCTCTTGACAATGTCGATAAAACGGTTGTTACAGATGGTACTAATCTCCCGCCGCTCCACATAGATCTTGGTGATTCGGCTTTTGATGAACCGGAGTATAAAGAACAAATCATTAAAGTTTCGAATGATAACAAAAGTAAAACAAATGTTCAAATATTTAATGGACGACTATACATAAATTTAACTCCAGAGTTATCCTACCTAGATACAGATGTCCCTCAGTGGAAGCTAATAGTTCCCAACAGCCTGACTAACGCTCTTATTCAACAGGCTCATGATGCACCAACATCAGCTCATCAAGGAGTAGCAAAAGTTCTCGATAGGATCAAACGGCAATATTTTTGGAAAAATATGGCTCAAGACGTAAAACTATACATTCAAAACTGCGATATTTGCAAAATGTCTAAAGCTACTAACGCTACCACTAAACCTCCCATGGGTAGTTTCGTAGAAGTTTTGCGACCATGGCAACGGTTATACGTCGACTTTTTGGGTCCATATCCCAGGTCTAAAAATGGCTTTACAAGCATTATCGTTGTCCTGGATAAATTCTCAAGATATGTCGTTGCGAAGCCAGTTCGTCAAGCCACTGCAGAAGCCGTCTGCAACTTCCTCGAACGAGATGTATTCCTAAAATTCTCTGTGCCCGAATCTATTTTGACTGATAACGGGAAGCAATTTGTGTCGCATATGCTGTCTAACTTGCTTTTGAAGTATGGAGTTGAGCATGTGTTTACTCCGAAATATTCTCCCCAGTCAAATGCCTCGGAGAGAGTAAACCGCACCATTCTCGCAGCCATTCGATCTTACATAAAGGATAACCACCAAAACTGGGATAAGCATTTGGAGGAAGTCCTTAGTTGTCTTCGAAATGTCAAACATGACGCAACTGGATGTTCCCCACACTTCTTAGTGTTTGGGCAACATATGGTTGGACACGGTTCAGATTATATTCTTTTTAGAGAGAAAAGCAACTTAGCTGGAAACTATTTGGCTGTGACATCTAAGTCAGATATGTTGTCAGTCGTACAGGAAGGAGTTCTTAAGAGTTTAAAACAGGCATATTATCAAAATGTACCAAGATATAACTTACGCAGTCGTCCTCGCCATTTCGTTGCACAACAAGAAGTATTCATTCGAAATTTTTCACAGAGCGAAGCCCCGAAGCAGTTTTCCTCCAAATTTGCTCCCAAATTCCAAAAGGCCCGAATTCGTAAGCCCGTTGGAAATGTCGCATATGAGATGGAAGATCTCCAAGGTAAAAGTCTCGGGGTGTACCATTTAAAAGATATTAAAGGTTAAACAAGCAGGTGAAGCCCGGCTATAGATTCTCAGGGTGTTGGGTCGTCCCCACGATTTGTAACACATTTCATTGAAAATAAAATGTAGTTCCAGCCCCTACATTTCATTATAATGCAACAGCACTGCATAAATAAAAAAATGAATCATCATCATTTAATTCGCATTTTATTTAATCAAACTTTATCCCGTTTTTCCTGGTTTTACGAAAACCTGATTACAATCATTTATTTATGTAGTTACTACAGAATTTTGCTGTTGCAAATTTTAAACATTCATTTTGAAAGTGTACGACAGTGAGTACATGAAATTAAACTTTAATAAAATCTAGTAACAAATTATACTAAGTGTTAAGTGATAATTCCAAGTTTTCAATATTCACAAAAAGTAGTGCATCAGTTATTTCAATTGCTTTTTGTTTAAGTTATTTCTTAATACATTAATAAATGCAATAAATAATACGGAATTATTTTATTGTGAAATTAGTGTGACCTAAACCGACCAGGTAAGCAAGTTAGACGACGGGTAAACTGATTCGAATGTTTGTGAATTAAGTGATATTTATCTTAGGTTTATTGGAATTGCCTGGGCCTGTAACTTATTATCCTCCAAGTTAAAAATTGTTGGCGATGAAGTGGGTTAGATGAAGAATTAAAACAAGAAAAAAACTTAAATACGCATCCGTTATAACTGTTTCCTCAGGATACCACAAACAAGTATCCAACCGTATTAAGCACGTTACCTAATTGGATTCGGTAAATTAAATTGAAAAGAAAACAGCATACTCTGTAAATTAAATTTAAAAGTAAACCGGAAACCAATTTAGTAACCAATTCAGATCGTACTGTAGCTGGATTGTATATCTTCGTGTATTATAAGTGCAAATTTAATTTTGTGTTTTTCTTTGTTTATATATCATTTATGTATATGCTAAGCAAATAATTGATTTTTGTTGTTAGTTAACGTTAATAATTTTTAGAATAGCAATTTTTTTTCTTGATGAGTAAGGTGACACTAAAAGCGCTTTTGGCAGGTTACTAGCTCAGGTAAGCTAATTTGTTTATTTATTAAGCTTATTTATATATTGTTTTAACAGGTTCCTTTACTAAGCTAGTTTATTTATTTAACTTATTTATTTATTAAGCTAATTTATTTATTTATTTAGCATGTTTATTAATTGATCAAATTTATTTATTTCGTTAACTTGTTAATTTATTATGCTAGTTCGTTAGGCTAAATTGTTTTTGTTTTCTTTCCTTATAAAATATGAATATGACTTAATTACTTCAATTTCTTTAGCTTTAGTCAAAAACTTAAATGTATTGTGTTAATTTAAATACAAGTTTTCGTGATTTAATATAAAATTATAATGTTATAACTAAAATTGTGTTTTGAGAGTCATGGGAGATTGAGGAAGTAGGAAGCATGCCTTTTTAGTTCAGAGAAAATTACGGCTTCGGAATATATTGGCGTGATAGATGAATGATATAGGTTAGTTACAGTTACAGTGATCGTTTTGTGAAGTTTTTTTTTAATTTTCCGGTAATGCAGCATATAATAAAATCATATGTTTGTTTGAACCAAAACCCATCCCACTTCTCCCCTGATGCCTAGCGGGTAAAATAATGCTGCGGTTCAAAAATAGATCTACATTCTCATATGATTTCTGTTAAGGTTGCCGTTATCTATAACGGTAAACCTTACACCTGGTTTACGAGAAGAGCTCTACCTGGGCATAGATTTCTGGGAGAAATTTGGTATTGTTCCTTCTTTTGTTAGTGAACTGACTCGTACAGAGCCAGTAACTTTAAATACACACAACCTCACCACTGATCAGCAACATGAACTGGAGATGATCAAGGATTCTTTCCCGTCATTTGAAGTGTCTGGGCTCGGAAAGACTTCTTTGGTTGAACATGTTATCGATGTTGGTGATAATGCACCTGTTAAACAGAGGCATTATCCCACATCGCCGGCTGTTCAACTAAAGGTTTATGTCGAACTCGACCGAATGCTTGAAATGGGTGTGATCGAAGAGTCTAACAGTTCTTGGTGCTCGCCAGTGGTTTTGGTACAAAAAGAATCTGGTAAAAACAGATTATGTATTGATAGCCGTCGTGTCAATTCACTAACGAAAAAGGACGCTTACCCACTTCCCTTGATTGATGGCTTACTAGGTCGTCTAAATAGCACAAAGTACATTTCAAGTATTGATCTCAAAGATGCTTTCTGGCAGATTCCTCTGGCAGAAGCATCTAGAGGCAAGACAGCCTTCACAGTGCCAGGTCGTCCATTGTATCAATTCCGGGTTATGCCCTTTGGATTGTGCAATGCTCCCCAGACAATGTGTCGGCTAATGCACAAAGTGATACCACATCAATATCACTAAAATGTCTTTGTTTATTTAGATGATCTATTGGTAGTCTCTTCCACGTTCCAGGAACATATGGAATTGCTGTCCAAAGTCTCTTCATTGTTAAGAGCGGCTGGGTTAACAATAAACCTCAAGAAAGGTAAATTTGTTCTGAGAGAGGTGAAATACTTGAGATTTTTGGTTGGTGAAGATGGTCTTCGAACAGACCCTGACAAGGTAAGAGCTGTAGCAGAGTATCCAGCTCCATATACAGTTAAACAGATACGACGTTTATTGGGAATGGCTGGTTGGTACCAACGTTTCATACCAAACTACGCAAGCGTGGTATCACCGATTACGGATTTATTAAAGAAAAGTTCTGGGAAATTGAAATGGACATTGGAAGCGCAAGCTGCTTTCGAAAACTTAAAAAAATTGCTGACTACAGCACCAGTATTAATTAACCCTGATTATAATAAAGAGTTCTTTATTAGATGCGATGCGAGTCTGACAGGGATAGGTAGCGTACTGTATCAGATCGACGAAGACGGACAAGAGTGTCCGATAGCCTTCATGTCGAAAAAACTTAATAAAGCTCAGAGAAATTACTCAGTTTCTGAGCTTGAATGTCTTGCGGCAATTCTGAGTGTGAAGAAATTCAGGGGCTATGTTGAAGGTCACCGATTTACGATTGTGACTGATCACTCAAGTCTGAAGTGGCTTATGTCACAGAAAGACTTGAGTGGTCGTCTGGCTAGGTGGAGCCTAAAACTTCAACATATGGATTTTACCATTGTCCACCAAAAAGGTACCCAAAATATAGTCCCTGATGCTCTATCTCGTCTTTATGACGATACACACGAGGAATTGACGGAAGCATTAGTACATCACATTAATGAAATTAAGATCGACAATGAAGATTATCGGCACAAAGAATATACGGATATGATAGCCAAAGTTCAATCATCACCAAAGGACTTTCCATCAGTTAAAGTCGTGGATGATAAGCTATACATACGTATTGAGCCAAGACCTGATGCAATACCCAACGATGTTCCTGTGTGGAAACTCTGGGTACCAAAACCGATGACTTCCAACATGATTCAGAAACATCATGATGATAGTACTGCTGCTCATGGAGGTGTTAAAAAGACTTTAGAATTACTTCGACATCTTTATTATTGGCCGGGCATGGCGTCACAGGTACACAACTATGTTGTGTCCTGCGACACATGTAAACAAACAAAAGCCACGAGTCAGATATTGCGTCCTCCGATGCAATATCAATTCGAAACAGCACGTCCATGGCAGAGAGTCTACATAGATTTTTTGGGACCGTACCCTCGTTCTACACTTGGGAATACGGTGTTATTGATAGTTCTGGATCATGCTACGAAGTTTGTACTACTGAAACCACTTAGAAACGCAACTTCACCGAAGGTGAATGCTTTTCTAAGGAATGAAGTGTTTCTTACATATAGGGTACCAGAGTTTCTGCACAGTGACAATGGCAAACAGTTCACTAGTAGGAACTTTCAAACTCTTTTGTCAGATTTCGGCATTAAACACATTAGGACCGGTGTCTATAGTCCTCAAAGCAACGCGTCAGAGCGGGTCAATAGGTCAGTTCTAGCTGCAATTCGAGCGTTCATTAAAGGTCAACATACCAAGTGGGACTCACAAATTGGTGAAATCGCATATGCACTGCGGGCGGCAGTACATTGTGCTACCAAGTACTCACCGTACTATCTATTATTTGGTCAACATCCAATATCGGATGGAAATACTTACCATTTGTTGAGATCACTACACCAGCTTGGTGAAGATGCTGGGGAGGAAATAGAACGCTCTGATCATTTGACTCTGCTTCGGAACCAGGTTCAACAAAATTTAAAAGCAGCTTTCAAAAAATCGCAACATCAGTACAACCTGCGATCTAAACTACGGACTTTTCAACCACAACAACGTGTGTTTGTACGGCAACATCATTTGAGTGACGCTACAAAAAAATTCTCGGCAAAATTGGCTCCAAAGTTCTTACCTGCAATGATTAAGACTAAGATTGGAAATGTACTCTATGAGTGCATAGATATGAGCGCATAGATATGAGCGGTAAGAGTCTTGGAGTCCATCACGCGAAAGACATCAGGGAATGATGTCTTTTCGTTAGGTAGGGTAGTTCCTCTGTCTGGTTGTTGTCTCTGGGGGTCACACCTCCCGTGTCATACTTACTGGTTGTATCGGGGTGTCCATAGTGCTGACGTTCGGATGGATGGTCGGTCTCAGTACTCAGTGAAGTTCCTAGGGACCTCATGAGTGTAGGAACCGGTCATCGGTCTTGACGCCAGTGACTGTGGGTATCTCGATCCCAGATACAGATTAGTTGTGGGAAGTAGTTCGGTGGTTTCTGACGTAGAGGGGGTGACGACGTTTTTGTGATTTCAAGGGTAAATATCTTGATTTTTACCTAGAATTCATGGTGTAACGTCCGCTATATTCATCTAAACAATAATAAAACCAATTCATCTTCTTTTCCTAATTCAATAAAAATTTATTTCATTAGTTTCAGTTCATTTTTTTACATTAATAATCATTTTAAAATTTTCTAATACTTAACGGCTAGTTAAATTTCGAATATACTATAAAAACAAACGAACGTACCCAATTTTACTTCCAATTCTAACGAACAGATGTCGTTACTAACTTTTGCTGAATCTTGGTATTACACGATTTTGTTTTTTCATGAGAAGATGTCAAAAACTAAAAATCACATTTTTTTTGGTTGGTTTTTTAAAAAAGATCTTCAATCTTTTTCGGTCTGTCGATGTTTATATTTGAAAAAAAAATAATTAAATTTTCTATCAACCGGTTAACATATTGTTCACAACTTTTTTTGTAAAGTTTTATTATTGTTCAAAAGGATAAACAAAAGAATTAAATGTTTTATTTATTGAGATAAATAAATTTAAATTAATTGGACAATGTATGTTCTAATTGAGTAAAATATGTTTTTTTATAAATTCACACTGGAGTCAAATTCTGATATGTGTATATTAAATGTACAAAACGTTTTCATACGATAACATTTTCATACGATTTTCATACAATATCCTACGAAAATAAGTTTGGTGATCATTGGACCGATAATATTCAATCGAGTGGATAGCGCTAATATAATATATAAAGCAAAAAAAAGAAGAAATGGAAATTGGATGGCTAAATGAATAGGGGTCTATCCGTGAACGGGATATAATCGTTCGAATGTGTCATCACGAGTGCTGTTTGTTTCTCGAAGGGGATTTCAACAAGGGAAATTTAAATTGATGCTTGATTTGAGATATAGCAACTATGGAAATCTGGAAATGCAGTTTGGATGATGCTAATGAACTCAAATGAACAATCAGGTTTTCTTTTTTTTATTATCTATACATAAATTATTATAATTGTTTTTGGTTAATTTCATAAATATACATCATTTTTATAATCTTTTCGTATATGAATATATAATACATTTTGTTTGGGAAATGAAATGTTAGGCTGATAGAATCAAAGTAAGAGATTCCCAATCTCAGGGGTCGTCTAGGGGATCAATAGTTATCCGGTGTGTTTCTTTGTGTTATTAATTTATTGAATTTTGTGTATGAAAAGTCCAAGCCACCCACAGTGGTGCTTACTAATATGTTGACCTTTTATGAACGCTCGAATTGCTGCTAGGACTGACCTATTGACCCGCTCTGACGCGTTGCTTTGAGGACTATAGACACCGGTCCTAATGTGTTTAATGCCGAAATCTGACAAAAGAGTTTGAAAGTTCCTACGAGTGAACTGTTTGCCATTGTCACTGTGTAGAAACTCTGGTACCTTATATGTGAGAAACACTTCATTCCTCAGAAAAGCATTCACCTGCGGTGTAGTTGCGTTTCTAAGTGGTTTCTAAGTGGTAATACAAACTTCGTAGCATGATCCAGAAGTATCAGTAATACCGTATTCCCAAGTGTAGAACAAGGGTACGGTCCCAAAAAATCTATATAGACTCTCTGCCATGGACGTGCTGCTTCGAATTGATATTGCATCGGAGGACGCAATATCTGATTCGTGGCTTTTGTTTGTTTACATGTGTCGCAGGACACAACATAGTTGTGTACCTGTGACGCCATGCCCGGCCAATAATAAAGACGTCGAAGTAATTCTAATGTCTTTTTAACACCTCCATGAGCAGCAGTACTATCATCGTGATATTTCTGAATCATGTTTGAAGTCATCGGTTTTGGTATCCAGAGTTTCCACACAGGAACATCGTTGGGTATTGCATCAGGTCTTGGCTCAATACGTATGTATAGCTTATCATCTACGACTTTGACTGATGGAAAGTCCTTGGGTGATGATTGAACTTTAGCTATCATATCAGTATACTCTTTGTGCCCATAACCTTCGTTGTCGAGTTTAATGTCGTTAACATGATGTGATAATGCTTCCGTCAATTCCTCGTGTGTATCGTCATAAAGACGAGATAGAGCATCAGGGACTATATTTTGGGTACCTTTTTGGTGGACAATGGTAAAATCCATGTGTTGGAGTTTTAGGCTCCACCTAGACAGACGAACACTCAAGTCTTTCTGTGACATTAGCCACTTCAGACTTGAGTGATCAGTCACAATTGTAAATCGGTGACCTTCAACATAGCCCCTGAATTTCTTCACACTCAGAATTGCCGCAAGACATTCAAGCTCAGAAACTGAGTAGTTTCTTTGAGCTCTAATTAATTTTTTCGACGTGAAGGCTATCGGACACTCTTGTCCGTCTTCGTCGACCTGATATAATACACTACCTACCCCTGTCAGACTTGCATCGCATCTAATAAAGAATTCTTTATTATAGTCAGGGTTTATCAATACCGGTGCTGTAGTCAGCAATCCTTTTAAATTTTCAAAAGCTGCTTGCGCTTCCAATGTACATTTCAATTTTCCCGAACTCTTCTTTAATAATTCTGTAATCGGTGATACCACATTTTGCTTACAATAGACAATTTTTTATGGAGTTTAATACTAAGTTTACACCAGGAACTAATAGGTACATACTATACTTATTAGGTCGACTATGGTCGATGTAAACATTTATCAAAAAAGTACGTACCAAATATTTGGTAGGATGATTTGCTACGTATCAAATTAGGTACGTAGCAAACAGGTATTATTTTTACGGTGTGAACACTAAAATTAGGTATGACATTTAAAATAAAAATAAATCAACTTATTTTATAAATATGTATTTATGTTTGGTGTGATTGTTTTGCTGAAATTAAAAGTAAAATAAATTTTAGCATTAATATAATAAATGTTTTCAGTTTTTTATAAAAAATATATATGGAAATTATTTTTTCCTAACCAAAAAATTAACAATGAAAGGACGCGCTAAAAATTAATATGTCATACCTAATTAATAAGAGTTTACATCACCGTATCAAATTTAAAAAGTATGATGGTGAAAATGGCTAGCAAATTTGATACGTAGCAAATTAGATACTGGTGTAAACTTAGTATAAGACGACTTGAAGTCTGGCTCGTGAGCGTTCTCCAGGAAATCGTCATTAGTTCCTGTAATTTATTTTTAGTTTAGTTTTAGGGTAAGGAATCACAACTGGGTCATTAGAAATGAATTTCGAGTTCGAATTTCTTTACAAATGTAGTTCGAATCCTGACACGAAACACAAAAAATTTTTTCCAAAGGAATTTTAGAGAAAATGTTAGTAGTTATTAGAAAAGAATTAATAGAAAAGTTATTTCTAATTATGAAATAATTAATTAATTAACTATAATTAATTTAATTTTTTCCCCAAAAATTGGTTAAAAAAATAAATAAAAATCTTTCTTTTGACTCACTTGACAACATTTTTTTGACAAACTTATAATGCCATAATTCTCAATAATAATAATAAAATTTCACTTCAAACAAACAATTAATTTTATTATTTTCCAAAAAACTGCGTAAAAAAATAAATAAAAATCTTTCTTTTGACACTGTGGTGAATAGGGTGAACACTGTGTACCCGTGTAAACAAACATTCGATTAATAACAATGGATAAAACTAGATGGCTAGAGTTGTAGGTTGTCAAAATAAAAACACATTTTATGTAATAAAACTTACTTTTTACTTTTGCGTTTTTTCGAACAGTCGAGTAAAAAATTAGATATAATTTTTCTTTCTGCAAGTACATGAAGTACTTAATTCTAGATGTACAATTTTAATTACATTTGTATTAATTATTAATTCCTAGTGTTGAAAATCTGAAAATAAAATAAATAGTAGATTAAAGTTTTGTGTAAAATAAATGTAAATTAAATATGTTAATGAAATACACCGATAATTAAAATTTGGAATTCAGCGTATTATCTCTGAAATAAGAAGTTTCTAGAAACCGTAAGTTCAGAATATAATTATACTACGTGCAATATTATGGTTATTTGGGATTTTGTTAAACCGAATATGTTTGAGGAATATTTGTAGTGTAACGGCAATAAAATAATCGCACCTTCTAACAACAATATTGGAGTCATATCATAACGAATAATAAGTTACTACAATACAATTTGGAATGAAATAAACCCCACAAATGGTAAGGCCGACGTGAGTCAACAATCAGTAATTTACAGCGTTGGCTGAACTACATGTTCATTCCAAATTACTTTTCATTATAATGTGTAATCACCGATATATACAATTCGTCAAATATACAAATGTTCATCAACGAGAACAAAGTGTAATCTGAATGGCTGATAGTAGTCATCAATATGGACACGTTACAATAAATTCTATCAGCAAACAACGATATCCATCAAACAAGTAACAACGATAAAGTTAGCAACCGATGATCAAATTTCAACAATTGGAATTGTCAAGGTATTTATTCATTTTAAATTTAACACACGCGGGTAAATCAACATACAGCTTACGACATACAGTCTAACCTAAAATATGTCGCATCGAAGATCAAATCAACGATAAAATTTTGAATTAACCTTAAATTTAATTTTTTTAATTAATTTTAAATTTAAATCATATTAATCAATAAATAGAATTCATTAATTAATAAATAGAATTCATAATTTGTCAAACATTAAATAAACAATTTTTCTGGAAATCTAATGTAAAACTCGCAACATAAAATTTTATCCAGTATGTTCGATCGGTATATATTGAATTTTTTTAAACAGTTTTAAACGAAAATTCACAATTTTGGGGTGTTACGCATTATTATATTATAAATTAAATATTTTATTATCAAAATATTCATTCATTTCAAACTTTAAAATAAATTTTCGATATGGCGTTTAATCTTTGGTCACCACTTCACTCCCAACCACCGACAGTGTCTCTAGAAACGACGGATAGGGCCACTGGTACTATTCCAGAACAAACTAAATTAACTAGTAAATGTATATTAGACGATCCTTTAATAACGTTCGACCAGAACCGATTAGTTCAGGAATCACAACCAATCACGACACTTAATACGGATCAAACGTGGTTGAAATCAGAGGAATACATGAACCAAACAACATCCACGCCAGATACGAATGAAACTCGTAATGACAAAAGAAATAGTGATCTTCCAAACTATAGATCTATAAACCCAACCCAAACATTTCAATCAGGTATAAACGCTAATACGACAAATCGAAAACTATTAATACCAACGTTTTGGAAAAACAAACCATTAATTTACTTTGGATACATCGAATCCATTTTTTTCGCAAATGGTATCTCGGATCAATTATCCCGTTTCCATGCAGTCATCGCGGCGCTTGACCAAAGCATTTTGCCAGAGGTGGCTGACTTACTAATAGACACAAAAAAACCAAACATGTATTTTTTAATTAAACAACGATTATTGTCATTATACGAAACTTCCGAAACAACTCGAATTAATAAATTGTTAACCAATACACAACTTGGGGAACAACGACCTTCACAGCTGTTACACCAGATGACAGATCTGGCACAAGGGTCGGTAAACGAAACCTTTCTCAAGAATCGATAGTTACAACGACTCCCATCACAGATAGGGATGTTTCTGTCAACGGCTACAGGTAGCCTAGAACAATTAGGACAACTTGCCGATAAATTGTACGAATTCACCAATACAAACGCAATTAACGCAATGAATTCCCAACTTAATAACCAGCCGACTGACAACACAGTTACGGATATTAATAAACAATTAACCGCATTAATAAACCAAATCGCTGAACTTAAGCTTGAAAATAAGCGTTATAGGGCAAGAAGTAAATCACCAAACTTCAAACATCGTGACCGATCCAAGTCACGTAATCGAGAACCTAATCCGGATGATAGCACATGCTATTACCATCGGACATACGGAACACGAGCGAAACATTGCAGAGAACCCTGCAAGTTCAAAACCGAAACCGACCAGGGAAACTAGAAAGTCAATTTCCTCACGCGACGAAAGAAATTGACACGATTTTAAACAGTCGCCTCACAGTCTACGACTACAAAAACGAACTCAACTTTTTAATAGACACTGGCGCTGACGTTTCTGTGATACCGTCGAACCCTAACAACGAAAACTGCAAACCAACCAAAAACGACGTTCAACTTTTCGCAGCGAATGGTACGTTCATTGAAACCTACGGCATTAAAACCATCGAAGTGGATTTAGGACTCCGTAGATCCTTCCAATGGGACTTCATCATCGCAAAAGTGGACAGACCAATCATCGGAGCGGATTTCCTCACGAACTTTGAATTGTTAGTCGATCTGAAACACAAGCGAATAATCGATCAATACACCAATCTAAAAGTAAACGCAGGAATCCCCGAAGTTACACCGAATAAAATCAGCACAATTAACGCTGACACATCAATATTCACACAACTTTTAATCGAATACAAAGACATTACCATACCAACGCAAAGTAAATTCGTAGCCAAACACGACGTTACACATGTCATCGAAACCACAGTTCAACCAGTGTATCGGAAAGCGAGACGGCTCCATTGCAATAAACTCGAAATTGCAAAACGCGAATTTCAGTACATGGTAAATAATGGTATATGTCAACCTTCAAAATCACCATGGGCAAGTCCTCTGCACATGGTACTGAAAACGAACGGGAAATATCGTCTGTGCGGGGATTACAGGGAATTAAATTCAAAAACAATCCCAGACAGATACCCAGTCCCCCATATTCAGGACTTCAACCATCTACTCCACGGGAAGCAAATTTTTTCGGTAGTCGATTTGGTTAGAGCATATAATCAAATCCCGGTTAGTCCGACGGATGTTCCTAAAACTGCTATCATAACGCCATTCGGGTTATTCGAATTCAAGAAAATGACCTTCGGACTACGAAATGCAGCTCAAACATTTCAACGCTTCATGCAACACGTACTAACCAATCTCGATTTCGCTTTTGTATACTTGGACGATATACTAATCGCGTCCAAAAATGAAGACGAACACTTAACTCATTTGCGACAATTATTCGACCGATTACGTCAGTACGGAATGGTTGTCAACGTTAATAAATGCGTTTTAGGCGAAAAAGAAGTCAAGTTCTTGGGTCAATTAGTCAATAAAGACAGAGTGAAACCCCTCCCAGAAAAGGTACACTCAATTTGCGAATTTCCTGAACCTACAGATGTACGTGGACTACGTCGCTTCTTAGCAATGTCCAACTTCTACCGAAGGTTCATAAAGGATGCAGCAACGATTCAAACACCATTACTAAGTTTTTTAGTCGGCAACAAGAAGAACGACAAGAAAATAATTTCATGGACGGAAGAATCTCGAAACGCTTTCAGCAAATGTAAACAGGCATTAGCAGATGCCGCCTTGCTGGCACACCCAGCACCGAACAAAGAAATCGCATTAATGGTTGATGCGTCTGATTTCGCTATGGGAGCAGTAATACAACAACGAGTTGATAATTACTGGCAACCGCTAGCCTATTTCTCTCGAAAATTCAACGAGACACAACGCAAATACAGCATGTACGACCGCGAACTAACAGCGATATTCACAGCAGTTAAACATTTCAGGCACATCTTGGAAGCACACGCATTTATTATCTATACAGATCATAAACCGATAACTTTCGCGTTCCAGCAAAAACCGGATAAAGCTTCACCCAGGCAAACACGACAACTGGACTTCATAGGTCAATTCTGTACAGATATACGACACATATCTGGATCTGATAATATAGTGGCTGACGCGTTATCACGCATTACGTCGATTGATACGTTCCCACTCGCAGAAATATTCACAGACATCACTGATGCTCAAAATAACGATGATGAATTGACTACGATACTTAACAGTGAAACAAGTCTCGAACTATCCAAATTACAACTACCAAACAGCGACTTGGAGATGTATTGCGATACAAGCACGACACAAATCCGTCCTTACGTACCGAAAGTATTACGACGATCGATCTTTAAACATTTTCACAACATGGCACATCCTGGAATCAAGGCAACAACTCAACCAATCAAATCCAGATTCGTGTGGCCATCTACAACTAAAGATTGCATCAACTGGACTCGAAGCTGTGTACCGTGTCAACGGGCGAAAGTATCACGTCATACAAAAAGCGAAATAGGTATATTTAAGGTACCAGATCAACGATTTACACACGTAAATATCGACTTGGTTGGACCATTACCCGTCTCACAGGGATACACCTACTGCTTGACATGCGTTGACCGTTTTTCACGCTGGACGGAAGCTTTCCCGATCGAAGACATAACGGCCGAGACTGTCGTAAAGTCATTCTACGTAAACTGGATCACTCGATTTGGCGTCCCACAAGCGGTAACGACAGATCAAGGTCGCCAATTCGACTCAAATCTATTCCGCGAACTGAACCAATTTTTAGGGATGAAACATTTTCGCACGACACCGTACCACCCACAATCTAACGGATTAATTGAGAGGTGGCATCGTGACATTAAAGCGGCAATCAAAAGCCATGTCACTGAAAGATGGGGCGATGTCTTACCAACAATTATGTTAGGTATTATGGCACAACTATCCGTTTGCCAGGCGAATTTTTTGATCCAAACCAAAACTTCGAAAATCAAAGTCAACTCGTAGAACGAATTAAAAACGATTTTAATAACTTGAAACCACGGCAAACTTCAAATCATGGAAAACAAACGATCTTCGTCAATAAAGATCTCAAAACCTGTTCTCACGTTTTCGTTAGGAATGATAAGGCGTTCGTCTTTACAACCACCTTATGAGATCATCGAGCGTAACGCGAAGATTTTTAAACTTAACATAAAATCAAAACATGTTAACATTTCGATTGACAGACTCAAACTTTGCTTCTTACTAGCCGACACCACCAACGAAACATTAACTCAGTTAAAAACCGAGGAGGACACCACAACATCCAACTTATCACACACACAGACTAAAACAATGTCAGATCAAACACACTTAAGTCCCAATATCAACAAGGAGACAAGAACTGGCACGAGACAAGAACAAAATACGTCTACCAGTAAGGTTCCTCGAACCCCTCAACACTTCGACAATAATTATCGTTCCAACTACGTCGTAACTGGTGGGGGAGTGCTGTGGTGAATAGGGTGAACACTGTGCACCGGTGTAAACAAACAATTGATTAATAACAATGGATAAAACTAGATGGCTAGAGTTGTAGGTTGTCAAAATAAAAACACATTTTATGTAATAAAACTTACTTTTTACTTTTGCGTTTTTTCGAACAGTCGAGTAAAAAATTAGATATAATTTTTCTTTCTGCAAGTACATGAAGTACTTAATTCTAGATGTACAATTTTAATTACATTTGTATTAATTATTAATTCCTAGTGTTGAAAATCTGAAAATAAAATAAATAGTAGATTAAAGTTTTGTGTAAAATAAATGTAAATTAAATATGTTAATGAAATACACCGATAATTAAAATTTGGAATTCAGCGTATTATCTCTGAAATAAGAAGTTTCTAGAAACCGTAAGTTCAGAATATAATTATACTACGTGCAATATTATGGTTATTTGGGATTTTGTTAAACCGAATATGTTTGAGGAATATTTGTAGTGTAACGGCAATACAATAATCGCACCTTCTAACAACAATATTGGAGTCATATCATAACGAATAATAAGTTACTACAATACAACTTGGAATGAAATAAACCCCACAACACACTTGACAACATTTTTTTGACAAACTTCTAATGCAATAATCTAGTTTATGATCGCACATACCAAGCACGACCATCCAGATTTCTCCACATTCTTTGTTCCTACTCATCACTTAAAATGAACGGTTTTTAAGCAAAAAATATGCATATTTCCTTGTTTTGACACACTTGACGATTTTTTGACACACTTCCGGTACAGTTATCGAACACATCGTCCTTTCGGATCTTACCATTGAGTGTACCTATTTTTAGAATTCAAAATTTTTAAAATCCCTTCAGCAGTTTTCTAAATTTCGTCGGTTGTCGTCGTCCTAAAACGTCGAGAAATGTCAAAAAAAGTGGGGGTAAGAAATTCACTTTTAGATCATGAATGTAATACTTAGGTCTTTCAGGCCTAAAGGACCGAAGTAATAGGTTATTAAACTTTTCATACAAGTTTGTATGGGAAATTTTGGCAATTTTTATATTTCTTTTTGAGAGACTTATGTGGAGTTCTTTCAGACAAAAAAAAGTGATGCACATCAAAAAAAATTGATGTAAATCAATTGGTCGTGTTCTTTCAGACCAAATTTTTGATGTTTTTTCTGATGTACATCAATTTTATGAAATTGAGATTTTTTGATAAATTCGTTCCAGCAAAAACTAATACAAACACACACGTAAATGTCAAATATAAAAACAATAACAAGCTTGACGACATTTTATGAATTTATTCATCTTAATTTTCATTCTTGGATAGTTTTTTTGTGATTATTAGAGTTTTATAAAATTAAACATTAATTCTGTGTAAAGTGTCTTTCTAAAGTATTTTGTGTATAATTATTTTAATCAAAATATAAAAATAAAAAGTATAAAAACAATAACAAGCCTACCGCCAAAACCCCCGATATACCGGGGGTTTTGCTACCGCCTACCGTGGTTGGTTATTCGGAAAAAGAAGTAATTGTTGAAACTATATTTTATAAAATATACAACGTATTAATTAATGTAAATACTTTTTATTCTTAGTTCCGAAGTCATTTTCGTGTATCAAGGGTAATAGCAGACCACTTGACTTATTATTATGAAAAATCAACTCATTTCAAACCAAGATTGATTGGTAGTGGAAGAAAGGGTGTAAGCGCAAAATCTCAATGTTTGGCTTTCTTGTGGTAATTGTTCTTAAATCAAAATATTTTAAACACAATATATAATTGACTTTAATTGACTTGAATTTTATTTTAAGGTTTGCTGGTAACAAGCAAGGCTACAGGGAAGTGGCAAATTTATTTAAGCCGGGCATTCACATACAACGGAAACAGAAACGGAAACCGAATTTCATACAAATTTGACAACAACGGAAACAGAAACCGAATTTAGAAACGTAACAGAAACGTAAAATTCGTCTGTTTTGTCTGAAACGGAAACAATTAAAATTGAATTGTTTCAGTACCGAAACTGTCACATGACCAGAAACTGTCACATAATATTAATTATTATTTTGAATTCTGGTAACAAAATCTTTGAATTTTGAATTTAATTAGTAGGTTTAATAAATAAAAATTATTTGTTTTTGTTATTCTTCAATTTTACTATTCATAATATATAACAAATTCACAAACTCAAACAAAATTCGGTTTCCGTTTCTGTGTTATTATTCACCATCGTCAACCAAATTAGAAACAGAAACGGAAAATTTTCAGTTTCATTTTCGGTTTCTGTTTCCGTTGTATGTGAATGCCCGGCTTTAATGTTACAAAATGAGCCACTCATAAAAATCTGACAAATTTTATCTTCTTGTTCGACATATCACCAGCGCACATAAAATTTCCAACAACGGATTCTGAAAAGGCAGCTACAGCCAGAGACTTTGAACAGGTATTGCAATAAGAGCAAAAGGCCAGACCTTTGTTATTTTATAAAAGCTGAGTTTATCTGCGCATGTCCGCCACTAATGTATGAATGATCAGTGACTATGAAATTTGAATCATCGTGGCTTTGGTAACAGATTGCTAAGTCTGGCTGCTAAGAAAATATCTAATGATTGTAAATAAATAGTTTCCCAATTAACATATATAAAATTCAGCTTTTACGCTATAACATAAGTGTAATTACATTTTTTTTTAAGTTTAAGGGTGTCTGACAGTGGGTTGCCACGATACACAGTGTCTGGCAATGGATGGTCATTTCTAAAACTATCCCAAAGAGAATATAAAAAAATTACACTTTATACTTTTACGCATCATTTTATACACCTTTATTTCCGTTTACCTGCCAAAGCAACGATGATACAAACTTCATAGTCACTGATCGTTCCTACCTTAGTACATACTGCACATACGCAGATAATCTAGTAGTAGACATGCGCAGATAATAACCAACCGGATCTTAGTTGAGCTAGGATGGATCTGGACCTAGTGCTACGGGATAGTTGAACCTCTTCGGCAGCGACTTTTGGTGGCTTTCTATTTAAAACACAATTTGGAATATATTTCTTTATTGCATTTTCAACCAATCTTGCAGAAAGCATCTTGCTGTCTTCCTTATGTCTCTAGGTGGTTCGATCGTAGTTTAGGTGTCCTTGCAAGGATGTTGCTCTTTGTGACAGGCCAATATATATTGTTTGGTTAGCATTTCATTATGTTCACGGACCGGCAATATGTTACTTTCCTCGTGCAAGTGATCTCGGTGGGCCATCAGGTGACATCCGGTTGCGGTGCGTTATGGTCGTGTTTTTATCTTTGCCCCATGAACTATCCGCTAGTGCTTTTTATGCGTTATTCCGGTTTTTCAATCTTGAGTTTATTTGTTGTGCATGAGCGTTGCATTTAAGCAGTGGGTCGAATGTTACACCCAACAGTCTCGGATTTTTTACTGTAGAAATAAGTATGTTATCTATGCAGATGCTTAGTATTGAATTTACATCCTTCGTCCATGTAGTGAAAAGTGTAGAAGTGGACTTTTCAGTAGCAAGTTTTAGTTTTCTGCGTTTAAAACAATCATTCAGAATATTAATGTAGGTTTCAGGATATTTGTGAGTTGTAGGTAATGTGGTTGTACGGTAGATAACGGTTTTGTGAATGATAAAGGCAAGGCCACCACCTTTGTCCTTCCCTTTATCCAGACTTATAATTTTGTAATCACAGTAATTATCACTAATCTTAGATCTAACATTTAATTTGGTTTCTTGAAGAACCGTGACTAGAATATTGTTATTGCACATATAATTTATAATATCATTTATCTTGTTGGTGAGACCGTTGCAATTCAATTGCGTAATTTTGACATCACTCGGAGTTTCCGGATGCGTGTTCATTCCCATTGTGTTTTGCTGCGAGCTCGTGTTGGTATGTTGACCAGATAATTGACAACATGGCGCTATGTAGTGTTTGGTCCATTGTTTATGTGTGGCCAAACCAGAGCAGTTCTTGAGGTGACATCATTCTTTACAGGTGTTGCACTGGATGGATGTATTTGCTATACTGAACGGATTTGCACCTTTCGTCGAAATTATTGTGATGGTCCTTGGTCGGAATTAGGTTCCGAGTACTTCTGGGGCGTAGACCTGTCCATCTTGAGAAGTACAAAGCTCTGGTCGTCGCGGGTTCTTAGTCTAAATCAGAGATGGGAACCAAAGATTTTGTTAAGTTGGTTCGGTTTTGGTTTAATAACAAATTTTTATTGTGGTTTTTGGTTTGTTTCACACGAATCGGTTTCCATCTCTGGTCTAAATAGAATATTTAACTTATTTAAAAAATTTTAATTTTTATAAAATGTAAAATGATATGTAAAATTTTTTAATATTTACAAAATTTCAGATCGCTGGTTTTCCGAACGTTATAGGGTGCATTGATGGATCCTATATATACATAAAGAAACCTGTGAATAAAGTCAGATCAACTTATGTTAATCGTCACGGGTTAATCTCACTAACATTGCAAGCAATCTGCGATGCGGATAAGAAATTCCTTGATGTATGTATTGGATCGCCCAGCAAAATTCACGATTCCAGAATTTTTAAATTGTCACCAATTTCCACAACACTGCCTGTAGTATGTGGGGTAAAGTACCATATTTTAGGAGATGGTGCGTATCCTATAAGGGAGTACTTATTAACGCCATATAAGGATTATGGGCATTTAAGTCCAAACCAAATTAAATATAATAAAAAGCACTGCCAAACGAGAGTCAAAATAGAAAATGCGTTCGGTCTACTAAAACAAAGGTTCCGGCAGCTCATACGCTTAGATTTCTTCTCAGTCGAAAGGATGTGCAAGTTTGTTTTAGGATGTTGTGTCCTCCACAATCTGTGTATTGAAAATAATGATATATGGGAAGGTGACGAAATATTTAACGACGAATCTCTTATTGAAGAAGAAAACCAGACATCATTATCAGACGGAAATGTAGGGACACTGAGTGAAGCTGTATTGAAGCACAGAGGAGAAATAAAACGAACTCAAATATCTGAAAGTTTCTAATTCATAAAGTTATTTTCACTTTTATTATATTATTATATTAACAAAAATTTTAAATAAAAAAAAATTATAAAAAAACAATAAAAAACCTTAAAAACTAATTATACCGATTTCTTCTGGCCATTTCCATCATTGCTTTTAATTTTTCCTGATGCCGCCTTTCTCGAGTTTCCTCTTTTTGTTTGTCGGACTCCTCTTTTTTTGCTGCCATGTCTTTCAAGAATTGCTCCTGCCATTTATTTTTAGCTTTTTTTATTTCCAAAAATTTTTCACAGAAAATTTCTTGTGCAGATTTTCTTACCCGCTTTCTTGGTGCGGAATATTCTGCCGAGCCTACGAACCCTTCAGAATCTGATGTATCCACCGTTTCTGAACCACTTGTTGAAGGTGCATTTACTAAGTTTGCTGTTGCAGATGTGGACGGTTCTGGGCTTTTTGGTCTTGAATTTTGGTTAGCTTTTGTAGAATAGTTATCAGGGATGTGGCGTTGTGCCGTATCGGTCTTAGATCCCCGTTTCCAAGCTATTGATGTCTGCGTTAAGAAACAGTCCGGCACCAGCGAATCATCTTTTGCAATGATTTCTGCTACCTCGTCCTCAAACTCATTTTCAATGAGTGTTCCCGCTTTTTCCATTATTGTCGATAATTTTTTTGGTACGTTTCATAACACATCTATAACGTGTCTCCACTTGGAGTGGAGAAACAGATAAATTAAATTCTTTATTTAAATTTTGGGCGATATGTTCCCACATTTTCTTTTTAGTGCGATATTCTTTTTTTGGGCCCACATCAGGAAAACACTTGTTATAGTGTTCCAACAAATATCTTGTTTGGCCCTCTGTCCATTTAAAAACTAAAATAAAAAAAATTAGTTATTTTTGAAATTTCTTAATAAAATTTACCTACGGTTTTCTTCACGACTATAATTTAAAATTGGATCTTCTTCTATTAATACGTCCACACCGATTGAATCGGTTGTGGGAATTTCCTCTTCAACCGGAGGCTGCATAATTTCTTCATATATCACTTCCAAACCATAGAACGGTGCCACTTCCCCCCAAAATTCCCCTTTACAATGACACCAGCTATAAAAAATATTTAATAAAAATATTTAATAAAAATATAAACATAAATCAATGTATAGACTGCGTTGCAAGTAATGCTAAATTGTACTGAACGTGCAAAATCAATTCATTTTGTTCTAAATTCATCAATTCATTTTGTTTCTAAATTATGGTAAGTAATATGAAGATAGTATGGTAAGGTTTAGCGAAATATTCCTAAGTATAGTACAATTTAGCAGCTAATTGGCATACAATTATAGTTTAAAGTTGGCAATAATAGTTTAAACTACAAATTTCATTAACTAAGGGCCAATTTCACCATCCTCAGTTAAAGTTAGTTAACTGACACTTAACTTTAACCGAGAGATAACTGAATGATACAAAATGAACTTAATATTTAGCTAACTGAGACTGGTGAAACCCATTTCCTTCAGTTAAGTGGCAGTTATGTTAAATTTAACTTAACTTTAACTTATCTGAGGATGGTGAAACTGGCCTTAAATGTTCCAATCATTTAAATTTTTACAATGAATTAACATTTTTATATTTTTAACCATGCCATCCTCTAATTGAGCGACATTATTTGAGTCCATGACTACTTCATAGTCGCACAAATTTATTTGTGTAGCCATATTTATGTTTTATAATTTTTTAGAAAGTTTATAAATTTGTAACTACCACTATCACTAAAAAACGATAAACTTTTAGTTAAATGGCGTGAAGCTTGTTATTAGACTAAGAGCCCGCAACGGCCAGACCTTCGTTATTTTATAAAAGCTGAAAGTTTTTCTGCGCATACCCCCTACTCAGGTTGGAACGATTAGCGATATATGAAGTTTTGATCATAGTGGCTTTGGCAGGGAGCAGGTTCAAAAGGTGCCCAAAAGAACATATGTTTAAACTTTAAAGTTTAAGGGTGTCTGGCAGGGGGTTTCCACGATAGTAAGTGTCTGGCAATGGGTGACGTGACTTCTAATACTATCCCGAAGAATATATAAAAAAATTAGCTTTTATACTTTCACGAAACTTTGAAGGCCCCTTTTGAACCTGCTCCCTGCCAAAGCCACTATGATCCAAACTTCATATATCGCTAATCGTTCCTACCTGAGTAGGGGGTATGCGCAGAAAAACTTTCAGCTTTTATAAAATAACGAAGGTCTGGCCGTTGCGGGCTCTTGTTCTATATTGTTTTTATACTTTTATTTTTATATTTTAATTAAAATAATTATGCACAAAATATTTCTGTATGTGGGAGGTAAACTACACCAAGTCACATTTTTTTCAAAGTACGTTTTTTTATACTGTTAGAATCAAGATTTTGTTCTCTACCGAGAGGTTAATAGCACTTAGTCCTAACTAGTGTAGTTTTCGAGATAGAATAATTTGTACAATTTGTACAATAATTTGTACAATGTACAATTGTCTTGGACTTGGTGCTGTATGTTTCAAGGGACTTGGGAATACTAAGATCCATCATTGTGAGGTAAAGTACACCAAGCCCTTTTTAACAAATAACCGTTACATAATATGACGTAATTTAATAAAGGATATCATGGAAATTAAAAAAAATGACAGAGCAATAAAATAGTCGGGGTAAGGGAAGCAGTTAATGGAGAGATAGAAGGGTTTGTGGTTTTCAAACAGTTTTTTGGGTTTCCTGTAAAATTTTTAAAAATGTGACTTGGTGTAGTTTACCTCCCACATACAAATTTATACACTTTACACAGAATTAATGTTTAATTTTATAAAAATCGTCTAATAATCTTCTACAGTCTAACAATAGTCACGTCTAATAATTATCCACAAAATATTTATACACTTTACACAGAATTTATGTTTAATTTTATAAAACTCGTAATAATCACAAAAAAACTATCCAAGAATGATAAATTCAAAAAATGCGGTCAAGATTGTTTTTATATTTGACATTTACGAAACTGTCAAAATTGTTTTGTTTTGTTACCAATACAACGATAATAAAAATCATGCGGTCTGTCTGTTCTTTCAGACATGTTCAAAATTGATGTAAATCAAAAACCTGAAAGAACTCGACATTAAAAATAATATTTTATATATTACACTTAATATATAGTCAATACTTTATAATCAATTAAAATTGTTCAATTGTGGTAAAATGAGAAATTTCCTAGATAACATTTAAAATTATTCAAGTTGTGTTTTGTATGGAATCCCATATAAAATTTTTGTGATTTTTTCTCTTATCCCCCTTTTGCAGCGCCATTGCGGTAAACACCGGAACAGAAAAATCACTCTCTAGGGTCTATTTCAAAATGCTTATGTGCCGCCAATGGCAAAAAAAATAAAAGTTACTTGTGAGTTTTGACATTTTATAATTAAAACAGTGACTGAAAGCCAAAGTTTTGTTTACAAAAAGTAATTTTCTCTATTAAAAATTAGTTATTTTACAGTTTTAATATGGAAACTTCTCATGTCTGTAGAACATGTTTATCAGATAAAGATCTCATATTATTTTCAGCTTTTGAGTTACATAGATTAAATGAAGATGAACTTCCATTATCCAAAATGATAAAATATTGTACAGATGTGGAGGTAAACATATTTTTATTTCAATTATTCGTTTAATTGATTAAACCTTCTTTGCTTTGCATTTTAGATTGATATAAATGATTTATTACCAACCAAAATATGTAATAAATGTATTAATGATATAGAGTTTGCATTTCAATTTCGTCAAAAATGTCGTAAATCAAACAAAATATTAAGACAGCAATTATATGACAAACATAATCAATTAGAACAAATCGTATTATTTCATAAAGTTCCAATAACAGTAGATCATAATTTATCAAGTATAAGAGAAAATCCGGAAGAAAAGTTAGATAAGGATGAAACAATGGAAATGGAACAGTACAAAACATATGATGATCATGTAAAAGAACTGAATTTGATTGAAAATGAAAATAAAACACAAGATACAATTTTACACACGACTATTGATAACAATTCTAGTGAAAATATGGAATATCATCTTTATTCAAGTGAAATAAGTCATGGTAATATTGGTGACGAAAATGCTAGTAACTATCACAGTATAGAGAGTGGGAATGTTATTGTGTCTCCAAACGGTCAAGTTTACGCACTCAACCCATATAGTAAAGGACATAAGAACATGCGACCAACTGAACATGAAAACGGAAATGATGCAGAAAGTGTGGAATCCATTTTAATTGATGAAGAGTATAAATCTGAAAACGAAGTTCCAGTACCACCACAAGTATGTTAAAGTTTATGTTTGATTGTTGTTAAAAATTAACTCAAATAATTAGTATAATTTAAAAGTACAGTTAGTTAGATTTCAATTTTTTGGTTTTATCGCTTCAGGTTTCCAAATCACAAGCGAATAACCCGGAAATTTACCAATGCCAAGAATGTGACAGAGTATTTAAAACTAGTTACCGATATCAGGTAAATATAAAATTTCTTCTACCAATCTATTCATATAATTTAATAAATATTCATAGTTGTTTAGACATGGTTTTAAATTATCTTTTCCAATTCCCTTAGATATTAATTATCTTGTGACATCTTTGTTAAAATAGTATGAATATTCAAAATTGGTTTTAAATTATATTAAAAACGAAATTGCCGATTGTTTTTTTCTATTCCTTAAATGTACAAGATTAACACATCAAGTAAACTTTTTAAACTTACAAATCTATTTGAGAGTTGAAATTTTTTTAATAAAAATTGTATAAAAGGAATTACAATATGTGTCACAACTCACAACAATACAAAGATACATATAAAGACCTTGTTCCAACAGCAACATGAGTTTTGATGTGTAGATGAAGGTAAATTTTTGTCTCTTTAAGAATAGATTTATATAGTCAAATATACAACCCTGATTTACCATTTAACCTAGTTTCAGTTAATATAACTGATAAATTGGAAAACTCCATGTACTCTGTGGGCCAATATTACAATTAAAATCTTCAAGGAAAAGTCAATTAGAAAATTAATACACATAGGAGACACTTGATAGTCTACACTTTTTTAGGGAGTAATAGTGGCAAAAAAAGTGAGCTTACATAAGTGCGGATTTGGTCGTACAAGTTACGAGTGGGAAAACTAAATGGATAGTAGCAAAACTTGCTTTGATTTCGGTTTTATGTCGGTTGATATTTGATGATGTTGAAAAAGACCAGAGGCTCTGTAAGTAACACAAGAACAACAATTCCAGTTGTTGGATTCTGATGCAATGGTTTAAGAACGGCTTTCCAAAAATGCGAAACTGTTTGAAAAGCAAGATATCATCTGTATAGGCACTGGATTTGATAAAGATGCAGTTTACTATCTTGACGAGGCGTGGCACTTTTGTTATGCGTGCTCAAGCGGTAGCCAGAATAATACTGAGAGGAATACCTCATTTTGTCGAACACGAGGTGTTGTCTGATAAACGATTATAAACTAATCCTTCGATAATGCAGATGTTATGAGCTTGCACAGAGAAACAAACTTTTATTGAATTTCAGACATATGAGTCTATTTCAAAGATTGCCATTGAACATACATACTATTATTCATACATACCACATTTGAAATCTACCTAGAGGTGATTAATGTGGATTTTATACTGCCTACATACAAATACAGGCAATAGTATTATATTAAATAACACTACTTAAAGATCTCACGTCCTTTTAGGCTGTGTGTGATTAGTTCCTGATATATTTTTAGCGTTTTGGGATATTTTAATGTATCGAGACGAAGATCTATTGAACGAAAATGACGACTTCTTGTAGTTGTCACAGTTCTAGCTCAGTTGATAAAGTATCAGTTTTGTATTTTAAGGGTGCCGGGTTCTATACATTCTACAGAAAGTGTTTCAGTTCGGGTCGTTAATTAATCAGGTGTAGTAAAAACCAAAAGTTTAACAAAAAGACCCACCAATATCTCAACGCATTTTGTTGTATGAACTAGTTCTTAATAGGTGTCTGTGTGTTGTTACACATTCTGTAATCCCTATTACACAACACTTTTTTTTTAAAAGAAAAAATAATTAAAAATTATTACCGAATTAGTTTCCTGTAGTAATTGCTAATTGAAATAGTTTTTTGCAAAAATTTTGAAAGCAAGTGCCAGTTGCTTGAGCAATTTTTCAAAAAGTTATGAGAATTTGTCACCGGTCGTGGTTTAAAACATTTTTTGACAACTTAGCTAAATAAGTGAAACATTTGAAAATTGATAACTAAAACTTGAACTTTTTCATATTTCTGTGAAACTAAATAAAATATCCGGAATAATTGTGTCTACGAAAATTATCAGTGTAACTGAAATAAGATTGGTCAAATTCAATGATGTCATTAGTCATTACATATTAGCTAATTTCGTTGGTTTAAATTCAAATAATAAAACTCTGAGCGGCAAGATGTCCACTAGAAATAGGTAGATTTCTTGATAAGACAGATATGCATACAAGTAGAATTTATTGTATCAAATTAGTTTAAATAAAAATATATAGACGTTTGCATCAATTTTTTTTCGAAATTCCGAGATGACGCACATTGCAATAGTTAGATTTTTATATGAAATATACCTAACACATTCTCTTCACGTGACAAATATCATGACAATGATATTTCTAAATCTGATTTTCAAAAAGCTTGCGCTGATAAATCTAGCCCCTGGCTGCGCCCTGCGTGTGCTAATAAGTATAGCTCTCCTAATTCTCAATTTGGTCTTATTCTTAGTAAGATATCCTCCATCGAGACACTGTTCTCCGCCATTAAACTGATCATCTTGCGCTTACTCACGAGCTTGCTGTATTCAAATCTAGCCAATCCATTGCGATTACCTCGCAAATATTTAAGCATTTGGCACCAATGCAGGTTTCTTAAGTTATCTTCAGCACGATAATGAGGTTCTTCAGTCATCTCTGTCTAAAGTCCAACATGAGAGTCTCAAACTTCTTAGATCAGTAAAGCGAAGTGACATTGTTATCTCAGGTATTCCTAGTACTGTCACTGATCTTGCTGACGCTGTCCAGTATACTTTTAAATTCGTTTACCCATGCTTTGAGGCGTCAATGTTATTATCCTTTCATTGGCTCAATAAACAGAAGACTATGATTATAGCTTCCTTTTCCTCCGTGCTAATTAGGGTCAACGTCATGAAATCATATTTCAAAGTAAAGAAAATTGCAATTCCGGATATCTTCCCTTCGATGACTCTAATGGGCACTATACAATTTAATGATAATCTACCACCTCTCTTAGCCGATTTGGCAAAGCGTGATCGTGGACTGAAGAATAAAATAATAAAAACATTTTGGGATTTCGTGTCGGTAATGCTTCTATTTCGCTTAATCTTGTGGATGGTTCTACCTTTGAGACTGACAATGTGACCTTTTTCTGATAAATTTGCTTCATAGCCCGATCGTGAATTGTAAATTGTGTTGGGTGATCCGTTAATTACTGTTCTTTACTAGCATCAAGAACCTGTCAATTATTGTATTTTTTGTTCAATATTATGTTGTTGTTGTAGCGACGGTGCGGTGCTACTCCTCGGGCTCCATGTCCAGATTCAGGAACTCTGCTACTGCTCTTGGGCGGTACCAGAAATCTTCCTTCGTCAAGTTGGTTGGTTTTCCTGGACAATTAAATAGGTGGTCTGCATCATGTGGCGTGCCCTCACATATGGGACACTTGTCAACAATGTTGTGGTCAATTCGATTCATGTAATTATTTAAGATGCGTGACCAACCGGATCTTAACTGCGCTAGAGTGGATCTAGTGCTGCGCGGCAGTTTGACCTCTTCCGCAGCGACCTGTGGCGGCTTACTCTGGAGAACTCTATTTGGAACGTAGTTCTTTAGTGTGTCCTCAACAACCCTCGTGTGCAGCGTTTTTAAGCCCATTTTATATGCAAGCTCGTCAATGTTGTTCATTATTTCACTGCCTCTGACATCACTCAAGAAGCATTTCGCAGTACGCCTTATTTCTCTGGGTGGTGTGGTTGTGGATAGGGTGTCATTGCAGGGATGTTGCTCTTTGTGACAGGCCCATAGGTATTGTTTGGTGAGCATTTCATTGTGTTGACGGACCGGCAATATGTTACATTCCTGGTGCAGGTGATCTCGATGAGCCATCATATGACATCCGGTTGCTGTTCGCAACGCTGCGTTTTGTGTTACTTGTAACTTATTCCAGTGGGTGTCAGCGACTTGAGGTGTCCATATGGGTGCAGCATAATTCAAAATAGGTCTTCCTATTGCTTTGTATGTTGTTATAATTGTTTCTTTATCTTTCCCCCATGAACTGCCAGCCAGTGCTTTCAGAGCATTGTTTCTATTCTTCAATCTTGCGTTCACCTGTTGAGTATGTTCATTGAATTTAAGTAGTGGGTCGAATGTGACCCCCAACAGTCTCGAATTTTTGGCCGTGGGAATAAGCACGTTGTCAATGCAGATGTTGACTGTTGTGTTCACCTCCTTCGTTCATGTGGTGAAAAGTGTAGATGTGGACTTTTCAGTAGAAAGTATTAGTTTTCTGGTTTTAAACCATTCGTTTAGAATGTTAAGGTAGGTGTTCAGAGCATTAGTGAGTTGTTCCAGGTTATTCCCTGTTGCAAGCACCGTGCAGTCGTGGTGTAGGTAAGCTGCTTAAGTAGAGATTGAATAATGAAGGTGAGAGAACTCCACCTTGTGGAACTCCTTGTTTGAGCACTCTCATCTTAGATTTGGAGTTACGGAACTCAACGTATGTTTGACGGCCCCTTAGGTAGTTGCACAACCAGCGTTTTATTAAACCTGGCAGATTGGTGTTAAATATATCATTTAATAGTTCAGCGTGCGACACAGTATCGAATGCTCTTGACAGGTCGAGCACAACTAATATTGTTCTGGCATAAGGTTGTTTTTGGTTTAATCCATCACTGATTTGGTCTTGTATCTTGTGAAGAGCGGTGGTTGTACTATGTGCTGTCCTAAAGACATGTTGGTGTGGCGCCAAATTGCAAGATCTGGATAACCGAGGGAACAGAAGAGCTTCAATCAGTTTTGCAACCGATGAAAGGATCGAGATCGGTCTGTAAGATTCTCCCTTCTCTTCAGGTTTTCCAGGTTTCAAGATGGGGCTTATTCTAGCTGTTTTCCAGATGTTTGGTAACTGAAGAGTATTTAGCGATGTGTAGAGTGTAGTAGTGAGAAAGTTCAATCCTTTGGATCCAATGTGTTTTAGCATGATGGCTGAGATGCCGTCCGGTCCAATAGCTTTTGATGGCTTTGTTTTCTTTATAGCATTCTCAACTTCTTCTTCGGTGAATGTGATATCCTCAGATGTTCAGTATTTACTTTGCACAGATGTCTCAACACTGACCTTGTTTTCTTTTCATGTTTACTTGGCTTTTCAGTAAACTGTGTGTTAAATTTGGTCGCGCATTTCCTTTGGTTTTCGGTTGGGATATCATAGAAGGAGATCATGCAGTTATTATCCGGTTATCGGGGATGCGTTAAGCCTTTTATGACCTTCCAGAGACTTTTGCTTGGGCCAAAGTTTGACTTACTCACTAGCTCTCTCCATTTATTGCGTTTGTGTTCCGTAACTAGCTTATTTATTTGGTTGTTTAATTCTTTAATTCTAGTGTCGGCTGGATCTGCTTTTCAGATGTCATCTCTTAATGTTGAGAGAGCACAAGCTTCCTGTGGGAAGTTTGGTTGCATCTTTTGTATTCTGCCAGCTGGAATGAAGTGAGATCTGGCTTTATTAAAAATTTCTCTGAATTTTTTCTCCCCAGAGAGGGCGTCAAGTGGTAAAAATTGCTTACTGAATTCTTTCTCAGTAAAATTTGTAAAATTTTGCCAGTCGGCTTTGTTAAAATTAATATATGTCTTTTTCTCGGACTTTATTTGGTTAATTGAACGGCTTAAGGTGATTATTATCGGCACGTGGTGTGATCCTAATGCGATATCAGTTCTCCATTCAGCAATTGGCATTAGTGACATGCTGGCAAGGGAAACATCTGGAGAAGAATATGAATTATTTGTTACCCTTGTTGGTTGTGGCTCGTTGAGGACTCCAAAGTTGGAGCTGTCAATCTGATCAGCAATGCTTTCACCTCGTAAATCAGTGTTCAAGTGTGAGTGCCATAGATCATGGTGAGCGTTCACATCTCCGAGAATTAGACAGTCTTTAGTATAAAATAGGTGTCCTATGGACGGTTCATAACCTCTATCACAGCTGCTTACAGGTGGTATATAAATATTGACTAGTGTTATCCCCGTGTTTCCGGATTTTATTATGATACCCAGTTGTTCTAGGTGATTATCAGTTCCCGATACTGCTGGTAATGTGGTTGTACGGAAGATAACGGTTTTGTGAATGATAAAGGCAAGGCCACCACCTTTGTCCTTCCCTCTATCCAGCCTTATAATTCTATAATCACAGATATTATCACTAATTTTAGATCTAGCGTTTAGTTTGGTTTCTTGTAGAACCGCGACTAGAATATCATTATTGCACATATAGTTTATTATGTCATCGATTTTATTTATGAGACCATTGCAATTTAATTGCATGACTTTCACATCGCTTGGGGTTTCCGGATGTGTGTTCATTCGCATTGTGTTCTGGTGCGAGTTCCTGCTTAACTGCTGACCTGATGTTTGGCAACATGGCGCTATATAGTTTTTAGTCCATTGCTTATGTGTGGCAAGACCTGAGCAGTTCTTGAGATGACACCATTCCTTACAGCTGTTACACTGTAAGGATGTAGTGTTTGCCCTTAAAATGTTTTTACATATGTACAGTGCCATATTTTAGTTGGTCCAGGGTTTCTTTCAATACCAGCCATGACAAGGAGAGTTTGAAGCAGTGACGCCAGTGACAACTGCTTCTTTATCCAAAAAATGGAGCGGCGGAGTTGCACCTTTCGTCGAAATTGTTGCGATGGTCCTTGGTCGGAATTGTGTTCCGAGTACTTCTGGGGCGTAGACCCGTGCATCTTGAGAAGCTGTTCAATATTATCATTTTTACTGATCTCCGTATGTCGAATTCTGGTGGGCGATCCGCTAATTACTGTTCTTTATTTACTTAAAGAATTTGTTAATTACCGAATTATTGTTCTATATCACCATATTAAACATTTCTTACTTTTATAATATGATCATATGAATGTTGGATAATATCTTCATTTTTGATCCCATTAGGTTATACTCTGAAGCATGATCCGATAATTATTGTTTTAAAGATGGATATTGTCATATTATTTGTCATCATTTGTTTTGATGGCTTATATGATCATTTATATTATATGATTATGTGAATATCTCATCACTCTTGATCTCTTTAGATCGAACTCTGAAGTGCGATCCGCTTATTACTGCTCTTTATTTACTACATGAAGTTGTTAATTACTTATTTTGCTATATATCACCAATCACCATATTTGATTATTTCATATTTCATATATATCCTTAACCCTTACATAATGTTATATTATATGATTGATTTATTGATAAGATACTATATGATATAATGTCCTGTTTTAGTTTACTTATATTATACCTAGATCAGTTGCTAAATTACCCTCGTTATCTATAGTTTTAGTATTATCTATAGTTTTTATAGTATCTATAGTTTTTTTTTGGAGTGAATTCTGTTTGGCGTACTTGTGTGTTTTAATTTTTTTTTATTGTAATGCTGTTTCCTTACGTGTTTTTTCTTCCTAATCCATTTTCCTTTTTTCTCTTCTCCTCCACCTATCATGTAACCTCTCCTCTGTTCCTGCCCAGACTTGCATACCTTGCTATCTATCTTGTTCTTGTCCGGTATGACAGCTAGTTCTCAGTTGCTGCTAGCAAGCGACAATTCTATTCTATCTAGAACTCTTAGTGTGTATCGGAAGTTTCTTAATATTGGTCATTTCAATGCTCAGAGTCTGAAACCTAGTCCTAACTCATCTACATTAGAGGAGGTAAGATCCATTCTGTCTGGTAAGTACCTCGACCTGATGGGTGTCTCGGAGACCTGGTTTAAATCATACGTTGTTGTTGTAGCGACGTGTTTGGTGCTAACCCTCCGGCTCCATGTCCAGGTTCAGGAACTCTGCTACTGCCCTTGGGCGGTACCACAAATCTTCCTTCGTCAAGTTTGTAAAATTTGCAGGACAATTAAATAGGTGGTCTACATCGTGTGGAGTGTCCTCACATGCGGGACACTTGTCAATAATTTCAGGTTCAACTCTGCTCATGTAGTTGTTTAGAATGCGTGACCAACCGGATCTTAGTTGAGCTAGGATGGATCTGGTGCTACGGGGCAGTTGGACCTCTTCGGCAGCTACTTTTGGTGGTTTTCCATTCAAAACACGATTTGGAATATAGTTCTTTAATGTATTTTCAACCGTTTTGGTGTGGCGTGTTTTTAAGCCAGTTCTATAATAATATGTGTTACGAACGCTTCTGATCAACTCTAGAAAAGATACTTTAAAATCTAATCGTAGTAGCATTGAAAAAAATTATAAAAACAAATAAAAGAAAAACATGTGTAATGTTTACTGTAATGATTTTTGTTGTATTGAGTAAAACAAGACTTATTTAATCACTTGACAATATATTTATTGTACATTTATTTCATATATGCGTGTACTTTATTTAGTCGCCATATTGTCAATGACTTTTCTTATGTAATTCATTTTAACACTGCCACCTACTGGTGGGAATATTAGTTATACATTACACTTCCTCTCATAATTTTAAAATATACATTTTAACAATAATTAGATTATTTATACTATAAAGTACATTATTGCTTAGGCAAAAATATTATCAATTCCTGCAATACAAACAAAAAGAAATATATATTTCATTAACTTAATCAATACCAAGTCTGTCAGGCTTTTTATTATTTTTTCTAAGCCTATCTTTTAAACTATCTGAATAAACTATATTTGACAGAGAACTATAGCTTGAACTGTTGAAAACATTTGTTTGTACTAAATCTGAATTTTCAACATTATTGTCTTCAATAACAAAACCCTCAAATTCGTCGTCGCTGGAAAACGATTCATAACGCGACTCTTTTAATTCTTCACAAACTGGCTCGCACGTTTCAGGAACAACCGATTTGAATATCACATCGCAAATGGTATTTGTATTCCGTTTAGAAATAACAGGAGTACTGGTCTTGTTTTGTGATGCAGCACTGACTCCAATACTATTGTTTGGTTTATTTGCATTTTTTTTATCTTGGGGATGTGGATAACTTTTGTCGACGTTTGCATCGGAAGTATATCCCACACGAATCTGGTTAATATGCCTTTTTATTATTCTTCCACTGAACGATAATCTAGTTAAATATGTTCTGCGCCCTAAAACTTTATAAATTTTAGCTGCAGCCCACTTCTCTTTATTTGGATCGCGATAATCTTTAACAATAACATCGTCTTCAACTTGGAAAAACTTTTCACGATTTCCCTTGTAATATTTTTTTTGATTATTTTGAGCTTCTGCAATTCGCTGACGCACTGTGGAATTATCATCTCTCTTAAACTCCTTTTTATAGTTTGGATTCAATGTATCTAAAAAATTTTTGATATCTCGCTCGACCCATCATTAATTTTGCCGGAGATTCTTTAGTTGGGCAATGTATTGACTTAAGATAACCCATTAGAAAAATGTCATTGTCATGTGATGGATTTTTACTTCTGATTTTTATTAAACATAATTTGAATGATTTCACAACATTTTCAGCAGCTCCATTTCTAGCAGGAAAACCTGGCGGGGTCAACTCATGTGCTATGCCGTTATTACGAAGGAATGTTTGAAAATCACTGGAAGTGAATTGAGTACCATTATCACTCGGTTGTCTGGAATACCAAATCTGGAAAAACATTCTTTTAACTTTTCAATTGTGAATTTTGACGTGATGTGTTTCGTGTGATATATTTCAACCCATTTACTGAATGCGTCTATTATTATTAGGAAATACCATTCAAACACAGGACCCGCAAAATCTACGTGGATGCGAGACCAACAACCTTCTGCCAGTTCCCAGGACATCAGACGTGCTTTTGGAGGAGTAGGACTTTGGTCGACGCATGCCTTACAATTTAATGCATATTTCTCAACGTCATTGTCTAATCCCGGCCACCATACATAACTTCTAGCTAATGATTTAGTTTTAACAATCCCTAAGTGCGATCTATGTAACTCCTCGAGAACTAAGTTTCTTAATGATGTAGGTATCACTAACTTATAACACCTCATTATTAAATTTTCTTCTATTGAAAATTCCGTTGAATTATTTTTATAATCTCTGTACATTTCTCCTTGAAGGCTAGATAACGTTCCCGACCTTAAGCAGTTTAGTACAACTGCCAATATTTCGTCGTTTTTAGTTTCACGTATAAGAAGATCTCGGTTGAGATAATTTTTACTATCGGTTGATAAAAAATTTACGTAACTATCATTTTCAACCCATCCTTCTGCTGAGTCGACTGGGAAGCGCGAAGGAAAATCAGCAATATTATCTTTAGATTTAACGTATTCCAATGTGTAATTAAATCCGCTTAGAAAATGCCCAACGTTGAAGCCTGCTCGCCGCAATTACAGGTACTTGTTTAGAAGGGTTGAAAATTGATAGTAAAGTTTTGTGGTCTGTGCGAATTTTAAACTTATTTCCAGCTAAATATTGAAAATATTTATTCAATCCATACACAATTGCTAAACCCTCTTTGTCAGTAACACTGTAGTTCTTCTCTGAAGCATGCAAAATACGAGATGCAAATGCGATTGGCCGCTCTACGGAATTTTTGACCTGAATAAGGACAGCAGAAACACCAACACTTGAAGCATCAATGGCTAAAATAAGCTCGGCTTCTGGATCGTAATGAGTCAATTCAATGTTTTTCACAATCTCTGATTTAACCTTTTCAAAAGCGTTCTGACAATTTTTATTCCACTCGAAACGAACATCCTTCTGCATAAGCCTGTAAAGAGGGTACATTATACCTGCGAGATTATTCACGAACTTTCCATAGTAATTAATTAATCCACAAAATGCTCTTACTTGTGAAACATTATCTGGCGGATTAGCATTGACTATAGACCGTATACGATCATCTGTTTTTGAAAGACCATTTGTTGTTATTTTGAATCCTAAATAATCTACAGAGTCTTCAAAAAATCTGCATTTTCTTTTATTTTTAAACACAACCCAGCATTCTGCAATACCTTAAAAACCTCGGATAACCTTTTTAAATGTTCTTCGTTATCATTGCCTGTTACTAACAGATCATCTTGAAAACAAACAATACCTGGTATACCCGTCAAAAATTTTTCCAACTCCAACTGTAATATAGCAGACCCTGTCCGAACTCCAAATGGCAGCCTGTTCATTAGAAATACTCCTTTGTGAGTTGATATTGCACAAATCTTTCTTGACTTCTCGTCTAATTCGAATTGGTGATATGCCCTACTTAAATCCAATTTCGTAAACTTTTTACCTCCATTGAGCTTAGCAAAAACTTCGTCGACACAAGGCATTGGATATTTAACATCTTTTATATGTTTGTTTACAGTAACTTTATAATCGCCACAAAGTCTTAAAGTACCATCTGATTTGAGAATTGGAACCATGGACTCAGCATTTGGACATGGAGTTATTATTCCTAAATCTTCCATCCGCTTGATTTCGTTGTCCATCATGTCTCGCCACTTAAACGGGATGGGTCTTGCCTTGAAAAACAAAGGTTTTACATTTTCGTCAACTTCAATACTGATTTTTTTAACGTTAAATTTTCCTAAATCCTCGGAGAACAATTCTTTGTGCTGTTCTAACAATTTCCTTAACTCCGTTTCAACATTAACTGAAGAATGTATGCGCAAATTATGCAAGTCCTGCTCCAACGCAGATATACCGAATTTAATAAAAGTACGTAAAAAATTTCGTCCCAACAAGGGCGGACCTCCGTTTCCAACGACAACGAATTTGATGGATTTTTCACAATTTTTGATTTTTAATTTTAGATCAACTACTCCTAATACATTTAATTTTTCGCCCGAATATCCTTTTAATACTACACTAGTAGGCTTTAATGTATACTTGAAAAAATTTTTACGATAATATTCTAGAGATCGCAGATAATCCCGCTCCAGTATCAATTTGAAAATTAAATTCTTTGCTTTCAATAAACACTTTCATAAAAATAGGCGAGTCATTACAAATATCATTTACAATACTTATTTATTTATTCCACAGGGTTCCGTCCTGGCGCCATTACTTTTTAATCTGTACATCCATGACATTCCTGACACAACATCAAACAAATTTGGCTACGTTGATGATTGGACCCTGGCCACTCAAAACAAAGACATGGGTGTTTTGGAGGATTTGCTCTCAACTGACCTAGCGATAATGAATGACTATTTTCGAACGTGGAGTTTATTTCCCAATCTAAGTAAAACCGAGAGCTCCTGTTTCCACTTAAACAACAAACTGGCAAAACACGAACTATCAGTGTTATTTAACGGCACTGTCATTAAATACAATCAACAGCCAAAGTACCTGGGCATTACTCTCGATAGAACTCTTTCTTTTAAACTCCACCTAGAAAATACGTCACAAAAACTTAAAACGAGAAACAATATATTGCACAAACTGGCAGGCTCTACATGGGGTGCTACTCCAGCTACCCTCCGAACAACTGCTCTAAGTCTGGTTTACTCAGTGGCTGAGTATGGCGCACCAGTCTGGTTGAATAGCACACATACTCAAAAAGTTGATTGCCAGCTGCATGCTACGATGCGTACTATAAGTGGTACTATCAGATCCACCCCTTTACCCTGGCTCCCTGTGTTAAGCAATATCGCTCCACCTGCACTCAGACGCTCGCATGCTCTCATGTGTGAACATAAAAAGGTAACCAACAACACCACGTTACCCTTGCGCGAATATTACGGTGACCACACTCGTTGTCGATTGAAGTCAAGAAAGCCTCCACATAAAACTGCCAGCAACCTGCTGGCAACTGATTTTAATATCTTGGATGCCTGGGACACCTCCTGGCAACATTACAACACAACTGGCCTTTCTATTACTAACCCGACTTCTACCCAACCTGGTTTCGATTTGCCACGTCATACCTGGACTACATTAAACCGAATAAGAACGAATCATGGACGTTGTGCTGATTCTTTCTACAAGTGGGGCATTTCAGAGTCCCCTGAGTGTGACTGCGGCGCTCCACAACAAACTATAAAACACATTGCAACTGTGTGTCCAATTCGACGTTACAATGGCAACATCTCAGACATCCATTTGGCAACTCCCGATGTAGTAGCATGGATAGACTCGCTCGATGTAAACATCTAATGTTCAAATGTACTGCCCAATGTTCAAATATTTTACTTTTTAATTTACTTAAAAGACACGCAATCAAATCGATTGTAAGTTCATTTAATGTGTATCCATGTATTGTTTTAGGTAGATTTCATAGAAGAGTCTACCTATTTTTTAAGTTTAATTTTTTAATGTGTCACAAAAAAAACCATACGCTAAATAAATAAATAATTTACAATACTATTGTTAATATTAAAAATATATATACTTATCAGTAAGAACAGTCTCCAATTGTGCCCCAAATTTACAGTTTGCCGAAAGTGCTTTAATTCGTGCTAACCAACAATTTAGTTTCTCACCTTCTTCACGTGTTGCGCTATAAAAGCTTCTTCGCTCTCTATGAACGACAATAGTTTTCGTGAAATGCTTTGTCATGATTTCACACAACTCCGCGTACGTCTTTTTAATTGGTAATTCCGGTGTGCATATGTCACGAAGTACCTTATAGGTTTCGGCATCCAAACAGTTTACCAGCATGGGCGATTTCATATCGTCAGTGATCTTTGATATTATAAAATAATTTTCCAGACGCTCTTTATAAAATTCCCATTTTTGCAGAGATGTATCATACTTGTCAAAAGTGATATGAGCAGCGGCCATTATTTCCTTTATATATCGATATTGTTGTATTAAACTTGATTTCAACCAATTTACCCGTCGCCACTGTAATGTTTACTGTAATGATTTTTGTTGTATTGAGTAAAACAAGACTTATTTAATCACTTGACAATATATTTACTGTACATTTATTTCATATATGCGTGTACTTTATTTAGTCGCCATATTGTCAATGACTGTAATTCATTTTAACACTGCCACCTACTGGTGGGAATAATAGTTATACATTACAACATGTATTTTGTTTTTTCTTAAATTATAAAAAGAAGAACAGAACACATGCAAATTGCAAAAATATAGTTTTGTTAAAAATTTAAATTTATAATAATTCTATTTTACTTATTGATCTTGTTAATCTGAAACTATAAAAATTGTAAATCGAGTGAAAAAACTAAAAAGTAAGCATACTTGGTAAATTGAATTTTATGAAATTATTAAAATAATCTTTGTAATAGGAAATTTTAGTTGCACCAATAAAATACATATCTGATGTAAAAAAGGGCTACTTATTATTTAACAACATTTTCACCGATTCAAACTAAATTTAACAAAATTCTAAAATTTCTTTTTATTAAAAAATTAAAAAGAAGCCATTACATAAAACTGGTATTCGAGTGCTATAGCAGCTTTCTATTGCTGAAGAATATCAACGACGTTGGAAAAGGGTTAGCGGGAAATACATTATAGTGGGAAATCGACGTTTAAAAGAAAGCAAGTCTCAACAGGGCCAAAGGACTATTGAAGACTTGTGGAACGCTCCAGTATTGTGTATTTGATAGCAGCCGAATATTACTGATTGCGTTGTATTCAACAATTAAAAGTAATAATAATAAATCAGCAAAAACCTACACAATGTTTAAAATAACAAGATCACCGGTAAGAACCAGATCATCTACAAGAGATGTATGTAATATATATTCAAAAGTAATACAAATACAGAAAATAATACAATACAGTGTGATCACTGTTAAAAACAGTTTCATCATAAATGTGCCAAAGTTTCATCAGACACTCAAAGTCCATGGAGTTGTCAGATGTGTAACCCACCAGAACAACAGCAGAATGTCAACTTGAACAATAGATTACAAGTATGTTGTCGGGTGTGTTCAGAATTGGACATAGTTGAAAAGATGACTATCTGTAGTGATTGTCGAGAATATTCTCATTTGGCTTGTGCGGGCATTACCGAGGAAATGCAAAATCAAGCATGGATTTGTAAAAATTGTAAGCCAGCAGCAAAGCAAATTGAAAATAATGCATCCGCCATAATTTGTCAAATATGTCTTCAGTATGATGAAACTACAACAGTGGTATGCAGTCGTTGTCAAAAATATACTCACCATAAATGTATCGATGACCTTATCGATATACAAGAGGAATATTGGATTTGTAATCCATGCGCTTCAGCACAGTTAAAACAAAATAACGATAAAAAAGCAAGTGGATCAATGACAATGTCAATAGCAACATCCAGGAGATCCAGAATATCAGGAGTTTCGTCAACAAATGCTAGACTAGCCAGATTGGAGTTAGAAAAATTTGACCAGCTTGCATCTCTGGAACGAAAACGTGATCAAGAACGAGAACAAGAACGTGAACGGGAACGCCAAGAACGAGAACGCCAATTGGAAGCTAACAAGAAGCTCATAGAAGAAAGACATAAAAAGTTGATGGAAATAGAACGCTGGGAAAACGGAAGTGAAACAAACATCTCCATGAGTAGCATCAGCACTAGGCGAACTAAAAACTGGGTAGATGAGATCTTAAACAAAACCCAACCACCACTCTCAACACAAAATGTCATAAATTCCAGAGTGATGACCAAACAAACAACTACATGGGAACAGTTTGGAACTAACAAATCATTCCCGAACATAGAAAATGTTAGAATAAATCGTCTTTTAAGGCCGAACAACGTACAATCTTCAACGTCATATTTTCCTAATACTAATCATGAAATACTTGAATTAAACCGTCCAAAAAACATGTATCCTGCGAAACTAGCGTTTTCACAACAAAGCACCGGTAATACAATACCATTCGAAACGAAAACAGCTGAAATGAGAAATGTAGATCCTAATCAAGTTTCAACACAATCAACGAATAATGAAAGCGGACTAGGGAATTTACCTGTTAATTGGGCAGCCAGATACTCAATTGCCAGAGACTTACCTACTTTTCATGGATCGCCTGAAGAATGGCCGCTATTTATAAACATGTTTGAAACAACGACCGAAATGTGTAAAATCAGTGACGCTGAAAATTTAATGCGCTTATCAAAATGCCTAAAAGGTTACGCTTTTGAATCGGTTCGAAGTTTATTGGTATTGCCAGCCAACGTACTGGAAATTATTGATACATTGCGAATGCTGTATGGACGTCCAGAGATCATAATAAACGATGTGTTAAAAAAGGTTCGCAATGCTACATCACCCAAAGATGATAAATTGGAATCAATAGTGGAACTCGATTGTAGTAAAAAATGTGTGTGCTACAATGAAGTCTACGGGTATGAAACAGCATTTGAGCAACTTGCTATTAATGCAAGAATTAGTCGACAAATTGCCACCACGTATGAAGATGGATTGGGCAGATCATCAATTACAAACCGTCAATGTGGATCTAGAAGTGTTTGGAAATTGGTTGAATAGCATGGCTAGAAAGGCAATTTCAGTTACATCAACAGCATTTAATGTTAATAAAGCCATAAAAACAGCCAACAGCCAACGAAACAAAAATTGAGGTAAATAACTTTGGAAGAAAAAAGCAGTTAAGTCCAATATATGTCGTCAATTCACACTCTTCCGAAAGCAAAAGCGAAGAACAATGTAAGAATGCGACATGTGTAATTCGTAATGGAAACTGTATATCAGTCTTGAACTGTACAAAATTCAAAGATAACAGCACCGCAAAAAAATGGAAACTAGTAAAAAAATATCATTTATGCAGAGTTTGTCTGAGCAAACATAAGTCAAAATGTCCGCCAGAGAAATTTTGCAGCGTATGTTCAAAACCACATCACACGACTTTACATTGGATTAACTATGAGAAAAACGACACTGAAAAGAGTCATAAGCCAGAAAATGAGGTACCAACAACAAATAATACTGGTCAAACAAGTACCAGTGAGTTTACACCTGAGAATGTGGCAGTCCATCAAACAGAAAATAATATGACACTGTTTAGAATATTACCATTTGTAATATACGGCAAAGACAAATCAATAGAAACGATTGCCTACTTAGATGATGGATCTTCAGCAACATTGATGGATGATAATATGCGTCAATATCTTGAAATAAACGGTATTCCAGAACCAGTGTGTCTAAACTGGACTGATGGAAAAGAACGTATTAGGAAAATAAAAGAAAAATAGGAAATAACAAACTTAAATACCGAATGCATAATGTTCGTACAGTGGATAACCTAGTACTCCCAGAGCAATCGCTAAATAACATCGAACTAACTAGAAAATATAAGTATTTGAGTAATATTCCAATAGAATCATATGAAAATGCAAAGCCACGAATACTCATTGGTCTAAAACACGCCAAACTAATGGCACCATTGGAGGTCAAAGAAGGTAAATGGAACGAACCCATTGTAGTAAAAACCAGATTGGGACGCTATACGGAGATAATCAATCCAATAAAGAAGGTAACAATGATAGAATACTCACACACAATTTCCATGATTGTCAATGTATAACAGAAAACCAAGACGATGACCTACATAAAATGATGAAACAACATTTTGCACTGGAGAATTTGGGCATAACTAAAAACATCAATATGCTCGAATCGAAAGAAAATATTCGAGCAGGCCAAATTCTTAAAGATACAATGCAGCAAAGCGAAAATCGTTTTCAAGTGGACCTTTTATGGAAGTATGATCAAGTAAAACTGCCTCAGCTACGAAATGGCCGTAAAACGATTCAATTATTTAGAAACAAAAATGAATCGAGATCACAACCTTAAAGAAAATTTGAATAAACAAATTAAGGATTATGTAGCAAAAGGTTATATTCGCAAATTATCTGCAAAAGAATTGCAAAAAGAATATGATCGTATATGGTATCTTCCAATTTTTCCGGTCGTTAACAAAAACAAACCGGAAAAAGTACGAATGTTTGGGATGTTTGGGATGCTGCAGCGAAGTCGCATGGAATATCGCTAAACTCTGTGTTGCTTAAGAGACCCGATAACTTAGCATCTTTGGTGTCCGTGTTGTTCCAGTTTCGTGAACGAAAAATAGCAATATGTGGAGACATAAAAGAAATGTTTCATCAAGTAAAAATTAATGAAACCGATCAACAGGTTCAAAGATTTATTTGGCGAAACGACGAAACAAAAGAACTGGACATTGCATATATAATGCAAGTAATGACCTTTGGAGCCACCTGCTCACCGAGTAGTGCCCAATACGTTAAAAATAAAAATGCTGAGAAATTTCAAAGTCAATACCCATTGGCAGCTAAGGTTATTAAAGATAATCATTATGTTGATGATTTTCTTTATAGCACTGATACTGAAACTGAAGCATTGCAACTGGCACAAGAAGTAAAATATATTCACCAACAAGGAGGATTTGTTATAAGAAATTGGCTATCAAATTCCGATTATGTAAAACGAAATCTAGAAGAAGAAAACGACTGCAAAGAAAAAAATCTTAACATGAGCCCAGAAGAAACATCGGAAAAAGTACTCGGCATGTGGTGGTGTGTAAATACTGATATGTTTACGTATTCTCTAAAATATAATAAGGCAAACAAAGAAATTTTATCGGGTGAACGTCGACCAACAAAACGGGAGGTTCTAAGAACGCTGATGTCGGTTTTCGATCCACTCGGATTAATATCAAATTTCCTGGTCTACCTCAAAATAGTCATTTGGAGATCATCAATTGAATGGGACGATCAAATTTCTGATGAACAGTTTGAAGATTGGTTACGGTGGATCAAAATATTGCATCAAATAGAGAATTTGAGAATACCGAGATGTTACCTGATAAATAATAATTTTTCTGATCGTGACAACGTGCAACTGCACATATTCGTAGATGCCAGTGAGAAGGCATACTGTGCAGCAGCATATCTAAAATTGGAAAAGAATAATCAAATCGAGTGCGCATTAATTTGTGCCAAAACACGTGTGACGCCACTCAAACCAGTCTCTATTCCCCGACTGGAGTTAGAAGCTGCAGTGTTAGGAAGTCGTCTGGCAAAAAATATATGCAGTGCACATTCTGTAAAATTTACCAAAAAGATTTTTTGGTCGGACTCGAAAACTGTTTTATGCTGGTTAAATTCGGACCAAAGAAAGTATAAACAGTTTGTAGCCTTCCGAGTTGGTGAAATCTTGGAGACTACTAATTTAAATGAATGGCGTTGGATACCATCCAAGCAGAATGTAGCTGACGAAGCTACAAAGTGGCAAATAGTACCCAAATTAGAATACGAAACCCGATGGTTTCAGGGGCCTGAATTTTTGAAACAAAATGAAGATAACTGGCCGGAAAATATTTCATTCAAAACAGGACCCGAAGTAGAATTAAGAGTCAATACACATAATGAAACTCCTGTGAAAAAAGAGATAATTGATCCTGCACGATTCTCAAAATGGAAAAGCATCTGCAAAACACAAGCATATGTATTTCGATTTATCGAAAGTATAAAAGCAAAAAGAGATAAGAAACCATTACAGTCTGGTCCTTTATCTCAGCCAGAATATACACAGGCTGAAAATCAACTATATCGCTTAGCCCAAATGAATGCATATCCAAGTGAAGTTAGAAGGTTGGACGCAAGCAACGATTCATCAAACGAGAGAAACAATATAATTGATAAAAGTAGCCGTCTGTATAAAATGTCACCCTATCTAGACGAAAACAAAGTGTTAAGAGTTCATGGAAGAATTGACGCCGCAAGCTGTATCGAATTTGAAACCAAAAGACCAATAATTCTTCCGCATGAACATCGAATCACAAGCTTAATAATCGAAGAATATCATTGTCGATATCATCATCATAATTATGAAACAGTGATAAATGAGCTGAAACAAAAATATTGTATCTCTCGGCTTCGAGCTTCGTAAATAAAGTTCGAAGATCGTGTCAAAAGTGTAAAAATACAAGGGCAAGTCCCAGAACTCCTGAGAGGGCTGGACTACCAGAAGCACGATTAAATGCATACACCAGACCTTTTAAATATGTCGGCATCGATTATTTTGGACCGATGCTCGTCATACGTGGAAGAGGATCAGAAAAAGGCTGGGGAGTTATAATAACATGTTTAACAACGAGAGCTGTTCACATCGAAATCGCTCATAGCCTCTCAACAGATTCCTGTATTTTAGCGATACGCAGATATATAGCAAGAAGAGGAACATCCACTGAGATTCATAGTGATAATGGAACGAACTTCCATGGGGCAGAACGTGAATTACGAGAAGTCTTTAATTCCATTGACAAAATGAAATTAATTGCAGAGTTTAATGATTCAAACACAACTTGGCAGTTTATTACACCAGGATCACCACATAAAGAAGGAAGCTGGGAACGTATGGTGCGTTCAATTAAAAAAACATTGTATGCTATTACACCTACAAGAAATCCAACTGATGAATTACTGCAAACTATGCTAGCGGAAGTGGAAAGTATAATTAACTCGAGACCACTGACACATGTTCCCCTTGAATATGATGATGATGAAGCTTTAACACCCAATCATTTTCTTTTGGGGTCATCAAGTGGGGCAAAACCAGTAGGTGATTTTAATGATGATGGTATACTGTTGCGAAAAGCGTGGTGAACCTCGCAACAACATGCTAACAGATTTTGGAGAAAATGGGTACGAGAGTATCTGCCTACTCTGACTCGCAGAACTAAATGGTTCGAACCAGTCAAATCAATAGAGAAGGATGATATCGTCGTCATCATAGATGAAAACAGTCCCAGAAATTACTGGCCAAAACGCAGGATTCTGCAAACAGTTAAGGGTAAGGATGGAAATGTACGGCAAGCCACGGTACAAACTGCACATGGTATTTATAAACGTCCTACAGTAAAACTAGCTTTGCTAGATGTCAGACCAGAAGAAGAGGGTAAGACGACCCAAGGGATCAACTTACCAGGGGGGAATGTTACGAACGCTTCTGATCAACTCTAGAAAAGATACTTTAAAATCTAATCGTAGTAGCATTGAAAAAAATTATAAAAACAAATAAAAGAAAAACATGTATTTTGTTTTTTCTTAAATTATAAAAAGAAGAACAGAACACATGCAAATTGCAAAAATATAGTTTTGTTAAAAATTTAAATTTATAATAATTCTATTTTACTTATTAATCTTGTTAATCTAAAACTATAAAAATTGTAAATCGAGTGAAAAAACTAAAAAGTAAGCAAATTGAAGGTAAATTGAATAGGTAAATTGAATTTTATGAAATTATTAAAATAATCTTTGTAATAGGAAATTTTAGTTGCACCAATAAAATACATATCTGATGTAAAAAAGGGCTACTTATTATTTAACAACATTTTCACCGATTCAAACTAAATTTAACAATATGTACATTCGTCTATGTTACCAGTAATCTGGCTATCTCTGACATCTTGCAGAAAGCATCTTGCTGTCTTCCTTATGTCTCTAGGTGGTTCGATCGTAGTTAAGGTGTCGTTGCAAGGATGTTGCTCTTTGTGACAGGCCCATAGATATTGTTTGGTTAGCATTTCATTATGTTCACGGACCGGCAATATGTTATTTTCCTCGTGCAAGTGATCTCGGTGAGCCATCAGGTGACATCCGGTTGCAGTTCGCAAGGCAGCATTTTGTGTTGTTTGTAACTAATTCCAGTGAGTGTTGGCAACTTGGGGAGTCCATATGGGTGCAGCATAATTTAAAATAGGTCTTCCTATTGCTTTGTATGTTGTTATGATCGTGTTTTTATCTTTGCCCCATGAACTTCCCGCTAGTGCTTTTAATGCGTTATTCCTGTTTTTCAATCTTGAGTTTATTTCTTGTGCATGAGCGTTGAATTTAAGCAGTGGGTCGAATGTTACACCCAACAGTCTCGGATTTTTTACTGTGGGAATAAGTATGTTGTCTATGCAGATGCTTAGTATTGAATTTACCTCCTTCGTCCACGTGGGTAGCAAAAATCCGAAATTCTACGTCCACGCCGTGCTACCTGGGTAACGCTAACAGAATTAGGTTGGTGTAGTTGAGAGGGACAGAGTAAATACTGCTTATACTCAATGATTCTGCACCATGGCGAGTCATTGGCGCCATAAAACCAGTGCAACTCAAGCGTCTGTTCTCCATGCTAGGGGCGGCTTGGAGCGGGCGTCTGTCTTGGATCAAGCGGCTCGCTATATAAATGTGTAGAAAGCGTCTGTTCTCCATGTTAGGGGCGGCTTGCAGCGGGCGTCTGTCTTGGATCAAGCGGCTCGATATACAAACGTGTAAAAAGGTTGTTTCTGGTGACCTTAAGATGCAGAACGAACCCATTCACGAAAATTTGGGTTGGGCGAAGGGCTAACACCCCATTTCCGTAAAAAAATTATTGTCATGAATTCTGTACACAGGCCTCGGAATATCTCGGATTCAATATTGGAACGACCTCGGAAACTGTACCCGGACTACGATTTAAAAATGGGAACCTGGAACGTGCTAAGCCTTAGAAGACCAGGAGATCTCCTAAAACTAACACAACAAGTCGAGAGCTACACACTGGATATAGTGGCATTATAAGAACTAAGATGGCCAGGTAGTGGAATCCATGAAACAGCGAAAGGATACACTCTTTATTATTGCGGTCATCAAAACGGAGGAGAATTTGGAGTTGGCTTTCTTATACACCGTCGCGTGAATCAGCATGTTATCGACTTCTGCCCAATCAATATGCGGTTATGCACACTGAGAATCCGCACGCAAAAATTCAATGTAACGATCGTCAATGTTCATGCACCTACTGAAGATAAAGCAGATGATATTAAAGACCTGTTCTTCCTAGAACTCGAAGAAGTCATCAATAACATCCCGCGTCACGATATAAAAATCGTGGTAGGTGACTTTAATGCTCAAATTGGTAGGATTGCAGAACTTAAAACACATATCGGCCCTAACAGCTTGCATCATACCAGCAACAATAACGGTTTTCGCGCAGATGAGCTGGCTATGATGTATGATCTAGTAATTTCCAGCACTTTCTTCCCTCACAAGAGAATTCACAAAGCAACGTGGAAATCAAATGACGGAAGAACAGAAAATCAAATCGATCACGTCATGATCTCTAAGAGACACTCTACAAGTGTAACTGACGTTCGATCATACAGAGGTGCTGATATGGACACCGATCATATGCTTGTCATCTTTAAGTACAAGTGCAAATTATCATCTACATTTAATAGGCAAGCAAAAAAGACCGTGCGCTGAAATGTCGAAGCATTTAAACACCCGGAAACGCTGAATAGATATCAGGAAATAATAACACAAAACATAGAAGAGCATGACATCTCTTCTGAGATGCCATTAAACATACAAGAAGAATGGCAAACGCTTCAATCAACCATTATAGCCGCAGCACAAACTACAATCGGAAAACGACCACCGAAATCACACAGCGAATGGTTTGACGACGAATGCCGCCAATCCGTTGAAAATAAACAAAAACTGCGAGAAAAATGGTTAACAAGGAACACCCGAAGCTCCCAAGCTGATTATCTATGCGCCAGAAAAGCCTCAGCAAAACTTCTACGTAAAAAGAAACGCGAACACATGAAGAGCTGCATCAAAAACATCGACCAACATGCGGCCAACGGAAATTCAAAAGAGTGCTTTGCCAATGCACGGAATCTGACAAAAGATTTCCACCCAAGATCTACAGCCATCAAAAATGAAAATAATGAACTTACAACAAGTGAACGCGATGTGCTGGCAGTGTGGCGATCCCACTTTCAAGACCTACTGAATAGAACGAATGAAGTTCATCCTATTCGAGCAATTGCTCCATCAAATGAGGAAATATTTGTCCCATACCCAGCAATAGAAGAAGTGGAAGCTGCCATTAAAAAACTGAAAAATGACAAATCACCAGGTTTCGATGGTATTCCCGCAGAACTTTTGAAAAATGGAGGAGCAGCTCTGGTCTCACGTATATATGATCTGATTCTTGCAATCTGGGACCTAGAAGAACTACCTGCTGAATGGAAAGCAGCTCTCATTGTTCGGCTACATAAGAAAGGTGACCGTCTAAAGTGTGCGAATTATCGTGGTGGCATCGCACTGTTGAACACTGCATATAAAATACTAGCTAATGTCGTACTTGCTCGACTCATCCCGTTCGCCGAATCTATCATCGGTGACTATCAGTGTGGTTTTCGTCCCAACCGTTCAACCACAGATCAATGTTTTACCTTAAGGATGATTCTAGAAAAATGTTGGGCGTACAACATCAGCATTCACCAGCTCTACGTTGATTTCAAGCAAGCATATGATAGTATCATCCGCGAAAACCTTTGGTCCGCACTCATATGCCTTGGTATCCCAGAGAAACTTGTTTCTCTGTGCAAACTCACAACATCGGGATCAAATTGTAGAATAGTAATCGAAGGGTCAGTTTCTGATCCTTTCGATATAACATCAGGTGTTCGACAAGGTGATGCACTCGCGCCCGTACTGTTTAATTTGGTGCTGGAGTACGCGATAAGGAAAAGCCGAATTGAGACACAAAACTGCATATATAACAAATCTAGTCAAGTTCTTGGCTACGCAGATGATATTGTGCTTCTCGGACGTAGAACAAGCGATATTAAGGATAGTCTCTCTCAGCTTGAAAGAAATGCTAAACGACTTGGATTATGCATTAACACCGGCAAAACCAAAGTGTTAACAACATCCAAGAACATACCTCCCGGAAATCTGGATACTGGCGACTATGAAGTGGAACGCGTGGAAAACTTCAAATACCTCGGATCTGTAATAACATCGTCAAATGACATGCAGGC